>CAIGQV010017386.1:18056844-18078055 GCA_903798115.1 Danio jaintianensis | reverse complement strand
GCTGACACCGCCAACTCATTGGCATTTCATTGGCCCGTTTAATTACTCTTCAGAATGATTGGCTTTCTGACGAAATCCCCATAGTGGAAGTTTCCACATAGCATTTCTTTTCCCCCCCTCGGGGAACGAGGGTTACTTTAGTAACCGTTACGGTATTTATAGTGGCTTAGGAATCGTCTGATTGGTGAATTGTAAATTGGATAATGCGGATCAGGAGCAAGCAATCATAAGCACGTGATCCTCTCGAAATTAGTTTACAAATAAACTTCACTTAATGAAGTGTGTTTAGGTATTAAGTGTATGTGTTGTCCTGGAAGTCCTAGTTGGTTGGGATCATCTCTTTATCTCTTTGTATGAGTTGTCCTCGAAGTCCTCGATGGTTGGCATACCGTTATGTGATGCATTGTGTGTATGTTTTACTAAAAAGATAGGTCTTTAATCTAGTTTTGAACTGAGAGGGTGTGTCTGAGTCTCGGACATTTTCAGGAAGGCTATTCCAGTGTTTCGGAGCCATAAATGAGAAGGCTCGACCTCCTTTAGTAGATTTATGCATCCATTAATGCATTTGTACATTTACTTTCATGTTGGCATCAAAATAACATGTCTCTTCTTTGACTGAAACTTTATATTGTGTTGTATAATCTAATTAAAGCTATAGTACTACATTTAGTAATTAGTGTTCTTATGTGGCCTGAGCAATGAAAATGGAGAAAAATATTGTTTAAATGCATGCACTAGCCCGGCTCTATCAGTGATCGAAATACATAGACAATGAGATGTCATAACAGTAGTGGCTTTATTCGTCCACTCAAATGAGCAGAGCTGTTGATGAGGTCAAATCATAAGAAGTGCTTGCTGTAAATTACATCACGGATCAATGTGATTCGCAGGCTGATGAATCAATGCCGCCACCAAAACAATATAATCATGTTGCTGGCTAGTTGGCTATTTTTAACTACTGCAATTTATCTTGCTGAAAGTATTGATGCAATCAGAAAAAAAACTAAAACAGACAAACATGCAAACAAACTGACGACAGTGTTTTTTTTAATTTTTATTGAAGGAATGCAGTTTAGAGAGCATGAAATTGCTACCCAAGCTGTTTCATTTTAAATAGCTGATTAGTTACATAACCATACACAATATATATACTTTCCATATACTGTATATTGTATAGTTTTTTTATGTACTGCATGTACTGTATAAGTATACACACCATTTTTTTATGGAAACACACCACTGGTACTCTTACACTACAGTGAAAGTTTTGACATTTACCCACAAAATGATATTAAATAAATATACAAAAAAGTATTTATTTATACATTATTAACCATATGTGGCTTAATAACTGTTTTAACAAATGATATATGTGAATTTTGGAGCATTTCCATGTTGAATAAACATTAGCAACCCTCACCAAAAAAAATGACTTTTTTAAAATTACAAAGTACAGTAGTACATCAGGCTTTTTTTCAGCTCATTTGCATGCAGAAGTTAATATTATTTCTGTTCTTTATTTTTGACTTGATGGTAGAAAAGAGAAGGAAAAAAAGTATATATGAATAAATCTTCATTCATTCATTCATTTTCCTTCGGCTTATTTCAGAGGTCGCCACAGCGGAATAAACCGCCAACTATTCCAACATATGTTTTACACAGCGGATGCCCTTCCAGCCACAACCCAGTACTGGGAAACATCCATGCACACTCATTCACACACACACTCATACACTACGGCCAATTTAGTTAATCCAATTCACCTATAGTGCATGTCTTTGGACTGTTTATTATTCTTTGGCTCTTATTTTCCCCCATCACCACTAACACAATCACAAGATTTCAGAAGAAACGTAGCCATCGGAGCATTATACACATACATTTTTATCATTTTTAGATTAGTCTGCTTTATTGCCACCATCAAGTGTTTATGAACCAGAAAATCTGGCTTTTATGCATTAAAATGTTTTTCCTTTACATGACCTGTTTCCTTTGAAATCCCGAGAGTCGATGTTTAGATGCACATACAGTACAGAACAATCTGGACTATAAAGGCCATTTTTTTTCCTGGAGGAGAAACACTCTTGTGTGTAATCCTGGGTGTTTGTGTGGGCGATTTCTGTTACTAATTAAAACTGAGTGTTTTGACTGCCAGAAGAGATGTCTCTGTATGACTTGTTGCGTTTGAGAGGAGTTAAGGCCAAATGTAAGCACTTTTAAGTCAGCATTCATTATCAAAGGTCATTGGAGAGATTAAAAGCAGTGCTTCACTCATGGGATGACGTTTTTTTCTGACTGTAAACTGCAAGCATGACTTGTTTAACCTCACCTCAACCTTAAGTTTGTGGTATAACAGCTCCATGTGGCATTGAATCACATGTTGATTACTGTGGCATATTCGTTTGCAGGCTTTTTGTATGCTAAATTCATATTTTTGGGTTTAACGCAAGACATTATGAACTGCAGATCTTTTTTTTTTATTACAATTTTCCTCAGATGTGATCTTTGAATATGCAAATGAGTCACAGTTTTATTAAATATGTCCTTATTTGCATATAATTGTAGCACAAAAATCTGAACACTTCGTTTTCAAAATTCTTGTTTGTTTCTTGTTTTTGACATTGAGTCAAAAAAATTGTGGAATCTTTCTTATCTCTCCATGATTTAGAAAATATAGTGAACAGCCCAAAAATGTCTGCCTGTCTGTCTGTCTATCTACAGTAGTCTATCTATCAGTCTGTCTCCATGCATCCATCCATCCATCCATCCATCCATCCATCCACATTTTTTATATGTTGTATTTAATCAGGCATATTATGTACAGTGCTCAGCATAAATGAGTAGACCCCATTTTGAAAATGTATATTTTTATGCATTTCTCAGTGAATATAGATAACAGATTTATTAAACAGATCTATTTATTTAAAATAATATTTTAGTCAGCAAACATCTTTAGAAACAGAAAGATAATACATTTAAATTCAAGCTAAATAATGCAATTTTTTACTAAATTTGGATATTTTTTTGACTTTCTTTCTTTTTTTTTTTTTTTTTCTTTTTTTTTTACTTTTTAACAAAAATTTTCCTCTAACATATGAATTTGGGTGTACTAATTTTTGGACTGTGATTGTATTTTTTTTGTTAAATTACTTCCAGATTTGGCTTCAATACTGACTGTAATCTAATCTAATGCGCAAATATATTATTGTAAATTATCAATTAATTAATTAGTTAATTAATTAAAAAGAAAGAGAGATCTGTAAGGGGTGTATTCATATATGCTGAGCACTGTATAAACATATCCATCTGTAAAAATCATCAGAATTTAGTTACGGATAACACCTTAAGGTTTGGTGTGTGTAAAAGCTGTTTAAGAAGAGATTTATGGCTGAAAAAATAGATCATTTTGAGAAAACAGCCTTTAAAAACATGCATTGTAATATACATTAGCAAACACAAATTGATAACTTGACAAAAGAATAACTGAAAAGTTGATTTTGGATGTTTTCTATTAGACTAAATCAAAAAAAAAAAAAAAGATAGGTGCATGAAAAGTCTGGCTTTAAGATACATGCATAACTGGACATTTCTATAAACTACTTGTCCAAATTATAGTATTGTGGTCTGATCAGGAGCTTTTCATAGCTGAAGAAAGTGTTGTTTTTTTTAAATCTGGATCTCTAATAAATAATTGAAGTGTCCAAGTCATTAATAGATCCGGTCTGAGCAGATCTTGCGGTTTGCAGGCTAGTTATAATTATCAGGTTGTTTACTTGCACAGAACTGGATAACCGAATTGATCGCGTTGAGAAACAAACAGTCGGCGTGTTTTTAGGTCCATGGATGTTGTTCAGAGCTGTAGGCCGAGTGCATTTAGCAGTGGATGTTTTAATGAAAGATGAGTATCTGTTTCTCCCCAGGCAGTCTCGCTGGTAATAAGCATTTTCACTTAAAATAAAGTGGGGTATTAATCTTCCCCGCATCCTCTCTGTTATGTGTGCAAATTACTTGTCTGCCATAAACATATTACAGTAATTTGTAGCGTAAAAACAAAATATGCTGAGGATGAAAACCCATTTCTTATGGCAAGCAGAACCTCAGATAATGCATAATTTTGTTCAATTTGTATAGCAACTGGTTTCACTTCAGGACCCAGATTTTAGGGAAGCACCAAAGCTGTTTATTTTGTAAGATATGTTATTTGTTTATTTATTTATTTGTTTGTTTGTTTGGTTGTTAGTTTTTTTTTTTTCAAAATAGGATGGATAAATTTGTTATTATATTGGTTAAATTGGATAAATTAGGTGGAATTAATAATATTTTAATAGATAAGGCTAATTTTGACAGCAATATAAGTTGAAGGCAAAATTAGCACTCCTTTGAAATTTGTATTCTTTTTCGTATATTTCCCAAGTGATTTCCAATGGATTTTTCTTAGAGAAGGTCTCATTTCTTTAAGTTTGGCTGGAATAAAAGCAGTTTTTAATATTTTTTTGAATAATTTGTAAGGTCAATATTTTTCACCCGTGATTGGCTACAGAACAAACCACTGTTTTCCAATGACTTACCTAATTAACCTAACTTGCCTAGTTAACATAATTAACCTAGTTAAGCCTTTACATTGCATTTTAAGCTGAAAACCACACTGTAAAAAAACAGGGTTCCACACAATTCATTCATGTTGTCCCAACACAAATTGATTAAGTTAACTATTAACGATTAAGGGGATTGAACATAAAACAATTAAGTTGTCCCAAAAAAATCTCAAGAATTCAGTTTTTTAAAAACAGTAATTTGAACAAGTAGCAAAGATTTTTTGGGGTGTAGTATCTTGCAAAATATCTAGTAAAGTGTACTGTCATCATAGCAACGACAAAGGAAATTAGTTATTAGATCTTAAAACTATTATGTTTAAAATGTGTTGAAAGATGTTAAAAGGTGTTCTTTCCATTAAACAGCATTTGGGAAATATTTTTTAAAGAATTACAATTTCACAGGGGGGTGACACAGTGGCTCAGTGGTTAGCACTGTCGCCTCACAGCAAGAAGGTCGCTGGTTCGTGTCCGTGCTGGGTCAGTTGGCATTTCTGTGTGGAGTTTCCTCCTGGTTTTCCCCACAGTCCAAAGACATGCGGTATAGGTGAATTGAATAAACTAAATTGGCCATAGTGTACTGTATGTGTGTGAATGAGTGTGTATGGATGTTTCCCAGTACTGCAGCTGGAAGGGCATCTGCTGTGTAAAACATATGCTGGATAAGTTTGCGGTTCATTCCGCTGTGGCGACCCCTGATGAATAAAGGGACTAAGCCGAAGGAAAATGAATGAATGAATTTCACAGAAGGGGCTAATAATTTTGCCTACAACTGTCATTTGACAATTCAGATCAGAATAACAAATGTTTTTTTATGTAAAATAATAGTATGGTTATGCTTTTATTGTATGTTCAATGAAATAAATATAGAGTTCTTTCAGAACCATAAAAAAAATCATAAAAATCAAAACATGACTGCCGGTGCATACTATATGTATTTCACATGTAAATGGAGATGCACTCAGGGACGATGCACGCAAGATCATATAACATAAATGGGATCATAAATTCCTCTGATACTCACTCGGTTTGGCAAATGTGTAGATTTTATTAGCGTTATAAAGCAGTTATGGTTCACGGCTGATTGTTAATGTGTTGGTATAGCAGTAGACACTTAACGTTCTGACTTCTTGAGTAATGAGGCTCGATTTTTACGAGAAAGAATAGAGATGTTCAACATGCCGAACAAATTAAGATCTTAATAAGGATGAGAGGATCAGTGTTTTTAATCGTGTGTAATGAATAAATTTTGATAAGGGTACGTGTCATTAACAGTGGTTTTGTGCAGTAGCTCTCATATGTGTTATCGCTGAGAGAAACACTGGGGAACGGCTCCTATGTGGGTTCTGTCTTTTTTCCCCCAGTTTGGATAATTCACTTCCTTATTCCTTTGTTAAATCCAAAGTATTATGCAAGCCCATGTCATCGTGGCATAAGCCAATGCTTGATTAACCATCAAAACAAGCTCAATAATCCTGGATTAAGCTAATGAATCATCAAGTGATTTATATGTGCTGCTTTTTAAGTCCTCCAAAGATCACGTCTTTGAGATATCATGTATATACAGTAAAGATCAAAATCAGAGAACCGTTTATAAAGACTTTTGAAAAATAATGAAATACAGTTGGAAGGAATTGTATTCGTGGCTCTACCTTGCTAGTACAAGAGTGCTTTACAAAATAACCAAGGCACTTCAGAAATAAAAATAAAATCTTTATTTGTAGAATGCAATAACATTTTTAGGTTTTAAGCTTTTAACCTTTACTAGGACAGATCAGAGGGAGAGGAATGAATGGGGAGCAGAGAATTGAACTTGGGTCGTCGTGAGCACCACAATGCTATATGTCGACACACTTAACCACTAGGCTATTGGCGCTGACAAAACAGCAATGACTTTAACATGAAGAAAGATTATAACTAAAATTGCAGCAGTCAAAACTGAGTATGACATCTCTCGCAGACATCACTGGTCTCTCGCAGACATCACTGGTCATCACTGGTCTCTTACAGCACATCACTAGTCTCTTGCAGACATCAATAGTGTCTTGTAGACATCACTAGCCTCTTGTAGACATCACTAGCCTCCTGCAGACATCACTAGTCTCTCGCAGACATCACTAGTCTCTTTCAGACATCACTAGTCTCATGCAGACTTCACTATAGTCTCTCGCAGACATCCCTAGTCTCTCGCAGACATCCCTAGTCTCTCGCAGACATCCCTGGTCTTTCACAGACATCACTGGTCTCTCACAGACATCACTGGTCATCACTGGTCTCTCACAGCACATCACTAGTCTCTTGCAGACATCACTAGTCTCCTAAAGTGATGCAGTCCATATTCTCCTAAACGTGTAGAGTCTGTATGTGGATAATGTATTCATGTTTATAAAATGCAATAAAAAGACTTAAAGTTCCCTCGGAGAATGAAAAAGGTAGAGTTTAACAGATATTGGCACAAAGCCAGAAGTATACAGTATGATTAATTTGGATAGCATACTGTTTTTCAAAGTACATAAAAAGTAAACAGTCTTTAATAATATGTGTTGCATGCTGTGTCTTCGTATTGATTTTAAAATAATTAACTGAAACCATCTGAGCAAAAATTGCCTTTATACTTTTTTCCTTTTTTCTCAGTGACAATAGCTTTGGGTTTGGTACAATAAATAAGATTTGTGGATTTTATTTAAACATATCTTGGCATTTGATTTGCATCATGTCAAATTTAAGCACATTTTAAGACATCGTTTAGATCTTTTTGCAACTCTAGAGGAGGCATTTGTGAGACCGCGGTGCTTAATTTCTCAGCAAGAAGCCGGACGCTTCGACGAAAGTCAGTTTTCTTGATGTCTCTGAGAAATAATTAGGAGTTTAAGCGATATATCTTGCTGTTTTTCTGCATGATGAAACTAGCTGACATCTGTTTGTTTATGTGAGTTCTTGCTCAAAAATCTTCACAGTTCAGTCTTACTTTAATTTTACACCACTTTTCCAGCACATACAGCAGAATTTCAATACATGCAAATTCAGCCTGCTAGCTTTTCCAGGAGAAACTTGGATAAACTAGTTTCCTCCACCTGAGCTATTTTCTTGTTTTAAATTCTCTCAAGGCATCCTCAGGGCATCTCGGGCAATCAATATGTGAGCAACAACACCACGGCTTTTGTAAATAAAAAAAAAAATCCTTAAATAAATTCTAGGATGCAAGAAAGCATAAATCAAAATAGGAGCTTCAGAAGTGTGATGGAGGAAGGCAGAATGAAACTCTTATCGCTGACTAGCGTCCTGCACCCGGCTTGACTACAGAAGTAACAGATACAGATGAGGTCAACATACTGGAGCATTGCCTGAGGGTTTGAAAAGCACAATATTCCATCGGGACATGAAGAATGGAGAAAAGAAAAGGTTGCTACTGTTCAACAATGTCAGCTCTATCTGTAGATAAATAAAATAAGTTAAAAAAAAAATTTCCTACAGTTTGCAGGCTAGAAATTGTCAACACACGTCAGAATAATAATCATTTTTTATTTATATTTTGTTATTTACAAGATGTCAGGCAAATTTCAGAATTATAAAAGCAGCTCTAACCTTTATTTATAAAAAGGGCAACGTATCTCACGAAAGCTGCAGTGATAAAAGGTATCTGCCGCGTTAACCTTGCTAGTGTAGGCGATTTGGCGGCATGTTGGATCCCAGTTTCAGAGCGAAGGTGGGAAGGTGACATCTTGACTCATTTCTACACCTGCTCAATATGTTCTCTCAGATTTGGTCATCTAGACATGCAGCAATTATACAATTTTCAGTTTTGAATCACTCCCCGAATGTTCCCAAATCACATTTTTTATGCTTTCCATGCAATTATGACCAGTAGAAGGACATTATGAAGATAAAAAAGATGTTTGATATCTAATGGGTGGTGAGAGTCTCTCGTATGATGTTTTTAATAAACTACTTTGGTACTAAGTGGGCTTCCTGTGAATAATAGAACAAAAAAAGTCGTTCAGTTGACTCTGAAGACAAGAAAATTGCTTGTGATGTAAAAATAGCCTGTCCTTTTTCAGTTTTCTGTAACCTTTTTTTGTTCAGAACGCATTGTTCTCATGATTTTCCACGTAGGCCATTTTGATTTGTTAAACTATTCTTCTTATTAGTTATTACTGTTTTTCAAACATAGTTTTAGCACAGGTACATATTTTGTAGGATTGCATAGATCATAAAATATGTATAGTATAAATATGTATAGTTATTTAACATCTAACAAGTTAAAGGGATAGTTCACTCGAAAATGTACTCACTATTTACTCACTGTCACTTGGTTTCAAACGTTTATGAGTTTTTTTTCTTGTGTTGAACGCAAAATAATATATTCTGAATAAAGCTGCAAACCGTTGCGACGGCAAGGGCGGCCTCTTTGACGAGGTGCAGGCTTGGAAGGGTGTTGTTGATGGAAGTCTGATAGAAGAGATGGATCAAGGATATCATTACGGGAGACCCATGAAAGTTCTTCTGGGCCATAACCTTCCCAATCAACTAAATATTCAAGCTGACCCCCTCGCCGTCGAGAGTCCAAGATTTCCCGGACCCGATAGACTGTTGGGTCTTCCAGTACATCTGGAGGAGGAGGCACCTCGGTACCGTCAGCTTCTGTAGATGGAGAGAGAGGAGTATTAGTGGCAGGTTTGAGAAGTGAAACATGAAAAGAAGGGTGTATGCGGTAGTGAGGAGGGAGTAGAAGACGGTAGGTGACGGGGTTAATCTGCCTCTGGATAGGGAACGGCCCAATGTACCGGGGGCTTAACTTCTTACAGGGCAGCCGGAGGCGGATATCTCTCGTAGATAGCCAGACGAGATCTCCTTGTTGGAACATGGGAGCAGGGCGACGTCGAATATCCGCGGAGGTCTTATGTCTCCGAACTGCTTGTTGAAGATGTACATGGGCCGTGTCCCAGACCCTCTCGCTTTCACGGAACCAGTGATCCACAGCTGGGATAAGTGAGGGTTCTTCTGACCAGGGAAATAGAGGAGGTTGATACCCCAGCATACACTGAAATGGGGTTAGTCCCGTAGATGATTGGCGCAGAGAATTTTGGGCATATTCTGCCCAGGGAAGGTACCTGCTCCAATCGTGCTGGTTAGAAGAACAATAGGCTCGGAGGTATCGTCCGAGTTCTTGAATCTTTCGCTCTGTCTGGCCATTGGTTTGCGGATGGTAACCGGAAGACAGGCTAACAGAGATTTGGAGTTTATTGAAGAAGGAGCGCCAAACTCGGGAGATGAATTGGGGTCCACGGTCGGAAACTATGTCTTCTGGGAGACCAAAGTTCCTAAAGACATGATGAAATAACATCTCGGCCGTGTTAAGTGCAGTTGGTAACCCCTTTAGAGGAATAAATTTACAGGCCTTGGAAAACCTGTCTACTACTACCAGTATACAGGTGAAACTATTAGAATTCGGAAGATCAGTTACAAAATCAATTCCAATGTGGGACCAGGGTCGATTGGGGATAGGCAGTGGCACTAGTTTACCTTGGGGTAGCTGACGAGGAGTGCTGATCATAGCACAGACAGAGCAGGATCGGACATGACGGGATACCTCACGAACCATGTTCGGCCACCAGTATTGTGAACGTACAAGCGAGAGGGTCCTGTTGCTGCCTGGGTGTCCAGATCCCGGAGATGAGTGGATAAAGTTCAGAAGGGAGGAACGAAAAGATGGTGGAACATATAACTTCCCTTCTGGACCTCCCAGCGGAACAGGTTCCTGGGAGGAGGAGTCTTGAATTTGACGATTCAGGTCCCAGAGGATCGGGCTGAGGATTAGCTCTGTAGGAAGGATAGGATCAGAATTGGTAATACCTTCAGGCTGATACAGACGGGATAGAGCATCGGCCTTGATATTTTTGTGTCCTGGCCGGTAGGTAATAGTGAAGTCAAAACGTGAAAAGAAGAGGGCCCACCGGGCCTGGCGGGGATTTAATCGTTTAGCGGCCCGAATGTACTCCAGGTTACGGTGATCCGTGATGACTTGAACTGGGTGTTTCGCTCCCTCAAGCCAGTGCCGCCATTCCTCCAGAGCTAGCTTGATGGCCAATAACTCCCGGTTACCGATGTCATAATTCTGTTCCGCTGGGGAAAACTTTCGAGAAAAGAAGGCACATGGGTGAAGTTTGGGAGGCTCTCCTGAGTACTGCGAAAGGACAGCTCCTGCTCCTACTGTGGAGGCATCAACCTCCACCACAAAAGGCTGGTTTGGATCAGGCATGGTTAGAGCAGGGGCTGAGCAGAAGGCTGTCTTGAGTGTATTGAAGGCGCTAATAGCTGAAGGGTTCCAACAGAGAGACTTGGGTTTGCTTTTGAGGAGATTTGTGAGGGGAGTTGACAGAATACTGAAGTTATTGATAAAGCGGCGATAAAAGTTAGCAAAGCTGAGGAATCTCTGAAGTTCCTTTACAGAAGAGGGTTGGGGCCAGTCTCGGATGGCTGCTACCTTGTTTGCATCCATGTGGATCCCTGCCGGGCTGATAACATACCCGAGGAACTGGATGGTTTCGTGATGAAACTCACATTTCTCAGCTTTGAGGAAGAGATGATGTTGTCGTAATTTCTCCAGGACCTGCGTAACATGTTGGCGGTGATCGGCCAGGTTCTGGGAATATACCAGGATGTCATCTATATAAACAATCACAAATTTGTGAAGGAATTCCCGGAACACCTCGTTCATAAAATTCTGGAAGACGGAAGGCGCATTGACTAGGCCGTAGGGCATTACCCGGTATTGATAGTGGCCGGCAGGGGTGATGAAGGCTGTCTTCCATTCGTCTCCACGGCGAATGCGAACAAGGTTGTAGGCACTACGCAGGTCAAATTTAGTAAAGATGTGAGCCTCCCTCAGTTCCTCAAGAGCAGCAGGGACAAGTGGTAGAGGATAGGGAAATTTTATGGTCTGGGAATTGAGGGTCCGGTAATCAATGCAGGGTCGCAACCCTCCGTCCTTCTTCCCCACAAAGAAAAAACTGGATGCAGCTGGTGAGGTTGAAGGGATAATGAAACCTTGTTGGAGAGCCTCCCTAATGTATTCATCCATGGCCTTCTGCTCCGGGATGGACAAAGGATAAATTTTTCCCTTTGGTAGAGTAGCTCCAGGCAGCAAATCAATGGCGCAGTCCCATGGCCGATGCGGTGGTAGTTGGGTGGCAGCCTGTTTACTGAAGACGTCCTGGAACGCCCGGTACTCAGTGGGTATGGAGTGATTACTGGGGTTATCTGGACTTTCGACGAGGGTAGAATGAAGGTGCAGGTTCGGTCCCGGAAGATCATGAAGACAAGTTTGATGACAGTCAGAACTCCATTGGATGATGTCACTCCTGACCCAATCGATGACCGGAGAGTGCAGGTTCAACCATGGGCGTCCCAGGACAATATCCACCGTGGATCCCTCCAGCACCAGAAAGGAAATCTCCTCTTGATGAAAGAGCCCAATTTTCATATGGATAACCGGCGACCGCAGTCTCACATTCCCTTGTCCCAAAGGCTCTCCTTGAATGGTATTAATGTGGTAAGCAGGGACCTGAGGTAAGACTGGGAGGTTGAGACTCTTCAGGATGTTCAGAGTGATGAAGTTCCCCGAGGAGCCCGAATCGATGAGGGCTTGGGCTGAAATAGAGGAGTTTTCTGATGATAGGAGAACAAGTAATTTTGAAATGGGAGCAATTTCAGGAAAAAAGTTAACAGAACTCACCATCGGTCTAGGCGGACGAACAGGACAGGAACTTAGAGCATGCCCCACACCTCCACAATACAAACAGAGTCCCTGAGACAGGCGGCGATGTCTTTCAACCGGGGAAAGATGATAAGCATCTGTCTGCATTGGTTCTGGTGCTGGAGAGGACCTTTCAAGTGCGGGCGAGGCGACAGACGGTCCACTCTCCAATGAGAAGCATGCTGATAATCGCTAAGAAATTTTGAGGGTCTTTTGAAGAAGGACTTCCAGACCAACCGAATCATCGAAAATCACCAGCTGTTTTCGAATATTGACGTCTAAGCCCTGGCGGAAGGCAGAGCAGAGCGCAGGTTCATTCCAACCACTGAGTGAGGCTAGTGTACGAAAAGTGAGGGTATAGTCTCCGACTGATGAGGATCCCTGACGAAGGCGAATTAACTCATCGGAGACAGACAGTTTTCCCGTGGAAGTGCCAAATACCTCTTTGAAGTGGTTGATAAAAGCGGCGAGATCGTTGATTATGGGATTTTCCACTTGCCATAATGACTCAGCCCACAGCAGCGCTCTGCCAGATAACAGACTGGTGATGAAGGCGGTTTTAGCCCTTTCAGTCGGGAAACGTTGCGGTTGCATCTCAAAATGTAGTTTACATTGAAGCAAAAAGCCATCGCAGGATGCCGCCTCGCCCGAGTAGGAAGATGGTAAGGCCATGGGACTTCCAGAGGCAGAAGAGGTGGTATTTGAAGACGAATGAAGAGAGAGAAAGGGATCCCAATTGGGGCGAGTAGACATGGTGTAATCTTTATCTTAGGTCTGATCTTCTGTAACACATCAGAGGGAAGACAAAGGAGTTTAAACAGAAAGGGTGTATATATTAATGTTTTTATATTTCGAGACAATGAACAAAAATATTTAAAGCAAAAACAATAAAGAAACAGGAATAACAGATAACACAGTACAACTTAACTTAAGGATTAAATGGACAGGATTTCAGGCTGGAAGGCAGACAGATTGGAAGGCGGATAAACTGGAACAAAAGGCAGACTGGATACAGCGGCAGGTAAGGGATAATATATATATATATCTAGAGGTAAGAGTCCGGGTTCTCGCAAGTAGATCAGACAATTATGATGTGAATGTTCCAAGTTTATATAGGGTGAGCATGGTGATGAGCAGCAGGTGAAGGTGATCAGAATGCAGGTGATTGGGATCGTACAGGTGCATTGAATGAAACTGACGGACCGGATGGATTCCAGACAGTTTGTGGTTTCTATGCTTTCTTCAAAATATCTTATTTTGTGTTCAACAAAAGAAAGAAAGTTTGGAACAAGTGAAGGGTGAGTTTTAAAATTGGAGTTCATTACAATTAGGACATCATTTTAATGAACATTTTTTAGAGATCTAAAAATAGTTGTCAATCCATTTAGTTTTTAATGGCTATGAATGATTGATTATTAAATTCATGAATGAACATTAATTTTCCTTCTGCTTAGTCCCTTTATTCATCAGGGGTCGCCACATCGTAATGAACCTCCAACTTATCCAACATTTACGCAGCAAATGCCCTTCCAGCTGCAACCCAGTACCGGAAAACACCCATACACTCTCACATGCACACACATACACTACTGCCAATTTAGTTTCTTCAATTCACCTATAGCTCATTTCTTTGGACTGTGGAGGAAACCGGAGCACCCGGATGAAACCCACGGGGAAAACATGCAAATTCCACACAGAAATGCCAACTGACCCAGCCGGCACTCGAACCAGCGACCTTCTTTCTGTGAGGCGACAGTGCTAACCACTGAGCCACCATGTCACCTTTTTAAAAAACATTTAAAATATAATATGGCTGGCCTGGGAACGCCTCGGGATCCCCCTGGAGGAGCTGGAGGAAGTGTCTGGGGAGAGGGAAGTCTGGGGTTCTCTCCTAAGACTGCTGCCCCCGCGACCCGGCCCCGGAAAAGCGATTGAAAATGAATGAATGAATGAATGAATAAAAAATAATAAAATGTAGTATGATTATGCATATAAATGCCTAAAAAAAGCATAATTTTCCAGGACATAATATACAGGGGAAGAAAAGTTGCATTATTCTTATAGTAACTTACAAGTATTATTAGTTTTATATTTTATAGTTTTGATACATGAAAACCCAAACATACAGAAATGTACATGTTTATAAATACCTAAACAATGTGATCATACTGTTGAATGAATGACTGTGAAGGAACGTGATTTGCCTTTGCCAGCATACAAGGATTTAATAAAAAAAAAAAATACATGCAATAAAACCTATGTTTGAATTTGCATAAATTCTAAGCAAGCTTGACTCATGCATTAAATACAATTTATCTTGTTCAGGATGTGATGGATTACGTGCTGCTGAAGTGTATATACATTTTAAGCGATTTCATTGTCGGAATATGACATCTTATTTGTTCCAGTAATGCATTAAATGTGAAGCCCACTATTAAAGGGACAGTTGACACGAACATTTACATTTTTGGTTAATTTACTCGCTCTTCCAAGATGGTGGCCTTTTTCAGTAAATAATAAAAATCAGCAGCTATCGGAACTTCGAGGGTCAAACAAACAAACAAAAACAAACATATACAGGCAAAACAAAACGAATACCTGTGGGCCTGGATTATGAATCATGAATTTAAACAATAGGTCTGTGCAAGAAACTGAACATTATTTACATTTTAATCCACAGCATCTGCAAACAGTAATGATGTCATTTTTATATCTGTTATTTTTAGGTGAACTGTACCCCTTTAAATCCCACGCAACTGACAATGCAGCAAATGTGAAATCCCTAAGCCTTAGCCAATCAAAAAGTCTTGTGCAATTGACAATAGACCACAGAGTGGAGTCTTAGGTGTTTTATGCTCAATAACATTTGCTAATATTCATCTGCTCTTATGGGACCCGAAGCACTGATGCAGAATCATCAGATTCAGTGTTCTCCAGTGCACTAACATAAGTTCCTAGGTGAATGATTGCAACATTATTTTGGGAAAAAAAATCACATTTTTTTGCTTTGGTGTTGCATAAAAAGCAATGATATTTTGGACACTATTGTCTTAGTAAGCTATCTTATTACCAACCTCCTGGGCAAAACGAAGGCTTCAAAGGCTCTGCTACTGTATACTATAAACTAACTTGATGCTTTCTCAGCTTGCTGGAGAATGATTCAAGTAAAGCAAAGAATTGAAAATATGACTTTTATGAAACAGAAAAGTTTGAGACGTCTCGTTCAGAGGTCTTGACATGGAGTAAAAAGTGAAGGAGAAACTTGGAAATTAAAAATGTTGATGTTGCTAATATTATTAAAATCTAACACAATTGTGTATTTGAATCTGTTCATTGGTGTTATTAAAATATATTTGAAGAGTTCAGATATAAAAGCCTCTACGTGCCGTTTGAAATTTTCTTTTAAAATGAGCGTAAATGAGCATTTCTTAAACAATTTCTCAGGCTTCTCTGTGTTGGTTCAGTAATTTCACTCATATGGTGATAAATAGGTTTGTTGATTGCCATTTAAATTGAAACAACTGAACATAAACATACAGTAGGAGTCTGTGAAAAATGCTCATTTTAAAAGAAAATGTCAGATGGCACTTGGGTTTCATTTTATTTCATTTAATTGAAAAAAAAATATTATAAAACACTGTATACTAATTTTAAAATCTATAATGTTCTTTATATTTCAAAAAATACTTGGAATAAATGTTGGTATTATTTAATATTGTTCCTTGCTTTCTCGGCATGCTGGAGACTTATTTGAATAAAGCAGTCAAAAGTGCGATGTTTATTTTTAGGAGAACAGAACTGTCTGATCCGTCCCATTCAGAGGTCTTGACATTCAGAGAATGGCAAAAAGGGGTGATTGGGAACAAGGTGGTGAAATTGGGGAAAAACAAAAGCTGCGCGTCAACAACTCTGAGCTTAATTGCTGAGCAATGGCACATTTCTGTGGCTCTCGGGAGACTGCGGCTGCGTTATTACATGGTAATGTGTGGTGATTGAGAGCTCCAACAAGCATAATTCTGCCTTGGGGTATCTTCCTTCTCCCATTTATTCCCCAGACGAACCTTGGCGGGGTAATTTGGAGGAGCCCAGTAGATGGCTCAGCTCATTACTGTGGCCTTTGCTGGGTGGATGTTATGCTGAAAATCGGATGGCCAGGGTCTACCATATTGATCCGCTGCCAAGATGTGTAATATCCCCTCCTGTGGGCAGATTTCACAGTCACCAGCTCTTCATCATGCAGAAGTTCCTCAGAGTCTGCTCCTGTTTCATAACAACTTGACAAGAGGCGTATGTCCTTGACTTTCTTAAAGGGAGCATATTATGCCCCTTTTCAGATAAATCTCTGCTGTCCCAGAATGGGTCTGTGAAGTTTCGGCTGAAAATCATGACCCATCAGATCATTTTTAATAGCTTGTCAAATTTGCCCCTTTTATGTGAGCAAAAACATGCTATTTTTAATGCAAATGAGCTGCTGCTTTCCAGAAGAGGGCATGATTTTTATATGCAATGACCAGAACAATATTATAGCATTACATGCTCAAACTCATCAGACCCAATCAGCCCAAATTCCACCCTTTAATCTACCCCTTCATTTTGTGCATTCACATAAAGGGGTAGGGGTGTCCCAGTTCTCTTTTGCATGGAGGTGTAGGGTTAGGGAAAGTGACATATACCCTTCAAACAAAGATTTTTCAGGACCTCTTTCTGTGAAGTTGATTCAGCTCTTTGACTACACTCAAAAAAAAAAAAAAAAGATCTTTGCTGCTTGTTTAAACTACTTATTTAAAATGAACAATCCTTGAGTTCTTTTGGGGGCAACTTAAGTGTTTTATGTTCAATCCACTTCAATGTGTTAAGTTAACTTAAAACTTAACTTAATTTATTTTGCGACAACATGAATGAATTGTGTGGAACCCTGGATTTTTTTTTACAGTGTTACTGCTCAGGGGTACTTTTCCCCAAACTATCGCTAGCCAAGCAACATCATAAGTTTTGTCGTTACAAACAAAGTTTGGTGATTTAGTACTTCACGAATCCATCAATCCAACATACATTGACAAATTTGTGTGGTTGGAACTACACCTCTTCATTTAGTTAGTAGTTACAAACATAGATCTGGCTGTGTTCTATTCTGAGTTATCTCCCCTATGCCCTATTCCTTTTGAACACTTCACCATCCACTCTGAATGATATTGAAAGCTTAACTTGTCTCATTCACATTTGATGTGATCAGTGATTTCAGTGATCTTCAGTGTTACATTTCCGATGCATGGGAAAACAAACCATGCGTTGTACGTTAATGGTTTTAATAGATTTTTTTTTTTTAAGTAGTCCTATCTGTATTGTATTTATGCATCATTTTTGCAGTGTTTTGAGTGTAATGTTGTAAATTCATACAATTCTTCTGTCTTTATAGAAAACGTAAAAATGTCCATCATCTGACTATGTCTAATATCTATAGAGACTCTTATGCTTGTTGGTGCACCCAACAACAGGACATTTGAAATTTGTAAGCAGACATTGTAAATCACCCTATACATAAATAGTTGCACTGTGGGTGGAAACATGCAGATTACAGGGTAGTAATAAATGATAAGGTCCCCTTTATGTGTCAATAGATGAGCAAAATCCAAATGGCTTGTTTTTCCACATTTTAAACAAAGTTAACGTGTTTGGCCTTTCCCTCATTTCCTGAGTTGGTAGATTGAGGCCCGATTTTAGCTCTTAAACAATGAAAAAGTCATTTTTCATCATTATTTATCCAGTCTCGGGACATCCTTGAGCAACACGACTGCCAATAACTGAAAGTGGGCATGACCTCCTCATGGCTCAAGGGTGAAGGAAATTAAGATGGCAGACTTTCACATGCCAGGAAGATTTCATCAAGAGCCGCTCTCAGTGTTTATTCATCCTGGTTTTTGACTCCAGGATGTGTTCGACTAATTAAGCGAAAATTACAGTGAGGCTGTTACTCAAAGGTTCTTCTGTGCCAGAACATTTCATGCCTTGCATTTTAATTGTAATGCGTTATCCATTGACTTACCTCAATTTGAAGGCCATGTCTAATTAACTAGATGTTACTGATGTGGTCACTGTCAAATAGCATGCATCTCAGATTATTGTTGTTGTTGTTGTTGTTCTTCTTCTTCTTCTTCTTCTTGTCATTATTAGTAGCATTGTTGTTTTTGTTTTTGTTGTCATTCTTTTTAAACAAATTTATAGTAAGTTGAAAACCCTGACTTAATTTATGAAACTGATGATAACCTTTGTTATTTTTGTTAATAATTATTAATGTTACTATTTTTCAAAATATTTTTTTTATTAATCTATGATGCATTAAAATTTTGCTAAGTCTTGTTTATTGTGTTGATGAAATACACACAATTGCTAGTTTAAATTATGATGGATAAAATTACAAGTTGATTTGATAAATTATAAGGTAATTTATGAAAAAATGTTGATAACATGAACAGCAATATCTATCTATTTATCTATCTATCTATCTATCTATCTATCTATCTATCTATCTATCTGTCTGTCTGTCTGTCTGTCTGTCTGTCTGTCTGTCTGTCTGTAAAAAAATCAATACAATAACATTTACAATTATAATTATTCTTTTACATATTATCATTTGAAGATTTAATGTTTTCAGAATCTTTGAGTAAACAACTGTTTTTTGTTGATATTTTTATGTTTTGATGCCCCAATAGTAATAATTGCTTATTATTATTATTATTATTATTATTGATAGAAGCATTATAGAATATTGTATCATATTTATTTATTTAATCATTTAAATGTTCAATTATTTATGTATACAAACGGTAAACTCGTTCTCATTTTTTTTCTGACAGTGAACAGTAAATTGGTCACATATAGGATTTGTGAAGGACAAAGACGCTGAAACATCTGCTCTCGGGTTAGAAGTGTCCATTGAGTGAGTATAAGTGCTTTTTGTCCATGTCTCTTGGGCAGATCAGTATCTGCTCTTCTGGCCTTGTTTGGCAGAATGGCAGGATTGACCTTGCTCTGATCACCCAAACAATCTGCCCAGCTACAGTACTGTCACAAACGAATCTAGTTTCTGAACTTGTGGAACTTTTCTTTGATGAACATCTATCGAGCTGTAGCTGAAAAGGTTGTACTCTTGAAAATTCCATATGTTTTTCATGGTTTGGCATATGGCCTCATTTTTTTACATGGCAGAAAAAGGGCATGTTGTTGCTCGGTGATGAATCATCAATGAAGAGGCTCTTCCTCGCCCCACAGTTTTACTGCCGTAAGAGCGATGTGTTTGCATTTGCATTGAGATTCTAATGTGCAACCCTGCAAATCAGAGATACTGTTTCAAATGTGCAACTCTTACTAAGGATAAATGTGTGAATAATTTCTATTGTTTTGGTAATGACATCAGTATTCATTTACAGCAGACAAAGCAATATAAAATGCTCCAAAGCCTTTTCACGGGTCATCAGAAATTTGCTCGAGACAGCCATCTTTTAGAGACACAAAGCAGAAAATCCTCAACAAAAGGATCTATTCTCTGTTAATCTGCATTCTGATGCACCGTTATTGGGAAAACTGACTTTTGCACACATTTTAGTACCGCTTGTATGATACATTTAATGCTATTTCTATCATTAACAATTCAGTAATAATAAATTAATTCTTTATACAGTATAGATAAATTTAGTTAGCATTCTTCATCATCGTCGTCGTCGTCATCGTCGTCGTTGTTATTATTATATGTGCTTAGTTGCTAGTAATATTAATAGTATTATTATTATTATTCATTCATTCATTTTCCTTCGGCTTAGTTCCTTTATTCATCAGGGGTCGCCACAGTGGAATGAACCGCCAACTTATCCAGCATATGTTTTACAGAGCAGATGCCCTTCCAGCTGCAACCCAGTACTGGGAAACATCCAAACACACTCATTCACACACATACACTATGGACAATTTAGTTTATTCAATTCACCTATAGCGCATGTCCTTGGACTGTGGGGGAAACCGGCGAACCAGCGACCTTGCTGTGAGGCAACAGTACTAAGTTAGCACTGCTAACCACTGAGCCACTGTGTCAGCCCATTATTCATTTATTTCTTTTCTTTACGGCTTAGTCCCTTTATTAATCAGGGGTTGCCACAACGGAATGTATCGCCAACTTATCCAGCATATGTTTTAGGCAATGGCGTCACGGTGGCACAGTGGGTTGCACGATCGCCTCACAGCAAGAAGTTCGCTGGTTCGAGCCTCGGCTGGGTCAGTTGGCATTTCTGTGTGGAGTTTGCATGTTCTCCCCATGTTTGCGTGGGTTTCCTCCGGGTGCTCCGGTTTCCCCCCACAGTCCAAAGACATGCGCTATAGGTGATTTGGGTAAGCTAAATTGGCCGTAATGTATGAGTGTGTGTGTGTGAATGCATTATTATTATTATTATTATTATTATTATTATTATTATTATTATTATTCATAAACTTTTAGAAAGCATTTATTAAATAATATTCACTTATTAATATTCACTATATTCTACATGGCATGCATTAACAATGTTTATAAATACATAGAAATAATAATGATACAATTTACACTTATAATTATTAATTTACATATTATTGTTTGAAGATTTAAAATGTTTTCAGAATTTTTGAGTAAACATAATTGTTTATTGTTATTTATGATGATGCTAATAGTAATTATTGGTTATACTGTTGTTATTATTATTATTATTATTATTATTATTTTATCAAATTCTGATATGCATTATTTCAATTAAAAATATTGTCATTTAGATATTTCCCCAGAAATATTTTTGTTATTATTATTATTATTATTATTATTATTATTATTATTATTATTATT
>CAIGQV010017386.1:18024924-18056444 GCA_903798115.1 Danio jaintianensis | reverse complement strand
ATATATATTTTTTTTTTTTTTTTTATTGTGTATGCATTTATTAATCAATAATTTGCCCCATAATCATAATTTGAATGAAAGAGTTGTTCCATTAGAATTTTTTTTCCTGCTACTAGTGTTGATTTAAAACAAAAACTGCAATGAATTATATGTATATCTCGATATTTTTTGTTTAGCAAAAATGTATATTAAGCCCCATTTTCCCTATGTTGCATGCATTCCACTTTTTTGCAGCAATGTTGCGTTATAGTTAAGAACAATTCTAGGTGACTGCTGGCTAGATGATGCAAATGTTTCATCACTTCCTCCTAATCATCTGTGAATGTACCTGCCTTTGACAAGACCTGCCTTGAGCTTAAAATTTCTCCAGTGGCTGTGAGCTGCTAACAGGAGCTAAACACAACAGCCCTGCTCCAGCACGTCTGTCTGAGCCTGAAAGCCATGTGCCGGCTAAGCTTTTGTTATTTTATTATGTGAAAGAAGAAACCTAGAATGCATCTTGATGCACTCAGGGTGATTTCAGACCACCCTTTGCTCCTAATTGACGAACTTGCACTATCCAGAAGTATATCTGATCTGCAATATGCACCATTAGTAACCATTACGTAGTGCTGCAGTCTCAGCCGTTTTAGTGTTTAGTGTTTCACCTTAAGTTTAAGTGCAGGGTGGTTTAAATGCAGTTGGTTTGCTTGGCCATGAAATTCTTCAAGATGAAATACTGCGAATTTGGGTGAGCTGTAACCTGTTTATTTGTTTCCACCCGAAACTTTAATTAAAAGATATCATCTCTCCCCTAAGCCCTTATAAACTTTACAGCCCTGTGTCTACGGGTTATTTTCACAGGTATAGGCACTGGAAGGCCGTGCTGATGAGCATAACTGGACAAGAAAAGGACTTTTGCATGACAAGTAAAGGGCCGTGACTCACATCAGTTTTCTCCCACTGTTTTTATACCCTTTGACCTTTGCTTGTTCAAACCCTGAGTGGAGTTGTTTTTTTCATGGTGTGCAAGCAAGAAGTTTTGCCTGCAGCATTGAAAGAAATTGTGCTGTTTTTATGCAGTTATGCAATGATAATGGTACCATTTTACTTATTCAGTTTTACAGACCATAAAATACAAGTTCTATCACTAGTATCAGTCTATGTGTGTAGATTGCTAGATGGAATAATATACTGTAGATGGTGAATTATGTAGATGGATAAATACTGGTCATAGGCTAATAGGCTAATAATGGTTGAATAAATGGGCACAGCTGAATCGGAATGATAGAGTTGGATGGATGAGTGTGGATGGATGGATGGATAAAAATAAATGGATGGACAGATACAATATGGATAGAAAAATTAATAGAGATGGTTGAATGCATATGTACAGTAGATGATTGCTATAAATGGTAGATTTGATGGATGGATGAATGAATGGATTATAGAAATATAGTAGATGATGGAGATGGTTGATATAGATGGATAGATGGATGGATGAACAGATATAGATGATGGCTATGGATAGGAAAAATAAATAGAAATAGTTGAATGGATATGTAGATGATTGAGATGGATGAATGGACGGATGGATGGATGGATACAAATAAATGGATGGACAGATACAGTATGGATAGAAACATAAATAGAGATGGTTGAATGCATATGTATGTCGGAATATCTAGCCAATTCCATGCGTGTTCAATAAAATAAGGTCAGGAGAAGCTTTTCTTCAATGATACAAATATTAGTAATTTATTAGAAACAAATGATTAATTTGAGCACAGAGGTCTGGCTTACGTTACCCCAATGCAATACAAGAATTACATTCAGGAGGTTCACAGCTCACTTACGTTTCCCTGACTCCAGCATATATACACAACTGATATTAACAGGTGGAATTTTGGTGCAACGTCACTTATCAGTCATTCTGCAGTCCTTTTGCTATTGTGCTCAAACATACTTCCTTTTTCTGCAACCCTTCTCTGCATACCAGAACTGAACAGTTAAGTGCATCTTCAATATATTTCACAACTTCTACAAGCATCAAGCTCCTTGTGACATGTTTAAACTTCTTATTAGACAGAAGTCAAGTCTGGAGCAAGGCCCCCCACACTATATTTATTCTTATTCTGCTACTTCCCTCTTGTCAGAGGGATAATTTGTATGAATTCACACAATTAACAGACTGTATAGCTGCTATAAAAAATTGGATGACTAATAACTTTTTATTACTAAATTCAAATAAAAATGAGTTCTTGCTTATTGGACCCAAAAACCTAGAACTGTCAAACCCTTGATGGATCCTTTGTTCAGTCACCATCTTCAGTCAAAAAGTTGGGGGTGATTTTTGATAGCAACCTGTCGTTTGAAGGCCAGATTTCAAGCATCTGTAAAACTGCATTTTTTCATCTTAAAAATGTTGCCAAACTTCGACATATGCTATCAATGTCTGATGCGGAAAAGCTTATTCATGCTTTCATGACCTCTCGGTTAGACTATTGTATTGCGTTACTAGGTGGTTGCCCTATTGGTCTAATTAACAAACTTCAGCTAGTTCAAAATGCAGCTGCAGAGTGCTTTCTAGAACAAAGAAATATGATCATATTACTCCAGTTCTTTCATCATTGCATTGGCTCTCTATTAAATATCGTATAAATTTTACAATTTTATTGACTACCTACAAAGCCCTAAACGGCTTAGCTCCCCAGTATTTGAGGGAGCTCCTGGTGTATTATAGCCCCTCACATCCGCTACGCTCAATTAATTCTGGACAATTGATTATTCCCAGAATATCAAAATCAACTGTAGGCGGTAGATCTTTCTCATATCTGGCACCTAAACTCTGGAACAGTCTTCCTAGCACAGTTCGGGAAGCAGACACACTCTGTCAATTTAAAACTAGATTAAAGACACATCTCTTTTCATTAGCATACACATAAAACACAAATGCTTTTGAAATACAAATCCTCTAAAGGATTGTTAGTCTGCATTATTTAGAGCAACTGCAGCCGGGAACACTTCCCAAAAGACATTATAATTTGAACGGCATCTGCGCTTATGTTAGTCTTTTTTATTATTCCCGAGGTTTCCATAATCCTGGACCAGGTCGTATTCTGAGCAGCTGCTGTGGTGGTCATGGAGGAGTGGAGAGCATGAGACTGATTCCTGTAAGACCCCAGTGACAGACGAGTCTTCGCATTGATCCTGAAGGGCCAGCCTGTACACCAGCCGGTGACCTCTCCCACCTGCAGCTTCTCCACGATGGACATCCAACGTTCTCCAGCCTCTGGCGCCTAGACTTCAGATCTGCACAAGACGTTTGGCCATAAGAGAAATGGTCGTGCCCAACTGAGCCTGGTTTCTCTCAAGGTTTTTTTTTCTTCACTTTCGCCAATTGGTGAAGTTTGTTCCTCGCCGCTGTCGCCATTGGCTTGCATGGTTCGGGACTTGTGGAGCTGCGCATCGATGGATTTGCTCTTCAGTGTTTGGACTCTCAGCAGTGAAAACTAAACCACACTGAACTGAACTAAACTGAACTTAAACTCTGAAAACTGGACTGACACTGTTTCAATTTACTATAATCTTCTATGTTAAGCTGCTTTGACACAATCTACATTGTAAAAGCGCTATAGAAATAAAGATGATTTGAATTGAATTGAATTGAATTGAATTGTCAGCAGTTCCTTCTAAGAAGTACAACACAGTAAGAAAGAAGAATTATGCTTGGTTAATATATGGTATCATACAAAAGAAAAAGATTGATTAAGCTGTTGTTAGTCTAAACATTTTTTCTAATCAAAAATAAAGACACAAAAGTAATAAAAATAAATTCCTTTTTCTCCACATGTACAGTAAATGATTGCTATAGATGGTAGATTTGATGGATGGATGAATGTATTATAGAAATATAGTAGATTATGGAGATGGATGGATGGATGGATACAAATGGATGGACAGATATACAGTTGCAATCAGAATTATTAAACCCCCTGAATTAGCCCCCCTGTTTATTTTTTTCCCCGATTTCTGTTTAACGGAGAGAGAATTTTTTTCAACACATTTCTAAACATAATAGTTTTAATAACTCATTTCTAATAACTGATTTATTTGATCTTTGCCATGATGACAGTAAATAATATTTGACTAGATATTTTTCAAGACACTTCTATACAGCTTAAAGTGACATTTAAAGGCTTAAGGTTAATTAGGTTAACTAGGCAGGATAGGGTAATTAGGCAAGTTATTGTATAATGATGGTTTGTTCTGTAGACTATCGAAAAAAAAAATAGCTTAAAGAGGCTAATAATTTTGACCTTAAAATGGTTTAAAAAAAAAAAAAAAACTTTTATTCTAGCCGAAATAAAACAAATAAGACTTTCTCCAGAAGAAAAAATATTATCAGACATACTGTGAAAATTTCCCTGCTCTGTTATACATCATTTGGGAAATATTTAAAAAAGCAAAAAAAAGCAAAGGGGGTGTCAGGTGTCTATTCCATGTTGTCATCATGTGATCCCTTTGTTCTGTTTCCCGCCGTTTTCTAATATTGATTGTTTTCACCTGTGTTTCATTATCCCTCATGTGTGTATATATACCCCCTTAGTTTAGTTCCTCCTTTGTCCAGTATTGTATTGCCACAGTGTGTTGTCCATGTTCCTGTGTCTCCGTCTTCCCATGTCTCCATCTTCCAGTGAGTGTTTATGAATAAATCTTCGTGTTTGATAATTCCCGTGTTTCGTGCCTTTGTGTGCAGAGCGCACCGTGACAGAATACTGGACCACAAACAGTTTGCGGCGTACTTTCCCCCGTTTTTCTTTTTAGTCTTTTTTACCCCAGTGTTTTCTTTTCCTCTCCCCCGTATTCCCATGGACCCCATCGACAGCCCCGAATTTCTTCCCCTCCTGCTGGAGCAGGGGGAAAGCAGCCTCGAGGACCATACAAGACGGTACTTGTTTGTAGCTAATATCACCAGCTATCCGGACGACGTGTTCTGCAACAACAGCTCTAACACCGCTTGCAGAGCATGGTCGTCCGAAGATGGTCCTCGGGGCAATATCGCCGCTTATGTGGAGTGGACTCTGGCGAGGAATGGAGCAACATTCATCGTTTGTGAGGAGGAAGAGCTCGCCAGCGCCACTCCCGACCCAGTGACCAGCCAAACACCACCCACCTGCAGGGAGCGTTTGCCAGAGCCCACCGCAGACGGAGAGCCACCCGCGGTGTACGAGCCATCGCCATCTAGAGCGACAGAGCGGAGTTACACCGAGCAGGAGGAGCTCAACAGACCGTCTGACCAGGTGTGTGAGCCGGCAACATCGCCGAAAGGGGGAGTCCTGGTGGACCTCAGCGGCTCATGCGAGAGTCCCGTCCACCCCCCCTCTGCAGATGTGCAACCGCTGGACACTGGGAAGTTGCTCACCGACTTCTGGAGCGAAGTCAAGCCCCTTCCACTGTTTCCAGACAGCAAAGACGTATCTCCGCGTCAACTGTTTCCACACAGTTTTTTAGTTCCTGAATTTCCCGATGCCCCAAGCTCCAGAGTCGTGAGTGACTTCCCACCCATCCCACCCTCTTCACCTCTACTCACACCTATGACTGCAGCCAGTCTACCAGCTCCAGCGCTGCTGCAGTCAGCCAGCCCCCCAGCTCGCCCTCAAGCTCCAGAGGTGGAGCTCGCTCTGAGGTGCTGCCTGCCAGCATCGCCCTCTGGAGGGTGTCGCCCAGCGTCAGCTCCTCCAGCCTCCGAGCTACGGACTCCACCTCGGCCCTTCGACCCTTGTGCTCCGCATTGGCTCCCTCCTCCCTCATCTCTGCCGTGGACCGTCAGTCCACCAGCTTCACCAGGCTCCCTCGTTCCTCCGGCTCCGCCTTGGTCAGTCGTCGCCCTTCCTACACCTCTGGACTCCACTCCTCTGGCTGCGCCTCGTCGCTCCGTCCTGCCAGCTGCGTTGAGCTCCTCCTTCCCTCCAGCTACGCCTTGGTCCTCTGTCGCTCTGGCTCCGCCGCGGCCTTCCGGACCCCCGCCGTCGCCTTGCTCGGGTGAGCTGTCTGCTCCACCCCGGCCCTCCGGGACCTCGGCGTCACCTTCACCCTACGGCTCTCCGTCTCCTCCTTGGGCTCCACTGCCATCAGCGGCGTCTCCCTCAGTCGGCCCCTTGGAGTCGGCAGCCACTCCTCCTTCCATGGTCCCTTCCTTCCTCGAC
This sequence comes from Danio jaintianensis, assembly GCA_903798115.1. Lineage (NCBI taxonomy): Eukaryota > Metazoa > Chordata > Actinopteri > Cypriniformes > Danionidae > Danio > Danio jaintianensis. The sequence goes on along the minus strand of CAIGQV010017386.1, from coordinate 18,050,256 downwards.
TCCGCCCTGGGCCGTCCTTCTGGCTGTGTTCTGGGTCTTCCTGCTCCAGCTCCCTTCCTGGTTCCTCCCTCCTGAAACTCCTCCCTGGCCCCTCCCCTCTCACCCTCCTTTATGTTATGTTGAAGGCGCGAGGACGCGCCTTCAAAGGGGGGGGGGGGTAATGTCAGGTGTCTATTCCATGTTGTCATCATGTGATCCCTTTGTTCTGTTTCCCGCCGTTTTCTAATATTGATTGTTTTCACCTGTGTTTCATTATCCCTCATGTGTGTGTATATATACCCCCTTAGTTTAGTTCCTCCTTTGTCCAGTATTGTATTGCCACAGTGTGTTGTCCATGTTCCTGTGTCTCCGTCTTCCCGTGTCTCCATCTTCCAGTGAGTGTTTATGAATAAATCTTCGTGTTTGATAATTCCCGTGTTTCGTGCCTTTGTGTGCAGAGCGCACCGTGACAGGGGGTTTAATAATTCTGATTGCAACTATAGATGATGGCTATGGATAGGAAAAATAAATAGAAATAGTTGAATGGATATGTAGATGATTGAGATGGATGGATGGATGGATTGATGGATACAAATAAATGGATAGAAAAGTAAATCGAGATGGTTGAATGCATATGTACAGTAGATGATTGCTATAGATGGTAGATTTGATGGATGGATGAATGGATTATAGAAATGTAGTAGATGATGGAGATGGTTGATATGGATGGATGGATGGATGGATACAAATGGATGGAAAGGTATAGATGATGACTATGGTTAGAAAACATAAATAGAAATTGTTGAATGTAGATGATTGATATAAATGGATGGATGGATGGACGGACGGATGGATAGACGGATGGATGGGTGGACTGACAGATAAATGGATTGATGGATGGATGATAGAAAAACAGTATGGAGATGGTTGATATTGATGGCTGTATATAGATGGATGGATGGATCAAAACATCAGCATTTATTTGAAATAGAAACCCTGTTACATTATTTCCTTTCATTAACCTTTGATCTGTTTAATATATTCTCTCCAAAAAAGAAAAGAAAAGAAGAGCTTTAACCTTAAAAAGTAAAATTGTTATATAATAATAATGTTAACCTTCTGAACCTTTTGTAGGTCTCAGGCAACATTGTTGATTTGCTCATCCTGTGATTTTCATCTGTTGTTCTCGGGGCCATTTTAAGCCAAATTGAATGCACATATTAACTTTTAAATCAATCTTAACTAAATTGCCTCAACACACAAACGCAATATGCCATGGTCACTGACTCTGGAGAGTCTCATTTCTGCAAAGTCATAATGCTGTCTGAGAAAGAAAGCCCAAACAAGAATATCATCATCATCATTGTGCACATTTGCATGAGGTCAAGTTCAATACCTGGCCAAGAGCCACCGTCCATCAGACAAGACAAGGTTATGGCAAGGATTTATGTTAAGAAACCTTGTAATTACCTTTGCGAACAATGATTTGTGATCAAGGTAAGGGGTATTGATCAGCTGTTGATTTATAGCTTTCTTTAAAATTCACTGCATCTGATGTGTATCAATCACTGTGGTCTCACTTGCTCTTGTATGTTCTTGAGCATCTCAGTATATCAGAGAGCAACTGTAACTTTCTGGAAGCTTTAATTCCCCTTAGGATTATTTTTCAAAATCAGGGTTATCAGGGTTATTTTGTACTTCTGGAAAAGTCCAAATAAGGAGATCAAATCCTGTCAAATATTACTTATGATTCATTAGCAAGATATATCATCAGACAAGTTACTGTCACCATGGGAAATTATAAGAAATGAATATGCTGCAATGTAAAATATGTAGTGAATTAGTGCTTGCACACTTTTCCGTATTCATCCCATTTATTTTTTTTTACCATAAATGTTTTTTTTAAAGCATTAAAAGCGTGAATCAAACTTATCAGCTATGAAGTGATTCACAACTTTATAAACTTTGCTTTGAAGCAACAAATAATGGAAATTAAAGAAAAAGACAGAGGTACATGACTTTGAGTTAACTGCTTTAATGATGGAAAGAACAGCAACCACATGAAGCACTGTGAATGACACAATTACATTAAAAACAAATGAGAAATCTCATTTAGAAAACTATTCATTTAAAAGTGTCGGTTATATAGTAATCTTTCTTTCTTTCTTTCTTTCTTTCTTTCTTTCTTTCTTTCTTTCTGCAAAACATATATACTAACAGAGTATAGTTCCTAGTAATATTTGGCCTAGAAAATAATATATATTTTTGCACAAGTTTTACTACACAATATTACTACAGAAGAGTCTAGCTTTAAATATGAAAATTACTATTATAAAAATAGAACTTTTTTTTTTTTTAATGAAATGCTAATGGTCAAATCTGATTCAATTCATTGTGCTAAGCTAAGCTAAAGTGACCCTGCCAGAACAAGAAATTGGCTGAATAGATTCAAAAATGGTTCAAGTCAACTGTTTAACTCTGAGACTTTTGCAACAAAAGGTGGAGTGTTCCTTTAAAGGGACAGTTTACCCTAAATGAAAAATGAAGCTGTCATTTACTCACACTTTACCTGAGAATTTTTCTTCTGTTGAACACAAAAGTAAAAATTAAATAGTAAATGGTGAGCAAAAAAAAAGAGTGAACTATCTCTTTAACTAGTTCATTCATTCATTTTTTTTTTGACTTAGTCCCTTTATTTATCAGGGGTCGCCACAGCGGAATGAACCGCCAACTTATCCAGCATATGTTTTACGCAGCGGATGTCCTTCCAGCTGCAACCCAGCACCAGGAAACACCCATACACTCTTGCATTCACACACATACACTACAGCCAATTTAGCTTATTCAATTCACCTATAGCGCATGTGTTTGGACTGTGGGGGAAACCAGAGCACCCGGGGGAAACCAGAGTACCTGGAGGAAACCCACACGAACACGGGGAGAACATGCAAACTCCTCACAGAAATACCCACTGACCCAGCCGGGGCTTGAACCAGCGAGGCGACAGCGCTACCCACTGCGCCACGTGACGCCTTATCTCTTTAACTATTTGTTTTTATTAATCTTTGTTTCTATTGGACTGTTGACCTTAAGAGACAAAATATGATGTGACGTTTTGGCTAATTTAGCAGCATCAATAATATAATCAATAACCAATTGTAGCAGTTTGTTCTTTATTTCTAATGAACATGCTGTTCTGCTTTAGCTCATGAAGCATTACATTCATTCTGCCAAACTGTGTCAATATAGTCAAATCTGGCATGTGCATTACTCCGGTATTATTGCTGTAGCTGGTCATAAACAGAGCAACTCGGATAACCAGCAAGATGTTGTTGGATAAATGATTTGAATAACTTGGAATGAAAAAGCTCTCAAATCCATCAATAAGTTTTATCGAGCCATGCTGTTTTTAAATCAAAACTGTTCATTTTATGAAAGTTTAACTGGATGCAATATTGTGCCGGTTGGTTCTCACATTGCCTCATATGCACATTAATTATTTATTCTTTTTATTGACATTTCAGCTGCCCTTTACTGAGCCACTATTTTGCCAGCCACAGTGTATCTCCCTCAATGCAGATCAAAGAAATGTATGTTGCATCATGATACCAAACTTATTTATAGATATTAATTTTAATATCATGTTTGGGAGTGTTACATTTTGAGGCTCTGAGCTTCTGGCAAATCCCTGGTTGAAAGTTTAATACGATGCAGTGAGAAGTAATGGAATCCGATTTAATCAACAGACGTATAAACATCTTCTCCATAGCCATGGTTTGATTTTGGATCCTCACCGTGCAGTATCGAAATAAATAAGTGAATTAGTGCTTTATTGACAAGCCGAGAACACGAAGCATCAGAGGCTTTGCAAAGATGATTAACTTTAGATGTTGCTGTAAAAACATGTCGCTCTCTAGAGAGGTTTAGCACCGCTGCTATGCATGAGTTGGTGCTCAAATACTGCAGTGCTTCTGTACGCTGTCTGTTTTCCCTTCACTCAGAGTCAATGCTGAGTTAATGTCCCATGTGCAGAGGTTTTGTCATCAGACGTTTTGTAATAATGCAAAGCAAAAAGGAACTTGTAACCTTAATAATGCACAATAAATCTCCTGCTGTAGATGGTTTGCAAGGCAAGGATCTGAGGGAGTAGCTATGCTTCGCATGTTGGTTGTTTTTTTTTAGCTAGTAGGCAGAATCTTTATTATTCCTTTTACACTTTCAACTTCCTCAATTTTGTGATGTTGCTATCTGAGCATAAATAAAATAAAATGTAAATACAAAAATCTGCAAAGTTTCAAAGCACCAAGAACACTCCAAATGGAGTTATTCTCCTATCTTTATTTAACACTGTTTCTGAACTCGTTCAGATGGTTTCATTTTAATCCTGTGTTTTATTTTACTCATTAAAGGCAGCCTTGATGAGTTTAAGAGATTATTAAACACATTTTAGTTGCTACATATTTTCAAACATTACTGGAACTATAAACATTATTGAAATTTACCATGCGATTATGTGCTGTTTAGCACAGTTAAGATACAGGACAAGAACATGCTTTCAAAGTGCAAGTTTAATAACAGTGTTGCCTCTATTGTAAACTACAAAAATGGAAATTTATGAATCTGGTGATGTGTGAATGTGAATTAAATATTCAGTTAATAGTCATACTGGGTAAAAAATAAATATATAAATAAATAAAAAGTATTTCTCATGGCTTTATATAAATAAAAAAAAAAGTATTTCTCATGGCTTTCTCATGGATGTGTAAAAGAAAGACGAGTATCTGAAATGTATAACAAAAAACTAAAATTCACAAAAATGTAGACAGCACCCTTTGGTAGATTTACCATCTGAAATGTGTAAGAAAATATAATCGGAGCAATGTGTTTTACATTTAGCAAAAAAAAATGTTTCAATGAGACTAGGTTGTAAAAAACACTTCCCAGTAGCTACTGCATTTCAAAGATTTGTTATTATTTAGTAATGAATAACATTTAAACATATAGTATATTCTTTGAAATAGATGTTTTTTGGAGATCGTCTGTCATCTGTTTGGAGCCGAAGCCGACAATGTCTGATTCATCAATGAATCACCTTTTTGATTTGCTACTGCCAAGTTAACAACCATATTAGTGACTCTGTCCTTCTAAATAAAGATTCTGAAACATAAGCATTTGGGTTTCTTTGAAGATTTATTTTGTTCAAAGTAGGACTCAACAATGTTGGAAGATCACAGCTGGTGTTTGAGTCACTACAGGAAACAGCAGTATGCTATCGCTTCATGGAGTCACCTCTCATAGCTTTGATTCTCCAGGGCAACTGGATGTTCAGATCTGTGAGACTTTTATTCTCAACGTGTCAGTGCAATGACCCAAACCAGGGGATATTTTTATTGAGAAACTATTTGCAGAATAAAGATGAACCCAAGTCCCGCTGGGTCAAATAACCATTTGAAGACACTTTTCTTTAAAACTTTTGGCAATTAATATGTGTAATATAGTCCCAAGCGAAACTTGTCTGGAACTTCAATTGAAACCGAAGTTGGAAATAAATGCATCTCAAATGAAATAAAAAATAAAAATGCTTTACTGACAAAACTGGTAAGAAAGCTTAGTTTCCAAAGCCAACTCTTTGCTTGAGAAAACCAAATGTTCTGATACTGCAGTACAGCATTTTCTTATCAAGTGGATTGTAGATGATCTTTGGCTTTATTGCAGTGACACACCAAGTCAATGACAGAAGCTGACATGTGTTTTCTCCTTGTATTGACTAATCATTCAAAAGAGGAAATCAACATTCAGACTGCAGATAGACGTATAGCACAAAAAAGAAGCACTTGCTTGCAATTTCATACATCAGTTATGTTGATGACTTTCTTTATTCTATGAGACTCATGCTTTTATGAACATATTTGCATACTGCAATTCTCAGGTAATAACAGGTCCCATTATTATCTTTCTTTCTACAAGATGTACTTTAATATATGTATCGGATTTTCCAGAATGTGTCTGTAAAGTTCCCCCTCATTATACCCTACAGAGCATTTATTAAAGCTTGCTGTAAATGTCCATTTTGAAGAAAGCAATAAAATAATATACAATTAAAATAAATACATAAAGTTGAAATTAATATTTTTTTTATATTTCCCCCAATTGCTGTTAAACAGAGAGAGTTTTATTAACATATTTCTGAACATAATAGTTTTAATAACTCATTTCTAACAACTGATTTCTTTTATCTTTGCCATGATGACAGTACATGCTAGATATATTTCAAGATACTGGTATTGAGCTTAAAGTGCAATTTAAAGGCTTAACTAGGTTCATTAGGTTAACTAGGTAAGTTAGGGTAACTAGGCAAGTCATTGTAAAACAGTGGTTTGTTCTATAGCCAATTGAAAAAAAGAAAATATTGCTTAAGGGGGCTATTAATAAAATGGCCCTAAAATGGTTTTAAAAAATGGAAACTGCTTTTATTCTAGCTGAAATAAAACAAATACGATCTTGTTCAGAAGAAAAAAATATTATAGGAAATACTATGAAAAATTTCTTGCTCCGTTAAACATCATTTGGGAAATATTTGAAAAAGAAAAAAACACAGGAGGGCTAATAATTTTGACTGTACAGTCGTGGCCAAAAGTTTTGACAATGACACAAATATTAGTTTTCACAAAGTTTGCTGCTAAACTGTGTCACGTCTGCTGTAGTGCCATCTTGTGGTCTTTTGGGCACTAGTTATGTTTTTGTTTCTGTTTTGTAGTTGTTCACGTGATCACTACTTGTTTCCAGCTGTCCGTCATTTGTCTAATTAGTGTTGTCTTTATAAGCTTTGTTATGTTGTGTTTAGTTTGCCTTTGGATTCTGTTTTGTTCTGTCTGGCTCTTATCTGTTCACTGACTCATCGTTTTGGTTTGTTTGTTTGTTCACTTTGCTTCACGGTTTGATTATGTTTTTGGATTCCTGTTTAAACATTGTTTGATTCACTTGTTTATTGTTTTGTACTTTTTTTCGACTTTTTTTGGATTTTTGTATCTGGTCTGTCCCCTTATTTTTTATTAACTTTAACTGCTGCTCTTGGATATCTCATATTTTTGTAAGCCCTTCGTGACATAATCCAAAGGCCACACTAATATCCAGCAACAATAATAATAATAATTATTATTATTATTATTATTATTATTATTATTATTATTATTTTTTTTTTTCCTCCTATTTTTGTGTATTTGTCAAGAATGAGTTTTCAAATTGTTCTTCCAGCCACCGAGAAGGAGCGGTCACTTCGGCTTCAGGCATTAGCAGCCGAACGTCAGCAGGGTTGGGAGGTAGGAGCTTTTGCTCAGTCATTTTGGACTTTGGCTGTGGGACTGGGGTTGTCTTCGCTCCAAGGGGCCGGCGAGTCTTCGCTCCAAGGGGCCGGCTAGTCTTCGTTCCAAGGGGCCGGCAAGTCTTCGCACTCAAGTGCTGGCGAACCCTCGGCCTCTAAGGTTAGTGGGTCCTTGCCATTCAAACCAGTTAATGCTCCATGGAGGAGGATGGGGGTTCCACCTGGACCATCAGGAGGGTCTTATGTTCCACGTGGGGGGCTACTAAACCCACCTGTGGCACCTTGGTGGAACAATGACTGGCTAAGAAGGATTTTTTCCCCTATGATACCACCATGGTGGTTTTCTATTTGGGGATTGATATGTCGGAACTGGATTAATCATCTGTGTTTTGGACTTTATTTTTGTCCTTATAGATTCACTTTTGGTCCTTGTTTTGTCATGTAAGGATTTTGTTTTTGTAATGTTGGTTTGTCCCACCATCCCTCCCCCTGGCCCACCTCCGTTCCGCCTCCCTCCTAGATAGGTGTTTATTTGGGGAGTGTCTGGTAGCCACTCCCTTTGAGGGGGGGGTAATGTCACGTCTGCTGTAGTGCCATCTTGTGGTCTTTTGGGCACTAGTTATGTTTTTGTTCCTGTTTTGTAGTTGTTCACGTGATCACTACTTGTTTCCAGCTGTCCGTCATTTGTCTAATTAGAAAAAGCGTAGTTACATACTCAGTCTGTTTAGCACATAAAATACAATTTCACATAATGTTACATTGTAATATTATGTTTTCTTGTTATCCATGCATTTTAATAGGATTCGTTTAGAGGAGAGAAACTAATCTGAAATAAATGCGCTTCTAAAATAAGCCGCTATTGAAGAAAGCAGCATCAGAGCCTGTGCCTACAGGAAGTTGTGTTTGGCTCTCTGATATGACAGAGGTTAAGATGTCGAATTTGCAGCAAATATCAGCAGAACCTTACTGCAATAAACCAGCTCTGATCTGCCTGCACAAGCACAGCCGTCTCTCACCTTCTCAAACCATAAAACACTTGGGTGCGGGTGGAAAGCAGACAGCGCAGGCCTCGTGAATGATGCCAGGGGAGAGACGGAGCTGCAGCCCTTCATAGATTAGTCACTTATGAAGAGAGAGAGAGATAAAAATAGTTAGCAGCAAACCCTTGTGGAAGAGAGATGCCAGTTCCTGTTGTTCACAAATCACCTTTAGAAATGAGAGCCTGGAAATTGCTTTTCAGATATTTGACGAGCGGTGAAGGAAACTTTTTGGGTGAATGTTGTGTCTGTAATGATCGTGTAATTCTGCCAAACGCCAGCAACTTTTTTTTTTTTTTATTTGATTGTTTTTTGGAGTCCAATTAAATCTCCTAATAGCCGTTAAGAGATATTACCTTAACCATTTTACACACTCATCATTAGTTGCATGTGTGAAGGGTTTCAAAATTTTGCTAGCAGAAGATTTGAAGATTTAATTGAATGTTTTTCAAATGCAACTTTGAAAAGAAAAGTAAAGAAATTTAAATGAAAACTGGAGATTTTAAATGTAGGCACATGCAGGCACATCTTTTCTTATAATAAATTATAAAAACCTCATTATGCAAATTATAATTAATTAATATAATTAATATATATGTATATATTATATGTATACATAAAATGTCAAATAAAAAAATATGTATATATACACACATACTATATAATTTCTCTGAATTTACAATATATATTTGGTATAGGTTTGAGTAAAATGTTAACATTTGTATTCTGATAACGTTTCTTACAAACCAAATTTATTTCAAATAAAATATTTATAGAGCATTTTTTTAAACATTGAGTTGTGTGTGTATCTTATATAGCATTTTGAAGTATGAAAAAAAAAGTAAGAAGTATGCGTGCATGAAAGTGTTGTAGTTTACTATTGCAACTGCATTATTTGTTTATATACCACAGTATTCATCATCGACATCACAATGTGACCATTCGCAATAGTCACATCGCAGGATATGCAATGTTGAGTCTGTATTATACTTTATCATTTGCATATGTTTTTGAGGCCTGTGACTATAATGATTTTAAAAGCATTCAGGTATAAGAAATTGTACCATTTGTAACTTTACTAACGATTAATTGTATTGAATTATTCAAATGCTGTCAGACTCTGAAAACAATAAAACACTGTTTTATTTGAATTGTACCTTTTTTCTTGATTGTATTGTAATCTGTGCTTGTAGATTTGTTTATAGATGCACTCCATTACAGAATTATCCCAATCAATCTAAAATTACGAATTCTTTTGCAGAATAACAAAATATCGCAATGTTAGATTTTTCCAATATTGTGTAGCCCTGTATATGTATGTATGTATGTATGTATTTTTATAATTTTTTTTTTTCGTTTAGTCCTCTTAGGATATACTTTTTTTTTTTTTTTTTTTTTTTTTTTTTTTTTTTTTTTTTTTTTTTTCAGTATTGCAGTGACATGTGGCACTGAATCATAGCAGGCTTAACATGCAGCCATCTTTTCCATTCAGATTTCCTATTCCTAAAAAAGCCTGAGACCTGAGGCTCGGGCCCTGGATTTAATCTGCCTAATCCTCCCACTCAGCTTCCCTTCTGTGCTGCGTTTGTCTATGCATACAAACGAGTGTGTAGGCAAGGTGAAAGACTAGTTTCTTCTTGCTTTGTATAAGCAAACCTCCTCATCCTCTGAGGCCTCACAAAATATGAAGAAAAAAAAACATTAAGAGAGTTCAAAATTATTTCATGGAGCATGCCTTGAATCGAGCTCCTTGTATATGTCATCAGATGTGGCGCTTGTGGCGTATTTTATAGACACTGCTCGTGGTATTCGATCTTTTTGGCAATTACAAGAGCAAATCACAATTTTTAATAGAGCATGGGCATATAATTGAACTTGCATGCTTGAATAGGTGTAGAAGTCATTTGTTCCTTAAAAAAAAAATGAAACGAAAACAACTTGAATATTTGTCAGAGCTCATTTCATTAGGGCCGAGAGGAGAGATGAGGAGTCGAGATTTCTTATTCCGGCTGAAAGGACGTCCACGTCTCTTGGGTTTCTCCAGAGCGTGAACTCATTCAGTTATTGATCATTTTATATTCAGTGCCATATAGTGTTGGTTAGCGAAAAGTGAAAGCTGTGAATATATATGTAACTTAATGTGTATGTGTAGCTAATAATAATATATGTCACTGATAGTAAAATAAAAACAAAATATCGAAATAAATAATGTAACCTAAAAATATAAAACAAAAATAAACATAACTTTTTTGTTTAAATAAAAAATGAAAATAACAAAAAATGTAAGGGCATAATAATAATAATAATAATAATAATAATAATACTACTACTAATAATAATAATATAAAAAAACGCAAATCTCAAAATAATATTTTTTTTAATTAATAAATGTCTCTCTACAAAAATATTTACATTGTATTTCTGTATAGTTTTACAATTAAAATCCTAATTATTAGCACTCCTGTAAAATTTGTATTCTTTTTAAAGTGCTGTTTAACTAAGAGGAGATTTCTTTCAACATATTTTTAATCAAAATAGTTTTTAAAAATAGACCTTAAAATGGTTATGCATCTTTTTAATAAAATGTTTTTGTTCTAGCTGAAAGAAAACAAATAAGACTTTCTCCAGAAGAAATATATATATATATATATATATATATATTATCGGAAATACTGTGAATTTTTATTTTGCTCCTTTAAATATCACTTAAGAAATATTTGAAAAATAATACATATTTCACAGGATTATTTCACAGGACATATTTTCACAATTTCTTTTGCCCTCAACTGTATATATGTTATGTGTGTGTGTGTGTGTGTGTATGTATGTATGTGTATATGTATATGTATATATATATATATATATATATATATATATATGTATATATGTATGTGTATGATGATGCCAACATTGTTTATATACAGTATAATTTATGACTGTGCCAACATTGTTTGACATCGATATGTTAATCAGTTGAGGTTGACTTACAGTAATTGTTGCATACGAAAGCTATTTAAAACAACCCCAATTCCAGAGAGTTTGAGGAATTCATTACAGGCACTGTAAAATATAAATAGAAGGTAGAAGGTATTTTTTTGGTCACATGCTGCTTTCAGAATGTAATTAAGTCTCGTGGTCGTCAACATTGAGATGAGACTCAGATAAGAGCGACACCTGCACTGTTAGCAGAATGCTTATGAACAACGCAGCACTGTCAGCATCTTATAAAAGCAAGAAACAATAAAACAAACAGCGCAGACGCCTCTGATGAGGAGACGAGCCGCTCCGTATAAAGCCTTTCCCCAGGGACAAACTGTGGCAGTAACATCTCCGGGAAAAAGATGATTGATGATGGGGTATAATTCCACACGTTGACTCTCACCTCAGAAACAGACTTTTCCTTCAACTTACAGGAAAGTTGAACCCACTCGTTGTAAGCTGTTTAATTTGCTCTGTTTGGCAAGGGCTTCTCGCTAAGGAAGAGTGCGAAAGACATTTGAAGGACACAGTGAGGCTGGAATCGGGCAGAGATTCGCTGTTTGGTGTTGGAGCAGAGTGGGATTGTGTTTCTCACCATGTAATGAATGAGAAATTGCAGTGTGACTGGTTAATACACTGTGAAAACACTCTGAATGTCTATGAATAATGTTTTATTTTTTTTTACCTACCTACAGTATAAATAGAAAGCAAAAAACAAAAAGAGTTGGTTTTCCTATACAGCATGTTGATTGCTTATGAGTAGGTAGATCTTAAAGGTGCCATCAAATGCATTCATGTTTAATTGTTCTCTGATATCTACATGGTATCTATGTGGCTTAGATTAACAAATCTAGAAACAGTCTTATGCTCATTTATAACCACAAGAATTACCCCTAGAATAAAAAGCTCAGTTTTGACCATATTTGGAATGGTCGGAATATTAATGAGCTTCGAAACTCGTGTCAGTGCCTGTTCTCTCTCTCACACTCTCACGCACGAACAAACGAACAGATGCACAGAGCATGATATACTGTGAAATACACATGTGCAAAATAATACTTCAGTTGTAACAAAATATTGTAACATTCAGTAGACTCCTTGTTAGCAATCTTTTAAATTGAATTGCTGGAGAGGTTTATTTTAGCTAGGAGTGAGAGAGATGTCTTAAAGCCACCAGAGTGACCTTTTTTTTTGCTCCTGAACATATATGCAAAATTTCACAATATACATGTTAAACCTCTGTCTACCTGTCTGGCTGCCTGTCTGTAATCATTTGTGTCAAAAGAAATACAAGTTGTGTTTTTTTCTTCTCGAGTGTTTTAATTTCAGCTAAAACTAAGGCAAATTGTTTGTATGTTTAGGTGCATTTTTGGAGATTTGAAAACATGCTGCTGCATTACATAACAATTTTTACAAATGTATTTTTAAATTGTTATATGTAAGTTTTGTTGTGGTAAGATGTTTCTTGTATGTACTGAATATGTAGTCTATGATAGAAGTGATGTTGGATGTGAAATGGAGCTGTCAGGAGAACACGGGTATTGATTGTACTCTTGTGTGTGTGTGTGTGTGTGTGTGTTTACTTTATGTGCGTGTTTCCCTTTTCTGTAAGAACAATCGGTTTTGAAATCATAGATCAAGGCTCCATAACCCATCCTACAAATTTACATAAAGTTGACAACAAAAGTTTTAGCCCTAAAATGTTAAATTTTAATTCATTTTCAAATATTTCTCAAGGGATGTAACAGAGCAAGACCATTTTCACAGTATTTCTTTTAATATTTTTCTTCTGGAGAAATTACTTAAGTTTGGCTGAAATAAAATGAATACTACTTAAAAAACTGCTAAGGTCAATATCATTAGCCCCTTAAGAAGTTTTTTTTTTTCGGATTTTTTTTTCCACTGTTGTCCAATGACTTGTCTAATTAACCAAATTATTTAAGCATTTAAATTGCGCTCCAAGCTGAATACTACCTTGCAAAATAACTAGTAAAATATTATGTACTGTCATCATGGCAAAGACAAAAGAAAATTGTTATTAGAAATTTGTTAGTAAAACTAATATGTTTAAAAATGCATGAAAATCTCCTCTTCATTAAACAGCACTTAGGAAATATTTAAAAAATAATTCAAATTTCAATACATTTGTCTTCAGCTGTATTTAAATAATAACTGACAATAAGCTGTTGAATTATTACCTCAGGTTTGCAATATTTAAAAAAAATAATTTAATAGTCTGAAGTCTGTTATTTTGCTTATACTTTGGTTACCACCATAAAGACTTTTGTCAGGTTTTGTAATAAAACTCCTTTGGACTGTTTTTTCATCTCTTATCTCAAGACTATGTTGCTAATTCCGCTCTCATTTCCATTCTTAGTTTTTCTTTTATCTATAAGAAGCATTTCTAATAGTGAAACCTTAACTGTTTCCATGTTACTGAGAAATATTCAGCTTTTCAGCAGCTAAACTAGCTTGTTAATGAACTTGCGGGGCAGAGCTGAATGCTGATGTTTCTGTGCTCATGTATGTTTAATTGTTTGTGCTGTTTGTTTGTCTGAAGCGACTAGGGACTATATGTGTGCATTCATAAGGGGAAAAGGGCTTGTGCTTTGAGATAACGTACCGTATGTAGCTTCATGAAAAAAACATGAAAATAATTTGTTATTTTTATCCTGCTGTTTAATATATTAATTTGGTCAATGTCTACATTTAATCAAGGTGTTTATTCCCAATGTGACGTACATGGAAAATAAAGGACTTTCTGATATTAGATCAAGCATAACAGAAAACCACAATGTTTCAAGTGCATGAAATACATAACTCAAAATTCTGTCTACACAATACAGGACACAACTTAATGAGGCAATTCATGTAATGTAATTACCCTGCTCACTTACAACTATCTGCCTCATCAAATATAATTTACTGAAAAAAAAAGCCTTAATAAGACAAATAAATCATTCATAGTTGGTCAGGATTTTTTTTTTCTTTTGGCACTTGCTTCAGGCTTCAGACAGGCTTCATCACAAACAAATCAATGGATGATGTTCAGCAATACAAAGTTGCCATGTGCGTATACATTTGGAAGCTATAGCCGATTTTATTTAGTGTTATGTTTGAAGTTTTAATTTTGTTACAGGTTTGCGTTATGTCAATTAGTTGATCACTGGTTGGTGCATTTTTTTGAGTGTATTCGAGTGTGTATTGAATTGTGTGTATGTGTTTATGAGGCTGTATAATAACAAAAATGTGTGTGTGTGTGTGTGTGTGTGTGTGTGTGTGTGTGTAAACAATTTGCATAATAAAAATACAATTGAAATATTCTGGATTCCAAATGTTGGAGACAACAAAGAAATATAAAATAACTTTTTATATATATATTTTTATTTAAAGATATAATTTATTCTTGTGATGACAAAGCTGCATTTTCAACATCATTGCTCCAGTCTTCAGTGTCATGTCAGTGTGATTCTTCAGAAATCATTCTAACGTGAATATTAGGTACTGAAAAAGTTGAATATAATATATGTGGAATATCATGTTTTTTGGGGGGAAAAAGATTGATTGAAAGCTCAATAAACAACATTTCTTGGAGTTAAATATATTTTGTAACCCCATATATGTCATTATTGTCACTTTATGACTAATAAATATCTTTACATTCCATTATAACTAGAGCTAGCATTCTACCTTCCTTCCATGCTGACGATGTCCCTCAAAGTGAAATATTGTTTAGACTATTTCTTCCCCCTCGTCATCTATGTAAAGTGGCTTTGACACAGTCTACATTGTATAAAGTGCTATAAAAATAAAGATGACGTGACTTTTTGACGTGACCAGATTATTGTTGTTCTCTCAGATTTTCGGTCCTTGAAAATGGATGTGAAAAGCTCCTCTCATCTCTCGTCCCCAACCGTTGCTCTTAATTGTAGTGTGCAGAAACACTGAAGGCCTTAGGTCTGGATGCTGATTTTGTGGAGATGACAGAGTGCTGACTGGGACACTGTAACCTCAGCTGGTGTTGGGGACGAGCAGAGGCAGACGGCCTGTCTGGAGCCTTTGGCAATCGCCCTCATTGATTGAGACAGATGCAAGGCTGTGCTGAGGGACGTTTTACAAATTGAAGCTGATACTGAGCTCATAGAAGCACAGAGAGTGTGCCAGATTCACACCACTGATATCAGCTGGGGGCCGCTGCTGCCGATGGACTGAGTGGCACTGCTGCATCTGACGGCAGATTGCCTTTTTACGTGCTTTGTTTGGATGGATGAATTGATGGAGAGTTTGCTGCTTAGGATATTGGATGACTTTTCCTTGCAAAGAAAGTATTTCTGTAGAGATGCATTTGTAGGACACAGTAGTGTTTTTTGAGTCTCACTAAAATACTGTTTATTGTTTGTATTAATATTTAACATTTAGCTCACCCTGGCAATTATTATTATTATTTGTTTTTAATTTGGCATTTTTTGAAAACCTACTTTTACAAACTAGTGCTATGTTTTTATTTATTTTTATTAGGTTTATTATTATTATTATCATTTTGAAATTGGCATGCAGTGTCTTTATTGCGTTTTGCGTGTGTGTGTATATTGCACAACATTTCACACATCATTCCTTAACAAAATTCTGATATTTGGTAAATCGAGGGAGAGCATACAACACAGTTATAAATAACCAATTAGTCACACAATTGTTAAAGTTGGAAAATGCTGTTTTCTCTATGGGGATTTGCCTGAAATGGTAATTTTTTTTGTAACACTTTGAACTAGTTAAAGATTTATTGAAGTATAAATACAAAATTTTTACACCTATTGGCCTTAAACTGCTGGAATCCTGATAATTGCTTACTGCATCCATGTTATTTTCGTTATCTCTTTATTATTTTATATTTAACATTGTATTTTTACTTTGCTATATAATTCTAAATGCACTCATTTGTATTAATAATTGTTTTAATTTTACTAACTAAATGTGTTTTGTTTTTGTAATTTTTAGTGATGGAATTTCTGTGCCTATAACATAAATACAACAAATAAAACTATAATTTTATTTAAAAATAAATATATTTATATATTTTTTTATTAATATTTTACATTTTAATGTAAGAAAACAAAGCATATTGTGCAGTTTAAAATAACAGTTTTGCTATTTTAAAATCTTGTTTATTCTTGACATGTCTGAGTTTAATAGATTTTTTTATTTCTAGTATCAAAAATATCTTCTTCCAGTTATCTATAATAACCGTACTGCACAGACAGAGACTCCAGAGGGATGCACTCAGAAAAAGGTTCTTGTGCGACTGACTTACTCTTCTCTGCTCTGCATCAGCGCTGAGCAATTACATCTATATAAATATCATGTGACCTTGCACAGTCGTCCGTGTCTCTGTATTACTGTAACCGAGCAAACTGCCTGCCAACTCCATCAGGAATTGGACTGCACCGCTTCAGTAGGCACACTCGATTCCCCAGGCTGACCCTGGTATCACCATCCATTTCTCAGCCTCATACAGAGACATAAAAGCCCTGACAGACTCTGAAAGACGCAGCCGGAGTCCTCACAGGGCAGCGCTTTTAACGCAAGACACTGCAGATGAATTGGGTTTTAAAAAAGCACTAATAGTTATCATCATACGAACTGTAATCATTTTTTGGTTTTACAAGTTTTTTAAGTTATGTTTAAAAATGCAAATGAAGTACAATTTACATACAGTTCTAGCACTAAAATCAGAACACTGGATGAAGTCAATAATATTCAAGAAACTACTGTGAACTGTCAGAAAACTGTTCAAACAAAATATATATATATAAAGATAAAAGTAATATAGGTATAAGCATTTCCCTCTGTATACGGTTGAAGTCAAAATCATTAGCCCTCTTTAAATTTAAATTCTGTTTCAAATATTTTCCAAGTGCTTTTGAATAGAGCAAGGAAAAATATTCACAGTATTTTCTATAATATATTTTTTGAATTTGTTAAAATATTTTTTAAGGTCAATATTCTTAGAAATGACTTAAGAAATTACTTTTTTATTTGCCTACAGAACAAACCACTGTTGTCGGTTGACTTTCATAATTAACCTAACTTAGTTAATTAACCTAGTTAAGTCTTTAAATTGCACTTTAAGCTGAATACTAGTATCTTGCAAAATAACTAGTCAAATATTATATACTGTCATCATGGCAAAGACAAAAGAAATGAGCTATTAGAAATTAGGGTAACACTTTAGTTTAAGTAACCAAATCTGACTATTAACTATTGGCGTATTACCTGCTTGTAAAGTATGATCTAATTCTGCATCCCTAAACCTATCCAATGCCTAAACCCAACTTCTATCTTACTAACTATCAATAAGCAGCAAAGAGTAGGCTATTTTATTGAGCTGAAAGTCTTTAATGGTTAGTTAATGGTTTGTTAATAGTGAGAATTGTACCTTAAAATAAAGTGTGACTGTAATAAGTTTGTATATCTGACTGCTTGTATTAAAATACAAAACTGTATTCTTGTGTTATAAGAACAAACTGTGTATGTAAAGCATTGTCGAATTGTGATATCTAATTGAACCAAATCGATAACATTTAATCGTAACTGAACTGAAATGTGAGTGTAGTGTAGGTTCACACCCCTAATGTACAGTAAGCTGCTGCTGAAGTGTATATTTATGGCTCTGTTCAGGTAAAAAACAACTGAAAATGACCTTTTTTACATACAGTACATGTTGTAGTTGAAATCTACAGACCAAAATTGAGTCTGAATTAAGAAACACATGTAGGTTTATTTTGAATGTTTTCTTCATATTAAAATAAACTGGAAAAAGCACTTCTTGAAAAGCCAGAAAGCCCAAAATCTCAAAAGTGAGGAAGGTTACATGCACACCAATACTCTTCATTCATTAATTTTCTTTTCGGCTTAGTCCCTTTATTAATCTTGGGTCGCCACAGCGGATTGAACTGCCAACTTATCCAGCATATGTTTTACACAGCGGATGCCCTTCCAGCTGCAACCCATCACTGGGAAACATCTATACACACTCATTCACACACATACACTAAGGACAATTTAGCCTACCCAATTCACCTATAGCGCATGTCTTTGGACTGTGGAGAAAACCGGAGCACCCGGAGGAAACCCACACGAATACGGGGAGAACATGAAAACTCCACACAGAAATGCCAACTGACCAAGACGAGGCTCGAACCAGCGACCTTTTTGCTGTGAGGCAAACCAATACTCTTATAACAGCTTATTGAAATTACCTGTTGTCATGGTTTACATGCAAACTAATAACTCAGAAATGCAAGCAAACTGTGTTTACAAGACTTTATTTATACATCAGTTTATTTCCATGTGGTAACAAAAAAAAATGCATATCTAACTTTATTTCATTAGTTTTGTTGGTTGTCATGTTCAATAAATCATTAAAACTGAAGAGGAGATTGTCAGTGGGAAACGTATGGCTCATGTATATATGTTAAATTCATATTGATTATACTTATTATACTTATACTCTATCTTAAGTCTTTGGGGCAAGAAAATGTCTTGTGGTATTTTCCTCTTCAAAATAAATGTATGCTTAAGCCGTTTATGACCTTTCTCTAAAGCAAAATGCCTTTACATGACCACATGCATTGTCTGCTACTGTGAAAAGTGATTTGTTGACTCTACTTAAAAAAAGTGAGTAAAACCATTGCTTTAAAATGATTAAGTAACAAATTATAAAAAATAGGTTAAGTCAAATTCACAGTTCCAAGTTACAACTTTCCAAGATTTTTATATATATATATATAAGTCAGCTTGTTTTTAAAGCAACAGTTTTACTCGCTTTTTAATTATTATTATTATTTTTTAAATAAAGTCAACTTGTTTTTAAGGCAATGCTTCTACTTACTTTTTAAGTTAAGTAACTAATTGCTTTTTACAGTAAAGAATGTGCATGTAAACACACTCGTTAACGGGTGCAGTGTTTTTGTCTGCAGAGTCTTGCCTTTAACAGAGACCTTTGTCTTTTGAGCGCTGCTTTTCTGTGATGTGCATTTACTACTGAATGTTAAAATGTGTCAGATCAGATGATCAAGCTGTTCAGACTTTTACCTTACAATGGCAAATCAATCATTAGTAGTCTTGGCTTGGTCTTTGAAACGTTAGCAGCTTTTGGTGCCCACGCAGCTGTCAAATTATTGACTGTACTTTTGTCGCCAGATGGTTGCATTACTGGAGAAAATAATTAGAGACCGTACTGGGGGATTTCAACAAAAGAGAATAAGAAACAATTAATTTTGTACACTTTGTGTAGTGACATGGCCAAAACTATCCCGTTAGTATTAGTCAGAGTTTAACGTTTCTTACTCATACAAAATAATGATAATAAAGATTTTTTAAAATTTATTTATTTATTTATTTATTTATTTATTTATTTATTTATTTATTTATTTATTTATGTGTTTGATTAGACTTCAGATGACTCTTGAGGTGAAAGCACTTGAGAAACAATTCTTCATCAGAAATCATTAGCTCTGGCACATTTTACCGGCTGATGCCTTTCCTGCCAAGGCCCAGTCCTGGGGTTCAGTAACTCATGCAATATTGTGAAGTATTATTTCAAATAGGGCTGCACGGTGGCGCAGTGGGTAGCATGTTCGCCTCACAGCAAGAAGGTCGCTGGCTTCGAGCCTCGGCTGGGTCAGTTGGCGTTTCTGTGTGGAGTTTGCATGTTCTCCCTGTGTTCGCGTGGGTTTCCTCCGGGTGCTCCGGTTTCCCCCACAAGTCCAAAGGCATGCAGTACAGGTGAATTGGGTAAGCTAAATTGTCCGTAGTGTATGTGTGTGAATAAGTGTGTATGGATGTTTCCCAGTGATGGGTTGCAGCTGGAAGGGCATCTGCTGTGTAAAACATATGCTGGATAAGTTTGCGGTTCATTCCGCTGTGGCGACCCCAGATTAATAAAGGGACTAAGCCGAGAAGAAAATGAATGAATGAATTATTTCAAATATTAACAATTACTTTCTTTATAACTATATTTTAAAAACACATTTTATTCACGTGATTCAAAAACTGAGCTTCAACATCATTAGTTTTTAATTCATAAAATGTTTAACTGTGTTAATGTAATATCAATAGTTTTGTTGTATTTTTGATCAAATTGTTAGTGGATAATTTTGCAGCAAAACAAGAAAACAAAATACTGAGTGGAGAATATTAATAAAGCTAAACATTCAGTTAACATTAGGCTATCACATCACATTATTAGTATTTTCTATTGTCAAAGAACATTTCTTTGCATTTTTGCATGATACATTGACATTACAGTACAATAATTTGCACTTTGGGCATTACAGTATCTTTAACACTGAAAAAGTGTTAAATGTGTCATTGAGTAGAAGACAGGCTCTTTTCTTTTTCTTTTGAGTTATTATGTATACACTGGGTATTGTATGGACACATCTCTAATAAAGTGTGTCATAGAACCGTATAGGAAATGTATCTTTACCAAAAACAGAGAACCATTCATTAATCCTGGAAACAGACTACATGTAAAAGTTGAGGTATATACCAGCAGCTGATCTTGAGCAAAATTGATAAGTGAGATGATTTCCAATCAGCTGAGTGCTGTTGTTATACTGTATCATACATTTGCCATCAGTGGGATGCAGACAGCAGAGTGTGATGGGAATTTCACAATAACAAGTTTATGCTGTTGCTCAAATAAACCACAACTTGTTAAATTTCAACATGCAGCTCGCAAAGACTCTGGCTTATGTCCAGATATGACAACAACAGAAGAGAAACAAATTAATTTTCCCTTTTTAAAACAACACTTTCACTAAAAAGTCATGCGTAGCCATTTAAAACACCACAATGTTTAAAATGTAAAAAAAATTAAGTAATATAAAGTAAAATAAAACTAATAAACCGATGATGATAATAATAATAATAATAATAATAATAATAATAATAACAATAATAATAACAATAATAATAATAATAATAAATACTAGTACATAATTATTAGTAGTAGTTCAATTACTAGTAGTATTCAATTCAATTCATCTTTATTTCTATAGCGCTTTTACAATGTAGATTGTGTCAAAGCAGCTTCACATAGAAGATTATAGTGAATTGAAATGGTGTCAGTTCAGTTTTTAGAGTTTAAGTTCAGTTCAGTTCAGTGTGGTTTAATTTTCACTGCTGAGAGTCCAAACACTGAAGAGCAAATCCATCGATGCGCAGCTCTACAAGTCCCGAACCATGCAAGCCAGTGGCGACAGCGGCGAGGAACGAACTTCACCAATTTGCGAAAGTGAAGGAAAAAAAACCTAGAGAGAAACCAGGCTCAGTTGGGCACGACCATTTCTCCTATGGCCAAACGTCTTGTGCAGAGCTGCAGTCTAGGCGCCGGAGGCTGGAGATCGCTGGACGTCAGCGAAGACTCGTCTGTCACTGGGGTCTCACAGGAATCAGTCTCATGCTCTCCACTCCTCCATGACCACCACAGCAGCTGCTCAGGATAAAGCCTGGTCCGGGATTATAATAGTTGTTCATACTAGTACATTTACTTACCATTTACTCACACTCAAGTGGTTCCAAACTTTACTTTAAGTTACTTTATTCTGTTGAACACAAAAGAAGATATTTTGAAAAAAAGAAAGCTAGTTAGAAAAACAAATACTCTAGAAGTCAATGGTTTCCATCATTTTTCAAAATATCTTCTTTTTAGTGTTTAAACTAAGTTTAAGTGGTTTGAAACAAGTAAAGTCTGAGTCAATGATGACAGAACTTTCATTTATGGGTGAACTATCCCTTTAAGTTTGCTGAAAAGGACTTCTCTGGCATTGCTGCAAAAACCTCCATTTTAAACCTTTATTATTTTAATAGAGAGTGTATTATTCAGTTGACTGAGTATAACAAACAAAAAGTGATCATCATTTTCACGCACAGAGGTAGATTTTATAATTAAGAATAAAGTATAACTGCTTATAAATCAGTAACAGACAATACTCAGACAATAGGATTGGACAGTTTATGAAAAATTATATTGGTGAATGCCTGCAATTAACTGGAAGTTTTAAATCATCATAAATACAGTTTTCAAAACTCGTGGGTTATCTGTTCTCATAATGATATTATATCATTTCTCGTATCTCCCCTTCATATATTTGCGTCGGCACCAAAATAAATAGCGGCTTCCTTTTGCCTATTCTAAAAGTGCATCTGAAGTTTGTTTTTAGCAGCATGCCCTTTCCGTCTCTCAGCAGAAAAGGGCATCGTGCTTCAGAGAGCAGAATTGGGCCATGCCATAACAATGCTTTAATTTACAAGATTTGTGTACTTGCCATGCCTGGAGAGACAACCTATGAATCTTCACCTCGCCGTTTAGTACAGACACATTCGGTGGCAGGAGGCTCGCATTTTCATTCAGCTCCAGAAGTGAGCGAAGATCCCTTTAGCGCCAATCGATGCGGTACAGGAATCTGATAAACACGCTTGTCTCGCTGAAAAGCCCCGGTCTGGCAACTTACATTAAATAACGAGAGGACTCATTATTTCCAGAGGGAAATTAGGGGGCTCTTTGATGGATGGCATATTTCAATATGTGAGTGAATTATTGTGCAGCTGGAACATAAAGCAGTCATTTGACTCTTAGAGAGGTTGGAGGCGCAGAATCAATCACCTGTTCCTTCACACAAAATTAAGAAACCTCAGGTGCTCTTGCATTCTTTCAGAGGTGTCGGAGCGAATGAGAGTCGTAATGACATTTACCTGGCTGAAATTCACTATTGATAACAGAGAAAATGAGGGATTTGTCCGGTAAAATGTTGTGGCGTGATTGTGGAGAATAGATGTGACACGTGTGAGCTGAGTCTCATTGGGAAGGCCTTTGGAAATGCTGAAAAGTTGAAATGCAGAACTTTGACTTTTACGTCTCCCGTTATATAAGCCCCGGCTCTATCAGAAATGGATGAATAATGTATTACAACATATGGGTTCTCAGAGTCAGTCTAATTATGTGGGATTTAATATAGTTTCGTGCATTATAGCAAGAAGTAAGAATAGCCCTGACGAATAAAAATAAAAAGCATACAAAGGAAGCAGGTTTCCATAATTTATTATGTTTATAATATATGGCGAGATATCAAAGAAATATTTTCCGAAATATTTATAAGAAATATTTAACTTCTAGCAAAATATTTTGTTAACCAGCACAATAGTTTTCCATTGCGAACATTAAAATCTACTTCCATTTGTAGTTTATATCTGTCAATTTAATTTCGTTAATTAATTCATTGTAATTCATTCATCTGTATATTATTATTATTATTATACATTTTTATGCATATATGTATATATCTATGTATTTATTTATTCATTTATTTATCTAGCATTTAGAAAAATAGAAGTCCGGTGTAGGGGAGAGCAGGGACGAAAGTAACGTGGGACGAAAGTAACAAAGCAATTTTCTCGAAGCCCTGACAACATTTGCTTTCCAGGCTATAACAGCACATTCAGCATGCAACCCTTGACGGAACTGCCAAATATCACCTGATTTCGCGGCCGTGTCCCATGGTTAGGTCCCAATTTCAGTTTTTAAGTGCAAACAGTAAATTATTGTAGTGGTTCTTTTTTCCTCATTACAAGTTGTGTTTCTCTTTTCATGCACTTATGACCAATCTACAGGTTATTTAGTGCAATAACACATCCTTAAGTTTCCAATGTTTGAGTTTTTCAGTTTAAAAGTAAATCAGGTTTAAATGGCAAGAGTTCATGTAGGGACGAATGTAACACTGTTATTTATGTCCCACTGCTAATAGACAAACCTTATTTTTCACTTCCACATTAGAGTTTGCAGTGTTGGATTCAGATGTTTTATAAAATTAATGCACATTGCCAATAATAATAAAACATATTCAAAAATGTTAACATATTGCATTGTTGGATTGCTTTTGAAACATTTGATGGAGCTGAAATCTAAAATGAAAATGCGGTTTAATATTTTTTGCAAAAATATGTTTGCAGTTAACATTGAACAAGGTCATGGTCAGATATATTTAAAATAAACAAGATTAAGCCAGTAAATCTAGCACATATTGTTGTGTTAATTTTAAAAGTAACAATGCACAACTTTTGTTTAAAGTGAAGTTATATTGGAGTTGATATACATTGATACAAAATAGCACCTGATTTTGATTGACCACTCTTTTTTTATTGGAGGAAAATAATGTTTTCTTACAATACAACAATATACATTACAGTTTCCTTTTTTCTAGTTTTTTGTTTTAACCCAAGTCCTACCCAAATAACTGAACATCCAAAGGCAGCTTAACACAATAATTAGAGTCAAATACAATAATTAAACAGTCCGGAGTGATTGACCACTCTTTGTGAGTTAGTTATCACAGCAAAAATATATTTCAGCTAAAAACATTATCTTTTAAAATGAGTTTTTTTTAAATGAAAAATGGTACTTTTGTCCTCACTCTCCCCTAACTCTGCTGCATAAAGGTCTTCCACTAATTTAAACCAACAACAACGACAATAATAATAAACTTTCTGACCTCAAAACATAGTTTGTAAATCACTTAAGAGAGCAGTTTTCATTTTACATTTCTATTTTATTCTTTTATTTTTGCATTCTGTAGAACATGCCTGAAACATTATACTTGCTTTCTATTTCATGCTATTATGTTATCAATACACCATGGCAAATGCAATCCATTTGATGCCACACCATTCCTGTTATTATTATGTTTTGCATTGCTTCTACACTCTCTCAGTTAAGATTCAGCCCGGTAGAGATTCAGTCTTGATGATTTGTATATTTTTTTCCCAAAATATATTTATTAACATTTTGTGCAGATACAATACCATATACATGCAAAAATAAGTAATATACTGTTCTGCTTTTTCACAACTAAGAACCAATAACCATAAAGAAAAAAAAACAATATAGTTATTAAATAACACAGTGAAATAAATATATATATATATATATATATATATATATATATATATATATATATA
>CAIGQV010017386.1:17943228-18018776 GCA_903798115.1 Danio jaintianensis | reverse complement strand
TTATATATCACATATGAGTGTTTATCTCACAATTCTGGTATTTTCTTTCCCTTCAGAATTAAGATTTTATTTTGTGCAATTTAAGTTTATAGGCTTTTTCATTAGTACTTTATTTATTTTTCCTTGCAGTTTTGATTTTATAAATCATATTAAAAAAAATCTTATCGTGAGACAAAAACCTGCATTTTTTATATGTGAATTATAAGAATTGTAAGATTTAAAAGTACTATTAAGTTTTTTTAATTCAATGGCAGACACAAGTTTCAACAAATTTGTGATGTAAATGTAACCAAGAGGCCATTATTTAAAAATGTTGTTATAATGTGAATTCTTGAAACCTGAAAAAAGCTCCATTATTATATAGACATACACTATAGACATCAATGTGAATCGTCGTGTAGAAACTCAGTCAAGTTGTGTTGTTGTCATAAAACAAGTGTGTGTTCTCCTCTGAGTGACTGTGATATCATGGGCAGTGGCTAATGGGTAGGAGAAGGGGATTCTGGGGTCATGAGCGCAATGCTTTGTGGGAGTCTTCGCTTGGAGCTTCTCAATATCTTCATTTGACACTGATTTGAATTAAATTACTTTTTAGACATTGCCTAGTGGGCTTCTCATTAACCATTCGCATTGACAGAATTGACCGCAAGTCGTCATTACAGATTAGTGGAGTCAGGAAAGCCTCCTAATAAAAACATAACCTGCTTCTGCTATATAAAAGGAAGAGGGAAATTAGTGGTTTGGAGATGCAAAAGAATGTATTTTGGTCCTTATGATGATGATGATGATGATGATGATGATGATGATAACAACAACAACAACAACTTTCAAATATGTTGACGTTAAAATAAATATATCAAAATATAAAAATGCATTATTTGTGAATCATATTTCACAAATACAAATATTAGTAAAACAATTCAATAGTAATAAATGTGTGTTTACATTTGTTTGTATATAAATTTATAATAAATTTAATATAAATTTAAATAAATTTATTTTATTATAAATTTAATAATTGTTGCTATCTGTGTTTGTATACAGTGTATATATATACATAACCCATAACTCATAAACCACATGTGGGAAAACAAAATGATAAGGTAAATTTTCATTTTTGGCTAAACAATCCCTTTAAGGTAGGCCTTTCAGTTTGAGACAACAGATTGTGCACTTCTATATCTAAAACTAAGAAAGTTTTGGCAATGATAGCCAGAAAAGACACCATAGACACATTTTTCTAGTATAGGAAACAAAATCGAATGTCTTTCAATAGATTTCTTGCTACTGCCCCTCGAGAAGATGAATAACATAATTATACGTGAGCTCTGGGCAAATGGATGAACACATCCTGCTGCTGCTAGACTGCCTGCAGTTCTGTTGTAGACACAATACACTACATCAGCTTTCATTGCTTCATTATTGTGTTCAGGCAAGTATTTATAACATAAATTCTTGGAAAGATTTTTGTGTCTAATATTTGCCTCTCAATGCAGTTAGAGGAAAATGTAATTATTGATAATTGCAAAAGGACATACTGTCTTTTCTCCCCCGACTGCTGCCCATAAAAAAAATTGAAATAGGAGAATCTAGGTGCAAACATGCATTTTACAATTTTGTTCTTAAACCCTATGATCCCTTGAATTATGGGGCGACTTCCAAATTTTTATTGTGTACAATGAGGTTCCATTATTCCCAACACAGCTCATCAATTTAACAGTGGTGTAAAATATCGGAGTAAACGTAATTAGTTACATACTTAAGTGTATGTTTGGCTACTTAAAATTAATAATTTTAGATCAAATATGAAAAATCTTAAAAATTTTGAAAACAGTTGTGGACTCACCTGTAACATGCACCGCATCCTTTTCCATAAAATACTGCAGATCACTGTTATTTGCACTCACACTGCATTGCAGACAATAGTAAAAATCCGTATTACGTTGAAGGAGCAGATTACCGTTGAATATTTGTCCTAAATTAACAGCAGCCCAGAATGCATTGCTTTTTTACAGTACATTACTTTTTTAATGGAAAACAATATGTTGCTGTTAGATTTTGACCTTTTTCTATCAGCATTTAGTTACTTACTTAAGCATATTTTTTGGCTACTTTTTACGTGTACTGAGTATCAAAGTATTTCATTTGGAATTTAATTTTGCCCAAAACTTGTCAAAGAGGCTATGGTACTTTACATGAATGAGCAGCTACATGAAGAGTCTAAATCACACATGATGTATCATACTGCATATGAGATGAGGAACTTGAACTTAATAAAACTACAGAAGATAATGGCAGTGCTGTTTCCTATAGAGCTGCCTCACAGTTGATTCGTATCTTCGCTCTAACTGGTATTGAACTGAACTAAATCAAAACTGAACTACATGATAGCTGATTGAGTAATTTTAGTTAATGTTCTGAACTAACTTAAACTACTTAATAAAACTGCTGTCTTTTAGATTTGTTTTACAGCATAATTTGAACTGCCTCCTAGGTTGAGTTTGTATCTTTTTAAGCTGCTTTGCGTATTATAAAGTGTATTGTAAATCGCTATATAGACAATATATAGAGTATGTGACTTGATTTTATGTGACTGCAGCCACTGAAGTCAAATCCAGGATGCAGTGCTTCGACTAGTGGGGCCTGATTACAAATTTTACTAATCCATATTGATGAGACCTTTTTGAAGGAGATTAGTTTACTTGTGCCCTTTTTGAGCATTAAACTGAGCAGCTTATCTGAGCCGCAAGTGTTTGTATGTTTAAAGCAGCTGTTGTCTGATTGTTGTCTGACTTGATTTAATGCAAGGTTGAAAATATTTAGTAAATTCATTCATTTTCCTTTGGCATAGTCTCTTATTTATCAGGGGTCGCCATAGTAGAATAAACCGCCAACTATTCCGGCACATGTTTTACGCAGCTGATGCCCTTCCAGCCGCAACCCAGAACTGGGAAACACCCATACACTCTCACATTCACACACGCACTCATACGCTACGGCCAATTTAGTTCATCCAATTTATCTATAGCGCATGTCTTTGTACTGTGGGGGAAACCAGCGAAAACATGCAAACTCCACACAGAAAAGCCAACTGGCCCAGCCAGAACTCGAACCAGTGACCTTCTTGCTGTGAGACAACAGTGCTAACCACTGAGCCACCATGCAGCTCTATTTAGTAAATTATAGGAAAAAAAAAACAGGTCTCATTAATCGAAAATGCATCATCTTAGAACCTATAAAATATGAGTAAAATCCTTAAGTGCTAATGAAATCAGTTACTCTAAGACTTTACTTAAAGGAGATCTTGGAAAATGCTAACGTTAGCCTGATAGCACTGAAAGCCTACAGTCCATCCCACCCTGCAGATCGACATCTACAGCCACACCTCCTTAATGCATGAACGTGCACTAGACAACATTGCTACAATACATCATGTAACAATCACCAGAGAGAAAAACTTAATAGTATAGTACTTACAATACCAAATAAAATAAAATAAAAAGGTAGGTTGTTGAGTTCAGCCATTCTCTGACTGAACTGCATCCGTGAATGTGCACGTGAGTGTGTGAATAATCCTTTCTGCACGAACAGGGTGCAATTAAATATTTTAGCAAGCAGGCAATACAGCCTATCATAACGTTCGGACCGAATGTTTCGATTGGACAGACTTTTCTTGGTCCCACACTTTTCCACAGAATGGTTTGGACCATTCATTTGATGATTGCTATCAGGATGTGAAGGAGACTTTCATCCAAAATAACAAAACATGTTTCTGAAAACATTTTCAAATTGGTGACTTGTAATTTGTAACTAAGTAATTTTAACTGTAAGGTATCTGTACTCTTAAATAATCTGTACTTTTACTTAATATTAACAGTAATAAAATGAGCAGAGTAGACCATGAACAGCACCAAAAACTTGAAACCAGTATTTTCTCAGCAATATTACACTATGTGCATTTTGAATTTTACTGTAGGGAATTCAAAGAGAAAATAATCTGGAGGAACAAAACACAGTAAACTCAAAAGATCTTTGACCACAGTTATGCTTGGTATAGTAATGTCACATTAAAATGCTAAGCGTAATGTTATTTCATGATTGACAGAAATAAAGCACATAGCAAATCGCATCTCTCACTCAGTTTCCACTATGTAAATAGATTACATGTACTGTAGCACAATCTAATTATTCAAAATGATTTGTTTCAGTGCCTTCAAATGGATGTTCCTCAAACTAGAAATGCAACCCATCATTTGAAACACAGTAGAAAAAACATTGTGTTGAAGTAGACAGTAGACAACATGCTGAAAAATGTAGATAGCCATGCATGCTTGACTTCATACAGACATGACAAAATAAATGTAAAAAAAAAACATCCTAAACAGTTACATGGCCCATAAGTATGAGATCAATCAGCAATATGTACTTTTCTAGTAGATCTATCAAACTGGACTGTCTAATGAAGAGAGCAAGTGCTCTGCGGTGCACATTAAGAGGAGATCAGTCCATCTATTCATCCAGGTGATGCTCTGCCTGCAGGCAAATACGCTCCCCTTTTGCATAATTTAACTTTCACTTTTGCACATCATTATTTGTAACTCACCCATGCTGAAAAATAAAAAGTGTCCTGCAAATTCTGCTTTGATCTGTGCATTATGTCACATGCGGCGTGTTATTTCCGTAGCAATTTTAAAACCAAAAAACAGTGGTGTTTTTTTTTCTCCACATATTATGATGCATTAACATTTAATTTGTAGCCATATTTCACATGACACAATTGCATCACATTTGATTTGTTATTAGTTGGGATTAACCAGCAAATACCAGTTTATTCCATTTATATTGACTCTGCAACAAAAGCTTAATCCTTTGAATAATTGGAAACGCTATTTTGTGCAACCAAATTATGGCGTTATTTGAAATACCCACATTGCTAAACTCTTATGTTAGGGCTCAAGAAGACAAAGGAAGGAAAAACTGCATTGAAACCGGCTCACTGTTGCTAATTTATTGTTTTGTAAGTGCTGAAAGCTCTTAAAGACTTGTAAAATCCCTGTGGGATTTTGATTCCATGCTTTTTTGTGTGTTTTACTGTTTTCATTTATTTTCCAATAATTACTCAATGCATCATAATCAGCTTCCAGTACTACCATATGGAAAAAAGATCTTCTTTTTTATTTTTCTTTATTTCTTTATTTTTTAAAAGAATTTGTTAACTTCTTTATTATAAATTAATCCATTAGGTATTATTAGAAACTAAGAATGAACAACGTTTTAGTCAATGTGTCTGTAACTCATTTTATAAACATATAACAACACAACATACATACATGTATATTTTTATATATGTATATATATTCATTCATTCATTCATCTTTCTTTGGCTTAGTCCCGGCTTAGTTCGGCTTATTCATCAGGGGTCACCACAGCGGAATGAACAGCCAACTTCTCCAGCATATGTTTTACACAGCGGATGGCCTTCCAGCTGCACCCCAGACCTTCTTGCTGTGAGGCGACAGTGCTAACCACTGAGCCACCGTGTCACCCTA
This sequence comes from Danio jaintianensis, assembly GCA_903798115.1. Classification (NCBI taxonomy): domain Eukaryota; kingdom Metazoa; phylum Chordata; class Actinopteri; order Cypriniformes; family Danionidae; genus Danio; species Danio jaintianensis. The sequence goes on along the minus strand of CAIGQV010017386.1, from coordinate 18,013,227 downwards.
TATACTCAAATATACATATCTATGTCATCTATATCTATATCATCATATCTATATCATCTGTCTGTGTGTGTATTTCATTAAAAACTGTACAATTGATTTGTACTGTACACTTCCAGTGAATATAATAAATGTAAAAGATATGGTTTAATAAATATAATACATTAGTATTACATACAGTATTATGATATATAAACATATCATATTTTATGGTAATACATTATATTGTATTATTTAATGCTTATTTAATAATTCATGTTTACAGTTTGTTCATTATTGCATTTTTCTTTCTCTATTGGGAATCAACTTTCCTTTTTATTGATCTATGAGACTTTCCTGAGTTTATGTTTGAATTAGACTTCCTCCATTATTAGAGGCAAACAATGGATTTCATGACTCCTCTGTGAATCAGATATAATGATCAGAGGTCTAACTCAGGAAAACAGCAATCATGGCAATGAGAACCTATCGATATTAACACATACTGCTGTTGAAGACTGAATATGATCACTTATTTTCAGCTTTGCTTTATGTTTACCAGCTCTATTGCAGACACATATCCTCTTACTGCAAAAGCATGGCACTAATCATAGTCGTGGTGACTTGTGAAGTGGATAGAAAACATTTATGGACTTGATTTTGGTCCCTCAAGCTCTTTTGATGCTGCACAGCTTTGCACAATGGGGTAGGTGGGTAATTTGTTCAGCTGACTTAGTTTCCACTATCGGCTCAGGTTACGCTGTGTTTATTCAATTCATTCCTACACACCCAACAGTTTTTTCACCTTAGGGTGCAGCTCAGGCCCATTGTGACAGATCAGGTCTGCTAGAACCCTCCGGTATGCTGAAAATTAATATCCCAGGCTGCCACCTCCATCCGTCTGCCATCACAGCATCTCTCAATTCATGTTCATACCAGCCTCAGAGAGATCACGCTGGACTATGACCTCTGATTACAACACAGGTCAAAGAAATGTTCAATGCTTAATATAAGTTAAACTCAGTTGACAGCATTTGTGTATTACCACAAAAAATATATATATATAATAATAATAATAATAATATATATATGGTATATATATTTGACTAATATGTTCTTACAGTATATAAAATAGCAAAAAACCAACAAACATTTTAAGAATTTGAAGATTATTTAATAAAAGGACAATTTTTCTATTAATTCCTGGCTATTAAGTTGTTCAAGTGCCAATATTACCTTTTATAAAGTATGTAAAATAGATGTTTGTGAATGTAAAATGTGCGCAAAGATCAAAGTAGAGATAAATGGAGCTACTGTCTATCAAAAAAGGGAACGAATTTGAAAATACCTGAAATGAGTCATCAGTTATTCCAGTCTTATATTTTGCAAAAACCTGTGTTGGTAGCAAATCTAATGCCAGCCTATGGTCTTCATTTACTGCATGCAAACAACATCTACTATGACCCTAAATTGCTGTATTGTAGCCTGAAGTTTAGTGGAGTTTGGTTAATGTTGCCGACATGTGAAGAAGTGTTTGTTTTATGTGCTGTGAAAGCAAACCCACTCATTATCAAACTGATGGGTTAAAACTGACACCAATGTTTCTGTTAATTTCACTGGGATTACAAGTGCTGATGAAGCCTGTGGATCTGAAATTCAGCAATGGGCATTTTGCTTCTGACAGACATTGTAACAAACCCACCATCTGACCACAGAAAGAAGTTTACATTTTTAAATGAAATTGGGAGGATTCATATTACAGACACAGTATTTGGGTAAAATAACCCAGCAATTTTAGAACTTTTAACGGTGCTCTGTGTACATTTTTGACTTTTCTAAAGCATAAAAATACCACAATATGTTTGTAGTTATTTTAAAGGATAGTTCGCCCCAAAATAAAAATTCTGTCATTTACTCACCCTTCATTGTTCCAAACCTGTTTGAATTTCTTTCTTCTGTTAAATACCAAATGAGATATTTTGAAAAAAGCTGGAAACTTGTATTCATTGACTTCCATAGTACTTGGCACTTGTGGAGCTGCACATCGATGGATTTGCTTTTCAGTGTTTGGACTTTCAGCAGTGAAAACTAAACCACACTGAACTGAACTAAACTGAACTTCAACTCTGAAAACTGGACTGACACAGTTTTAATTTCAGTTTACTAGAACTTCTATGTTAAGCTGCTTTGACACAATCTACATTGTAAAAGCACTATAGAAATAAAGATGAATTGAATATTTGTTGTTCCTACTATGAAAGTCAGTGGTTACAGGTTTTCAAGTTTCTAAAAAATATCTTCTTTAGTGTTGAACAGAATAAAGAAACTCACAAAGGTTTGAAACCACTTGAGGGTGAGTAAATAAGGAGTACATTTTCATTTTTGGGTGAACCACCCCTTTAAGAAACACGCTAAGTTAACATTTTTGTTTATCTGAAAAACAATGCTAAAGTTAGTCATTTTCCTTTTTAAAAATGTGTGTTTGGTGTCAGTCTTTGATTTGGTCTGTGTTACCCCGCCCACTGTCAGTTTAACCAACTGGATTTTGGCACCCTGGGTTGGCTTGGCAGAAAACACTGTTAATTATTTCACTTTTGAAGTAGGCCTACTCCCTCAATGTATGTGGGGACGCCCAAAAATGTGATCTCCAGATGACCGTACCAAATGAGTTGCAGTTCATGGGGTGTTGTTTTATTTGAAAAAACAATCAAAATTGTCAATCTGGCAACCTGCATGTGCGTCAAGTGAGAGAAGGAGGGGCTGTGTGACAAAAACCTTATCCAATATTTTAAATGTGGACTACATACCGCAACTTTAAAATGAATTTTTTGTTCGGGTACTTAGGTGAAATTATGAAAGAAACGTTTCATTAATTTTCTGCTTCTGCAAGTCAGTGACTACTTTTGCCTTTTCAACAACAAAGTCTGACATTTTTCTTGCCAATGGGAAGAATTTAGGTTTCAAATTCTCATTATCTGGCAAAGTGACAATTGTAACAGACAATAATAGCATGATGTCGGAAGCCAGAATTATGCCACTATTGCTGTCAATGCGTTTTAACCTGAAATGTTACACTATTTATATCGAATCACATAAGATATAAGTCTTTCCAGCCAAACTACAAGTAAAAACAGTATGCAGTGAACAGAAAGCTTTGTGAAACGTTGGAGTAATAATTGCTGTATGAACTGATTGTAATGAAGCGTGCAGTCAGATGGTTCTCTCCAATATTTGTTTATGGGAACAAATGGGTGCTGCTCTGAACCCAGCGACTGAACTCATAAAGCAGTCCGGCACTCCTGGCCTTTCCCTTGGTCTCTGCGGTGGGACAGCAAGAGGTGAAGAATGATGGTTTATTCTCTAGCTCGTTTAAAGCTGACCACACAGCTGGAAGGCCCAGATGTACTGATTTAATGGCTAATTACTGTCTCGCACATGCACTGCCTGATGGGAGTGAAAGGTCATGCTGAGGAGCTCTGGGTGTGAGTTTATTGTGTTATTTATGCATGTAAATTATTAGCCACAAAATTGCACTACTCAGACACTGTGAAGCCATACTAATGATGCAATCCATCAAAAATAGCCTAGTTCTATCCATATATGCTGTAATTGTAGGCATTTTTTGAAGGCAAATGTGAAGAGAATGAAACTTTCTCTTCTAATTTTAGTTTCTGTGACTAGTTTGACTGATAGTTCAGTACATGCTGGCTGATATTAATATGGTTTTCTAGAATACTTGAGTCCATTTTTTTTACTGTGACTTACTGTATTTGTTTTACACGTTTGTCTTGTTACTAGATTTACTGTGTTGTATTTTTGTAATGGACAATTTCTTTTTCTTAGCATAAGTTTTGGAAAAATGTATAGTCTAAATGGTAAAATCATTCAGCTTTTTCTAAATTATGGTAGGTTAATGATAATTTCTGCATTTACATTTTGGATATTTAAGTCGTATACATCATCTGTAAGCTGAATAAATAAGCTTTTCATTGCTGTATGGTACGTTAGCTTATGACAATATTTGGCCATGACACAACTATTAGAAAATCTGGAATCTTTGGGTTTAAAATAATAATAATAATAATAATAATAATAATAATAATAATAATAATAATACTGAGGAAATCTCCTTTAAAGTTGCATTTTTTATTCTTAGCAATACATATTAGTAATCAAAATTAAGTTTGATCTATTCACGGAAGGAAATGTTTGATGAATGTTTGAAATGATGTTAATGTCTGTTAAGTTTTGGTGGAAAATAAATGTATTTTTGGTTATGGTTACAAATATACCCATGCAACTTAAAACCTCTTAAAACCTTTTGTGGTCCAGGGTCACATATACTGTATATATTTAAATTTAATTTATAGTATTATACTATAAATTAACATAGCATTTGACTTTTAATATTTAACATTGATTTCAATTTATGTTATGAAAATGTATAATTTATTTATATTGTCAGTTCATGATACCTAAAGCATTAACTTACATTACTTTATGTGAGTTATGGGTATACTTGTAACTCGCTTCAAGCATACCATTTCATAAATGCTAAAAGCATTTTACCCATGATATAAAATGACATAACTACATGTATAGCATCATATAATCATGTGGAGATGGGTTCAGAAGTGGAAAATGGGCCAGATCAGGCGAAGAATTGTCATAAAACTGGTCAATGATAGTATTAACTCTAGAATGGTGTTTATTGCTGTGCTATGGCTCATTGACACCTGCTCAGAGCTCTGAGAAGATCTCATTTCAGAGACATTATAATGCTGCAATCGTCACTCGCTGTACTGGGAGTGCAGTTAAGAAACAAATAAAAGTTACAAATTCTGCCTAACTGCATTGTTCATTTGCCAAATGCCAAAACTGTTGCAGTGTGAGTTTCCAAGTACATATTTAAAGGGATTTTAGATATGATTTGTAATGTACTCATTTGAAGTAGTGGTCATTTTTTAGCATGTCCCCTTACCATTAATGCATTTTCAATTGGTTATTTTTGAAAAACAATTTCTAATGTTATAAGAAAATTTCTAGGAATCAGTAAAAAAAAAAATACATTAGCTGGGTTTAGTTAATCACTGTAGAGTTTAAAAGTGTAAAACAGTGAGCAGAGTATAGAAAAACAGGCAGTTAAAGTGGACCTGTGACATGTTGGCTTGACTGTGTTTGTATCTAAAAAGACCTTCTTTTGAAACTAAAATGTATACAATACAGAAGCAAATGCCAGAGATATAGCCTCTGTATCTCCTTAAGCTTGAATGCAATTCTTATGCAAACACAGATAAATGTACTACCTAGATCTTCTATGAAGATATTTTGTTTGTCAAAGCAGATCTGCTTTAGTGTGAGCGGTTAATATGTTTTGTATCTCCACATAGGAGTGCAGCTATAAGGAAATTAGCCCATATGCTGAATTTCCTATCATTTAAATAAAAAATATATATTAATTAATTCTAGTCCTGCATCAACCCAGGTTTGTTTTTAGCTATTTTGCAGGTACTGTCTGAGTTCAGTCCTTGTGAACTGAGCTGTTAAGTAAAGACGTGAGATGCTGAATCAAAGATTGTAGCTTGAGGTCTCAAATTAATAGTGGTGATGAGAACAGATGCCACCTTGTGGTCATAGTGAGATCTGCTTACTGTTCCTCAGACCTCTTCTCACACACATGCACGCACACACCATCTCTCTCTCTCTCTCTCTGTCTCTCTCGAAGTCAATTATTTTTAAAAATGGGGCACTTGACATTGATTTTGTGCTTAAAAATTGGTCGTTGCTAAGATCCACTTGCCATATTTTTATGAGCTTGGATTGTAGTAACACAACATAGAAACTAAATATTCTTAAATCATTTCAGTTTTACTAAGCGATAAAAAAGGAAGGCGATATTGTTTAGAATATAAATTACATATTGTACAGTCTGTTTTTTGAAATACAGTGCATTTAAGATTCAGATCTAAATACAAAGGACTTTATCGGTTCAAAATCATCATTTATGGCATGTATCAGACTCTGGAACACTGTTTTTACAGTATGCTGTGCTATTGTTTCTCCTTTGAGAGTCTCTGAATCCAACACCCCCATTAGGGGTGTAAATCGGCTGAATGTGAAAGTCCCCCTTGAGCAGCTGTTCGTTATTCAAAGAAACTATCTGAAAGCTGGTCTCAGTCATTTCCAGAATAGAGTTATCCTTTTTAGTCCCCGCCTCGCAGTAGTCATCTTTTCTTCTGCCCCGACTGTATTTCCATTTTGATGAGTCTGACCTTCCCTTCTTGTGCATGTGCCAGCAGAATATGCTCAACAGGACCACCAGGACCACAAGCACTGCCCCACCAATCAGGCCAGCCAGTAGGAAAGGCGAGCTGGGGTCCTGCTGTGTCGCCTGCTCAGGCCCAGTTGCGTTATCACCAGAGTGAAAAGAAGCAGACTTTGTTGTCACCTCCGAGCAAATTGTATCATCCCCCGGGTGATAATTATTGAATGCATCTAGTGGATCCACACAAATACGATAAGTGGACTTGGGCTCCAGGTTTCCCAGTGTGATTCCCTCATGTTTGCCCTCCACAAGTGACTCCTGCATGGGCCCGGTTATCAAATTTGGACTCAGTTTGACCCACGTCACCTTATAGGCTGTAACGGCAAATGTTGATACCCAGCTTACCTGAATGCACGAACTGTTAAGCACCGCAAAGGAAATGCGCATCGACTCCTGCCTCGGGCCGACTGGATCATTCGTCCTCTGTTCCATATCTTCGCCCTCAGTCGGCAGGAGTAGTGTGAGAGGTGGAGGGGTGGGTGTAGGCCGGGTGCGTGCGGGTGTGAAGGCCGTTTGAGTGGCTGACTCAGCGGTGGAGGAAGAAAGCAGTGTGGGCTGTGGGACTGTGCCGGTGCTGTTAGGACACTGGATGAGCTCCAGGGTTAGCTCTCTGATTACCATGCCACGTACCCTCTCTGGTTTCTGGCACATAAAGCCACGGACATTGAGGGTAGCTGGCAGGGACTTTAACCACAGTATGACCCATTTAATGTTGCAGTCACAGAGCCAAAGGTTGTTTCGAACAGTGAGCTGTCTCAGACTGTGAAGGCCGTCAAAGACCCCCTGTGTGAGAGACTGCAGCTGGTTGTTTGAAATATCCAGTCTCTCCAAGCGATGGAGGCCTCGAAAGGCCGTCAAAGGAATCTCATTCATCTGATTATCCTGCAAGTTCAGCTTGATTAGAAACTCGGTGGGCAGATTAAGAGGAGGAACCGTGAGGGAGTTCCGTGCCATTGACAAGGTTTTGAGATTAGCGAGGGTCTGGAGAGCCCCGGGGGTGATGCCCTCATCCATGAGCAGGTTCCCGTCCAGGAGAAGAAGTTCGAGACCTGTCACGTTCTCGAAAGCGTCCTCGGTTATAAGTGAAATGCGGTTCTCATCTAACCGCAACTCTCTTAGCTCTTCGGGCAGGCCGATGGGGATGCTGCTCAGGTGGTTCTTGGTAAGGAAAATGGTCTTGAGACTGATGGCCTCCCTGAAGGCCCCCTCCTCCACACCCACAGTGGAGATGGAGTTGTCATCCAGATAGAGCTCCTCCAGGCGTAGCAGCTGTGCGAGGGCGGCCCTGGACACTGTCTGAATGTTATTCTCCTGCAGGTGGAGCACCCGCACATTTTTGGGAAGATTGACAGGGAATTCATCGAGCTGGTTGCCATAGAGATACACCGTCTCCACTGAGGCAACGTTGTGCATTTCCAGGGGAAATCCAGCATTGTTGATTTGATTGTTGTGGAGGTAGAGAGTCTTATAACCCTCTCCTAGCCCTAGAGGCACTGACGTTAGACTCCTCTCGTTGCAGTAAACAAAGGTCCTGTCACAGCGGCACTCCTCTGGACAGGTTGTGGCCCAGGAGAAATGCATGTGAAGACCTAGAAGTATCGGTATCCACGGGCTGATCAGAGCTGGCAGGTCTTTATTCCACATTCGGATCTGTACCTCCATTTTGTAAGACTTTACAAACTTTTGACAACAACAACAGTGCACGTAATTAAAAAGGGTGAGAAAAAAATAAAATAAAATCCACCGCACTGGAGTTCTTAGCGGATCTCGAAGCTTGCCACGCTGGAGAGTATGCGATGTTGAAGTCGCTGGGTAATCCTCCTGTAATTGCCTGTCCTAAGCTCCCCAACACAAGAGCAATAGTCTCATTAACTCATGCGACTCCCTCTCATCCCTCCGTCCAAGCTCAGGCTGGAAATGATAGCAGAGCTCATCACATTGTCACTCTGAGTTTAGGGAGAGATGATTTCAAAGTGTGTGGGCCAGAGCAGTAAGAATGGAGGGCTCATCGGAGATGACCTCCTCTCTCATCGCAGCTGGACGATTCCCGTAAGGCACAACCTTCCTCACCAGGAGCATTTTGAGCCACTTAGCTATTTTAAAGGGAGATAAAAATAGATTAGATGTTATTTCAATGTCACAATTGAGTACGTAGTATCAGCATATTATTTTCTTTCTGATACTTTCCATGAGAAAATGTGTGAATCACAACATAACATTTACTTTTTTTAGCATTGACTGATTGATAAGATAAACAACAATTAATTTCAGTTTGTGTTACAAACTTTTTGCCACACCAAAGCCCTTATTTGTAGAAAAATCACTATTACACATAGATTTTAAACAGTACAATGATCAAAAACATTGTTTTTATTGAGTATTTATTGGTTAATAAGTCAAATAAATTATTAAGTCTGATAGTAAACTACACTATCAGAAAACTAATTATTATTGACTAGTTCCACAGATTTTTCATATATCTTCAACATTTTACTTTAATAGTTTTTTAAAAATGTAATTTAAAAGGTAATTTAAAAATCATAACATTGGATTTGTGTTTATTGGTCCAGTCAACATTAGCCTTTCTGCATGTTCACTGTTTTTGAAAATAACACTTCATTTACCATTTTAAAGTATAATTTGGTACACTTGAAATAATGTATGAACTATGTTCATGCAAGATTATTAGTTCAGCTTAAATATTTTTGCTCTTCCAACATTTTATTAAATTCTGTTTGTACTGTACTGTGTATTCTTCTTCAGAGTGCTTAATATAGTTCATTACATTGACTATAGGCTGTTTACTGTTGCCAAGCAACATGGCAGCTTGCTGCATTAATAATAATATTTAATGCAGAATTTATCAAACTTCCGAATTATATATATAAACTTTTAAAACGTTTCAAACTTAGCATAGTGTATTTTAACATAGTGTATTACCACATTACCAATTAACATAGTGTATTTTAAAAAATTAACAAGAAATATAAGAAATAAATATGAAAGGAGCAGCTAGCAATAAAGCAGGACAGTGCTTCACACTTCCTCTCGGTGAAGAGAGAGTGGTGACTGGCGACATCAGCATCTCCACGCTCTCAGACTTGTAAAGGGCACTGAGGTGTTTAATCTGTCAAATGCCACGATGATGGACAGGTCTGTTCTCCAATGCTCTGGCACAGAGTTCTGCTCTCAGTAATAATGATTCTGAACCTGGGAGCAGTGAGAACTGCTCTATTAAATTGGTGGGGAATGCACGGGAAACAGAGAAACGAGAAACAGCCCTGTCCATGATGTTACATAGGAAAGAGTCAATATGACACTGGCACACGTCTGAATTCTCTCATGATATGCATATGCCATTTTAGTAGCGAATTTAAATGGTAGAAAATAATAGTTGCAAATTATGTAATCACGTGATGAATGTCAGCCTGATAGCCAGAATGATATAATGAAATGTATATTAATTGAGGCCTCATATGTCCTAATCTATAAAATGCCTGGAAGAATAGTCTAGTCTTTGTTGTTCAATATTTCTATGTTGGTTTGTACACAACCCATGCATGCATGCTTTTTATGTACATCGCACTACATTCATTACCTAACACTATTCTGTTCAATTCCTTTTATATGTCCACATAGATCCATTGAAACTGCCCTCTCTTTTGTGAGAAAATAGTTGTCATAGTCTATTGTTGCAAAATCTCAGCAGAGGAAAAAAATGATCTTGCAGTTTTTTTTCTTATATTATTATATTTTAATTCAGCCAGCCAAGATTCAGTATTGTAGTGAAGGCTATTTGTTCACTCCAACCTATTTACTAGCTGGCTGTATTCATCCAGAAGTTAAACTATCATTGTAAGATGATGAACTGAACTGAATTGAATTGAAATGCTCTAAGAAAAAGGCTCAAGTGCAGAAAGTGTAGCTGATTTGTGTATGGTGTGGTTGTGCACACATGGAAAATCACACATGGAAATGCTTGACATCTCAGTGCAATAAACACGCTTCTGAAATGTTCTTCTTTATCTCTTTCACTTCCTATTTACAAGATCTTTTGTACAGTATATGACAGAACAATTGCCACTCTATAAATTAATTATTGTATTATTTTAATTTACATTACATTAACATGTAAAGTAACATATAGGTTAAAATGTATTAATTTGATTAGACCATATATGTCATTTTAATGCAAGGAAGTTTAAAGTGTGAATAGGAGTGTACTCTGATGGTTGTTTGTTTGTGTAACACTGAGGCTGAGGCTGAGTATCAACCATTTATGGTTTATCTTAAATGTTGTGTTATCTTAAATTAGTGCGTGCCTTCCCTTTTTACACCTTTATATTGCTCATATATTTTAAGCCGCATAGCAGATTTTAGTAGGAGAAACAGTCGTGAACTGGTAAACAATGACAAAATACAATCCTGTCATGCCTAAAACATCATGAGTTCCTGGAAACCACCGCTTCCAATGTTCACGTTATTTATTTATTTAAAAGAAAAGAAAACTACTTTTAATGTGATTTTAAAACATTGGTAATGACAGAAATGCTCTTTTGAGAAGTTTAATGCAAGAGCGCAGTTAATTGGATTTGGAAATTAATTTGAAACACGAATTATTTCGACGCGTCTTTACTGTCTAAACGTGTTATTGTTTTCATTTCTTTTTTTTAGTCCTCACCTTTTCCGAAGAGGCTTCGACCCATCCGGGCAGCATTTTAAAGTCTTCTAGTCTGTTCTCCAGTGCGAGTTCTCACAATAAGCATCCCCCAGTTAAACTAAAAAATAATTCCAGACCCTTAACAGAGTCAGCCCGGCGATCCTTTAGTCCGGGTGGTCTAAAAAGCGACATTTTGTCGAGCGGTTGATCCCGGAGAGGATTTGAAGTGTCTACGCAACATTATGCGTCCGAGAACCGCAGCTTCAGCCCCGCTGATGCGCTCCCGACTTCCGCGCTCCCTTTGCCAAATGCCCGGAGCGCGCTGGTTTCCCCGCTCCCTCTCTCTCTCACACACTCACACTCCTCACACTGCTGTCTCACAACCAAAGTAGGTCCTATTCCTCTGCCATAATTGGTACATCTGATTGTTTATGCCAAAATGTAGTGAGATCCGGTTCCCTTTGGAACCTAAGGGAGGAATTGCAGTAATGAATAATCTCTCTCTCTCTCTCTCTCTCTCTCTCTCTCTCTCTCTCTCTCTCTCTCTCTCTCTCAATTTTTGTTAGGCTTCCAACGCATTTCGGGTTCGTTTTGTATTGCAATTGTGCATTAAAATAAAATATATATATTAACCATATTGAACATAGAAAATATATATGGCTAAAAGTTATAACAACAATTTCACGTAATTGTCTTTTTTATTTATATTTATTAAAAAAATTGTCACATTTTTCTGAGTTGAGGAAGCAATCGCAAATGTGATCATTATTTTATTTTATTTTTTTTTATCTCTGTTACTCTCAGTAACTAGTATAGTTATCTATACTATATAGTTATACTATATGTATAGTTATTCTTTTTTATATACTTAGTGAGGATTTCTTTTTAAATAATATGTTTTTATATAATATCTATTATCTGGCTGTCTTTGTTTACATTATTAGACTATTATTAGATTATTATTTATTTATTTATTTATTTATTTATTTATTTATTTATTTATTTATTTTTGGTCACTTGCACTGATGATATCAATTGGATCTGGAGCATGCTAATGATCATGAACTGAAGCCACAATATCAAAGTCCTGGCTATACTCCCACAGAACCAACCATATTCACAATCATATATAGCATCAAATAACTAACTAAATAGAAACCTATCTTATCATATGCCAGCTTGATAATGACTTCCTAAAATACTTTGAGGAAAAGTTGTGTTTCATTGTTATCATTTTTCTAAAATTCAACTTTGTTACCCATCACAATAAAAGAATTAATACGAACTCACCACCTTGTAAAATGCTCATGTTTTCTCATTAGGGTTCAGCTTGTTATTTTCTGATCAGTGGGAAGTACTGACTGAGAAGTAGAAAATCTGAAATGGAGCTGGAGCGTAGGGAATACAAAACATGTATAGCTGGAAGAGGAAGAGTGCTTCTCGGTCTGGTGGCTACATCCTAGTAAGGCTAAATATCAATGTTTCCGCATTGGATGCTCAGTTTGAGATCCTTTATGTCCTCCAATCATCTATAAACTTTTGCACACGAATTCACACACACAAACACAAATAATTAGTGGTAAGCATGGGAAATGAACTCAAAAAACTTTTATTATGAAATGCAGGATAATTAGATATAAAAGCATTTTTTTTTTCATGTATTAATGCTATTTTTGATTATGTTTTGAATGGCCAATAGTGTTAAACTGCCCATGGTGTAATCCACTGGTTCTTATTCACCATATTGCTTTAACAGAACATCATTTAAAGAGTTTTATTATGTAATATTGGTCTAACGGCATGGCTGTAAATTTTAAAGGGACAGATTTTGCTCTTTATTATTCATCCTCAGGCCATTTAAGATGCAGCTGACTTGCGACAAAATGCTAGTGCTCCAGACTGTCCAGGCTATTTGCCAAGGCTGTGGATTAAAGGTAATAATGTGGTAAATATTTTTTTGCACAGACCTATTTTTTCACTTCCTATGACGTCAGTGTATATTAGCATTGTTTGTTGTTTGCTTTTGCATCTGATAGAGCTTTTTAACACAGTCTGTGTATTGCTTGGAGACACACAAAGATAGATGCTTTGCCTATATTAGTACATTGATATTAGTGAAATGTTATAGCAGTACAGCTGATTATCTTGTCTGATTTATTTTGTTTACAACTGATAATTTGTTGGTTACAAACTCAATTAAGAGCCTTTTGTGTATTCAGTGGTGGAATGATGCTGTATTATAGTGAGATGGATGTGAGAAGTGTTATCAAGTACTCTTCAAGTGTATGAGAGTTGGAAAAAGCAAATGCCACATGCTGAGATGAAACGCTTAGATAATAAGGGTTCAGTTTCGTCTGCTATCATGATTTATTCAAATGGTGCAATAAGATTAAAAAAAAGAAATTTAAAGATATTTTACAAGAAAGTTAATTTGTTTCTGACTACAATCCTTTTGCAAAGTTTTTCTATAGTTGGGTCACTGGAGGTGAGTGCAATCACGATCTAGTGAGCGATGAAAGATCAGTAACTCATTTCCTCCTGTATCTCAAATGCGAACCGCCTCTGCCCTCAGAGCGAAAGTAAAAGGATACGCACGCCCCTTTAATGAACCATCAAACCAATACCGATTTGTTTTTACCAACAAAAAAAAAGTCAGACATGAATCTGCTCTCTTGAATCTCAACATCAGCCCTTTAATCTTTTGATGTTTTCTGCCTCACATGAAACATCAGTCAAATCCAGTTCCAGCATTACCGGGCATCTCTGCTATTTAGTTACAGTTATGTTCATCCAATCAATGGCCGAGGATATGAGGAAACCTGTAAAATGACAAGAGGATAGCATAATTGATAGCTTATGGATAGGAATCACAACAGCCTGGTTACGGCAAGCCTGATCAATTTCTTATCCATTTAAATTCATTAGTCACAGATGACAGCGGAGACTATGGGACTTCCAACCAATCATGACAATCAAAGCCATCAGCCTTTTGAACGCAAATTGGATATCAAAGAATCCACGCAAACCCTCACACACCACATTATTTGTGTGATGTTGCTTTATTATCTGCTGTCTGCCCATATCTAAAGCTGCGATCGGCTTCTTTATATACAGATCTCGTGTTGTCAACAGCTGTTGATGTTGCTGACAGGAACTCAGTTTACAAAATGCTAAATTTATATTCATTAAATTCACTGGACATTAATTAAATTAGGTGATAAGGTATCCATCCACAATTGAATGTATTATGAATTTGCTATTGGCTTGGCAAGTGTGGGTAGTGCTTATATCAGACAGGATTATGCTGATGAAAGCTTGAAACAGACGTCTGCCCCACTGGAGAGGAAAACAAACAAAAAAATAAATAAATATAAAAATAACATGTTCGCTACATTTTTTGCAGAGTTCTGGCATTGGCGTCTCATTATTTTGTGCTTATACAAGGAAATCCTCCTAGAGGCAGGTAATATTAAATATAAGCCCCAGGCTAGTGCTTATATAGGGAAGAATATGCTAACTTTATTTGACCTAACTCTTGGGGAACAACACAAAGGACACTGTAATTGGAACATAAGTTAGCAATGAATTGTTTTTGGTGGTAAATGCTATAAAATATTGCGGTTTAAGCTAAGGTAAAGGACTGTTTGAATACATAAAGCTCACTTTGCCATATAGTTATCCATTGGAGGTCAATGGCAGACAGCTAGTCAAATACAAAGCCTCTTTCTTTGTCTGTTGAGAAACAAAAAAGAACACCCAGAACATCGAGTTACCCAAGTTAGGGAGAAAAACAAACATGTTTGTCAAAGCAGAGGAGCTGGGAAGCAGTGTGGCCAAACGCGCGCTCAATCACCGGCCGACTTATTTAATCAGCACTTCTCCCAGCTTGAAGCAAATTAGCAGGACAACAGAAAAAGCAAACTCTGCGGTGTGTTGTACCAGATAGCTGCCCCTCTTTATGCATCTCCGGCTGCAGTAGCTCTGAATGGCAAACAGATAGGGCTAGTCAAAGGAGGACTTGTCATAGGCAGCAGTGGGAGGTCAGGGGCCATACTGTTTTTAGCTTGTTTCCCTAGTTTCGACTCAGTAACATGTTTGCTTGCATTTAGAATATATGCAATGGAGTCCAAAAGTCTAAGACTACTAATGAAATAAATTGTATATGATGGCATAATTATGCCTTTGATGCATGTGGTTTTAATTGGTACATTACCAATGATTTTCATACTGTGCTATGACTTAACTTAAGTACTAACACAGGAATCCATTTTGTTATTTTGTGACAACAAGTACATAAACCAAATGAAAAAGTCATTTGCTGATTTAAATGTTTCAGCCAATACAGATGATTCAGAGTGATTTCTGCTGTTACTAATCATTCAGACTTTAATACTTACTTTTAAATTAAGGATTGTTAAATGCACAATTTTGAATTTTGGAAAATCATTTAAAATAAATGGGTGGCACGGTGGCGCAGTGGGTAGTGCTGTCGCCTCACAGCAAGAAGGTCGCTGGTCTTGCCTCGGCTGGGTCAGTTGGCATTTCTGTGTGGAGTTTGCATGTTCTCCCCATGTGTGAATGGGAGTGTATGGGTGTTTCCCAGTACTGGGTTGCAGCTGGAAGGACATCCGCTGCGAAAAAGATATGCTGGATAAGTTGGCGGTTCATTCCGCTGTGGCAACCCCAGATTAATAAAGGGACTAAGCCGAAAAGAAAATGAATGAATGAATTTAAAATAAAATAAAGAAAGTGGGTCATCACTAGTAACCCAGTATGCGAATGATATATTCTATCAGGGGGGTCAGCTTTTTCAGTAGTTCAGTAATAGCATATGTATGTTTCAGTTAATTAATACATTTAATCCAGTTACATCTCATTTGTTAATCAAATTTTGTTTTCAATGTTTTGATGAATAAAGTGCATAATCTGACCTACAGAAAATTATATGCACTAACATGTGATTCTCAAGATGTTTTACTCCATAGATTGTTAACAAAATATTGTATTTTTTTAAAAGACACCCTATGAGTCTAATTTACTTTATTTGATTCATGTAGATACAAACATATTTGAGAGCAAAAGTGTTTTGTGAAAACATATGGCATCTATTTGCAGGCTAGATCTGCCAGATTTATACCACTGACTTAATATTTGCTGAGCATTTTGGGAATAGATGTATAATTAAGTACATTTATGTTGACTATTATTTATTATTTTGTTCTGTTTAAGATACAGATCAATGTAGATTAACAAAACCATCCTTCAGGCATCACAAATCATAAACCCCCATATCCCACTCTGTTTTGATATGTATGCTGTATGCTATGTTGACTATAATTTCGTTTTGTTAGAAGGTATGCAAAATAATAATGGGAGTCTATGCATTTATCATGAAATTATAGGTCTATTACTAAACAATTCGCTTAGTCTAAAGGTGTGCTTCAACCTGGATTGTATAATTACTTCAAGGAGATATTTTGTTTGTTTTTTAAACCCATAATGGAAGAAGAAAAATCAGGATAAATAAGGACAAACCAGCTGTACTGTAGCTGTAATTAAATAACATGTAGAGATTTTTATACTGATGAAACATGAAGAAAAGAAACACACTGTTGCAAAACATGTGGATTATCTGTGATCTTTAAGTCATCTCTCGTATTTTCATGACAGAGGTGTATTTACCGTGTAATCCAATGCTAATCAATATACTGTAGCCACCAACATCAGCCCTGATCATTGGCTTGCCTTTTAACCAATAGTTTTAAGGATGATTAACAGAACGTTACTTTTTATCAACAGATACTGATTTCAGCCAATATATTAGTAATAAACCATAACAGAAACCAAGAACTACAACCATTTAGACCAACAGAAATGTCTGTCAGTAAGATAATATTTGTGTGAAAGCACAAGATCAAATGGTCGACTAACACACATCAGCACAAACTGCATAAAATATGACAAAGTAAACCTCAAACATTATGATTCTTGGACACGTAACATATTCAAACCAGCTGCAGTTGGTGTTTGAGGTTTATGTCTCCGTATTTGATTTCATCAGTATTTTTATATGATTTAAGAATAAGAGTGAATAAATCCTTTGATGAACAGAAATATGAAAAGAACAGCACTCGTTTGAAACAGATCTCTTTTGTAACATTATAAATGTCTTTACTGCTACTTTTGATAAATTTATTGCATCCTTGCTTTTAATTTCTGTAATACGTCTGTATTTAACCAAATGCAATTTTATATTATGTAACACAGTTTTGTCTTTGAGCACATCAGAAAGCAAATAGCTTATTAGAGGAGAAAGAACGGCCACCAGGCTCACTGACGCCTAACTTGAGAAAGTGAGAGTTGAAATGTGCGACTCACAGTCCGAGTCGACCATTTGTCATGCTGAAGACTGGCATTATCATGGAGTTCATTCTGGAGGGCTGACCCAGATGGCCAGTGCCAGTACTAGCTACACTCCAGTGACTCTGAGACGGCCCTGGTTGAGAAGGGGCTCGGGCTGTTGATGGAAGAGGGGGCTGCGTACTCTCCATCTCTTCAAACTCATGCCTTGGAGCCCTGCTGTTCTCATCCAACATTACCACACAGACAAGAAGAGACTGCTAATGGCTACACTGTGAAACCATGCCTCCTTGCAAATATTTTAACACACCCTCTGCTCACTTTCTCCCCCAAAGGGATACACCCGAGCAAGACCTAATATGTGTCCTTGAGGTGTTTAATTATTTCTTAAAGGGACTACGAAGAGCCGTTTTATTTTTTTGGTCCAGTTGTGATGTACCCTAATATTTACCACCCTCGTAATTGGGATCATCTGTCATCATTATCCATACTTGGCTCTGATGAGTCAGTGTGCAATGAGTGGGGTAGTTTCGCTTAATCATCGGTGTCAAAGAGCCACAGAAACCTGTTAGGTTTTGTGTAACTTTTTCATTATTCCATATGGCATCAATGAGGCAGAAAAGACCTCTCATTCTGCAGGTCCATTTGCCGATTTTAGTCCTCGGGATTCTTTGTTCCCCTTCCATGCTGCCGCAGCCATTGAGAAAAACTAAATCAGTTCCGCCTCTGTCAGACATCCACTCTGCCAAATGTAGCTTAGCCACAAATTCGACAGCAATGATGGTGGAAACTCGGTTTGCTTTGCCAGATGTGAGTCTTTTCAATCGACACATCGCTCTTCTTCTTTGCGAACCTCTGGCTGCCGGAGTAACTAGGCCAATGAATGATGCTAATGTAAGCTATATTAATGAGGGGGATCAGTTTCTGCTCTAATTATTTACCATTGGGTCATGCTAGAGGAGATAATTCTTCCTCAGGTGGCACAAGGCCGAATGCCGGCGTCTGCCACCCCGGCTATGATTAATTGAAACATACCGGTGCAAATGAATCACATATGGTCAATATCTTCGCCCACAAGTTCAACATTAGACGTAGAAGTTTTAGTTGGACGCTTGTTATTAGCATCTCAATTTATGGCCTTTTGCAGTTTTCCTCAAGGTTTGGAGTCGTTAAAGTGAGATTTAATGTGCTGTATTATTCATGTCTTTCGGGTCAGAGTCTCATCCGAGTTCATCACATGACACATTAGATTAATTGCAGAGATCTGAGGAACCAAAAGCTGCAGCACCTGTCCTGTTGCGGAGATATATCAACATTAAGGAACAGAGAGCGGTGACCATTATTTATCCTGGCTGTTAAACACTCCTGAAACTCCCATAGCCATGCTGAAGAGTTGGAGGAGGCTGTGTTCTCATAAATGTGTGAAGCATTAGCTTTGGGCCTTGGGCCATCACGGGCATACCAACGGTTGATTGGAGATTTCGACCCCTTTGGATTCTTTAAACGCTAATGTGATTTGTCTCCCTCGTTACGTTTACTGTATGATAATGTTGCCTCATTTATAGCAACCACTACCCATTTTTGCTCTCACTTGGGAGCCTGTAGGAAGGAACTGAATCTTCACAAACGAACTGAAAGTCATAAAATATAGGAGTCTTAATTTTTTAATGGCCATAATTGCCTTTTGGTGAAGGACTGTAATTCACTCAGTCAAATCGCTCAGTGTCTGTTTAATAAATGCAAGAAAACTAAATTATACTTATGTAACTCATTTTTCACCTCAGTGGACAGAAAGTAGGAAAATCCATAAAAGAGAACCTTAAATCATCTTGATTGGGTTTAGCAGTGTTCACAGAAAGAATTAAAAGAAACAAATTGCAGCTGTTTAAAGGGACAGTTTACCCAGAAATTAATATTCTGTCATTTGCGAACCCCCATATTGATCCAAACCTGCATTCATTTTCTTCTGCAGAACACAAAAGTACATTTTTTTGAAGAATAATAAAAATCATAAAGATAAGTTTACATGTAATATATTAATCATTTTTTGTTCTCTAAATAAACTTTTAAAAAAAACAACTGTTTTTTTAATGTTTGAAAGGATGCAAGGGTTAGTAAAGGTTTAAATTTTGGTCAAACTGTTTATTTTTTACATTTGATAATGATTAAAGGTAATGTATTTTGCAATGGTCTGGCCAAAGCTAAGGGGTTTTGCACTGGAGGAACTGTGGCTCCCAAAAGTACCCTTCAGTGAACTAAAGTTAAACAACTGTTCTTAAAATGACCATTTAGTTCTCTTATGCTGGATTCAGTCCAAATGTGGATATAAGTATTTGCTCGAGTAAGTTCAAAGTTTGAGTAAGTACAAAGTCAATGCAAACACACAAATATTGTTAAATTCATTCATTCATTCATTTTCTTTTCGGCTTAGTCCCTTTATTAATCTGGGGTCGCCACAGCGGGATAAACCGCCAACTTATCCAGCATATGTTTTACGCAGCGGATGCCCTTCCAGCTGCAACCCATCACTGGGAAACATTCATACACACTCATTCACACACATACACTACGGACAATTTTAGCTTACCCAATTCACCTATACCGCATGTCTTTGGACTTGTGGGGGAAACCGGAGCACCTGGAGGAAACCCACGCGAACACGGGGAGAACATGCAAACTCCACACAGAAATGCCAACTGACCCAGCCGAGGCTCGAACCAGCGACCTTCTTGCTGTGAGGCGAACGTGCTACCCACTGCGCCACCGCCTCGCCAATATTGTTAAATAATATGTTTAAAGCATTGTAACTTAAAGTGCAAAGTGAAGATAAAAGATCAAATGAAGAAGATTCTGAAAACTAATTCAAATAGTTTATTTGTATTTAAAAATATTTACAAGCAGAACAATCGCATAAGCTGCGATTCCATGAGTAAACATTCCATGAGTAAACTAGAGCAAGTGTCGCAGTGCTCCACATTTTTGTTGTGAACCCAGCATTAGTGTAATTTCTTTTCTTTTTTTTATCTAAAGAACATTTTATGGAGTGGTATGGAGTCATAGGTAATAGAGGTTCTTCATGGAACCACTTATGCCAACTTTTTGACAGTGTAAATGTTGCAGAACAATGCAGATACTTCATGCTGGGCAACAGCAAACTGTCCATAGATACAGTATGTTAGTGGACATAGTGTTACTCTTTGGTTGCTAAATGCTTGAGTCTCATGCTGGTTGAATTTTACACTGACCAAGGTGAAATGTCTCAAGGCCAGTGTGCGCTCTTGTGACTGCCGAAATACACCAATGCAGCATTTGGCTTGCATCCAGTCAAACGGATACCTTCATAACAACCTCTTGTTTTAATGAATGCCCTCTTTCTTGTATACATGCAGAGCAAGAGCACACAGCTTGTGCTCTCTTGACAGCCAGCCTCAAAAGTATACCATGACCTGGAGTAACCGGCTCCAATGTCCTAATCAAAAGTCCCTACATGTGTTGTTATTATTCCAGGCAATGGAATCTAAAAGCATTAGAAAAGTGTAGGTATTGTTCTTTGTTTGTGAAGGAAATGAGAGAAGTTGAACACACAGGCCGTGGAGGACTTTTAGGAAAGGATCTGAAATGATACCAGTTTTTGTTCTCTTTCGTCAGTCCATTATGGCTAATGAACTCTGCTTTTAAGAAATCATTTGGACTGTGCTGTGAAACCACCCAATATATGTGTAGTTTTTTGAGTCTGCTAAAACATTCTAACAACACCTTGTAATATCCTGCATTTATTTCTCTTAGCCTTAATTCCCGCAGATGTCATGGTTGGGCTTAAGCTAATGGCTATTTACCTTTCTTGAGCTGATTAAACCTCTTAGCAAAATGCTAAATAGGAGGCATCCTTTTTTACTGATGAAAGCGCTGGCAAATCTTTCAGAACTTTTTTTTTTTCATTTGTTTTACTGTATTTGAGAGCTTTAGTTTAGCCTGAAAATACTTCCCATTTGTTCACATTATGTTCTAATACTGCATAGTTTTGACAGTGGCCTGGTAATCACAGTGTTTGCAGATTGCCTGTGAATTTCTAATGAGTCTATGCTAGGGGAGATTTCAGAGCCGACCATGGCCTGCCAACAGACTCCATCTCTATGCACTGACTAAATGAATATCACAGTTCTTTCATCTTTTACTTAAATCCTTCATCTTTTACTTAACAAAAATTGTATAAGTTCAATAAAAATGTGAATTATCTTACACAGTCTAATTGGCTCATTAGTACATTTAGAAAAATTGTTTTGCTTGTTTAAATGCTGTAACAACAGGTGGTTATCTAGAACAAGTTTTGACACAAATCAGTTGAGGAAAAACTAACTTACTTCCCTTTGTTGAAAAGCAAATCTCTAAAAGCTATTGATTTGCTGGTGTGTGTTTTCTGATTAGGGGTCCCCTCAAGATTGCTTTTTTCGGAGATGCACTTACAATGATGAACATCAGAAAATTGGGAAAGATAAGCATGAGTAAATGGCATTTTAATGAAAATTTCAACACATGCATCCTCTTTGTTTTAAACAAACATCATTAGCTTACATGTAAGTTTGTGAGCGCATACAGTACAGTGTTGAGGTTAATGCATTACAAGTAACTTGAGGTATGGAATCAGATGACTTTTTCATTACTTCTTAATTTCTAAGAAAATATCTGAGTTACTTTTTCATGCATTCTATTTTTGCATTCTACATGTATCCATAAAGGTTCAGAAAGGATGTGTGCCTTCAACTGTACATACATGAATTTACATTTCATTCAGCCAGAGGTTTATTCACTTCTCATTTTGCCTTTGGTGTAAAAGGGCTTCATAATTTTCAACATATTTTTATGTTATTACTAACAAGCAAGCTAAAAAAAGAGCAAAACTAGCATAATACATGACTTTCATTAAAAAAATAACAAAGTACCACAATTAGTTAGTCTTTTAAAGAAGTAATGCAAGGTTCTAATATATTACTTTTAAAACCAACTTTTCCAAACACTGACCACACATACAGCATTATGCAACAGATTGTCATAAATACACTCTTTGCACTCTTAAAAATAAAGGTACAAAAGCTGTCACTGAGGCAGTACTCTTGCAAAAAGTTTTATTTGTAAAGGTACAATATGGATCCTTTAGGTACTAACAAAGTACTCTATTTAAAATATATATATATAATAATATATATTGACCCAAGCAGTGGAACATTTAGCAAATTTAAAGAAACTGATAAAGGCATGTTGTTTTTGTCAACAACTGACCCTCTAACACTAATTTCATATTCTAAGCTGAATTATATATATAAAAAAAGATTATACTAAAATATTTTGCTGTCTTTTTGATTTGATTCAATCTTCTCATTTAAAAGTTGCTTTAGACAAAGGCATCTGCTGGATGGATGGATGGAAGAATTAATACATTTATATGTATATAATTTCAAATACATAACATTTCCCGTGCTGTACCCAAAGTACTCACGTCCCCATGCCTGTGCCATTCAGTGCTTTCAATGTTGTTGTTTTTCATTTTGCCAGTCAGCTCAGAGCGACTGCAGATACTTTGACTTTCTTCACCCAAGGCCGTTGATGTTCCCGGACTCGTGGATTTTTTATTTATTTCCTTCAGTGTGCAAGAGTACCAGTCTCACAGGCTCATTTGTGTGAGTGTGCATTACCTGTTTATAAATTGAGAGTGCCTAACCCCTGTGTCATAATTTATGATAGCGTCTGTAAAGTCTGGCTAATGGGCTTTCTCCCTGAAAAGTGGAGGGCTTAAAGGTTCGTCCATATATCATGTCACAGGGACTCTGACATGTCCACTTATTCCATCAAGTCAAGAGACACTGCCAAAAATCCCCCAAATGTCATTAGCAAGATTACTTTCCTTTTGTTACATAAAACACTTCCTTTTTCTCCAGGCCTTAGCTCATCTGTGTATCTAATGACTTAACGTCCAACGAGGGAGACATTTGACAAATGTTGTAAGCTCACATTTTAGCACATGCAGTCTGAGTCTATGGATTATTTTCTGGCTGTGTCTCCCAACATGGTTGGCAGTGACATGGGTATTAAAATCCTGATGGAGAATACGATTTTTTTTATGCTGCACAGCATGAGCGAAAACAACGAATAAAAATAAACCCAGCGTCAGGCATTGGTCTTCAGCCTAAAGGCGGTGGCAAGCATTTGGCAATGAAACCTTAACGTGCGCCAGCCTCGACTCTGATTTATCGCCAGTCTCCTCCAGCACAGAGAGTTCTGCCCAGATAATAATCACTACTGTGCTCAGATATGCCGACGTTACAAACTCAGCTGTGACTCTAGCCGTTTCACAATACATGCTGAATTTAAGCAATGGGCAGACAATTAACATGGGACTGAATGGGGGCCATTTTTGTAGCTTTTACAAACAGTAATATGAGACTTATATTTTTATAAAGCTCTTACATATATTCATTTTTATAAAAGCTGTATTCTGTAAGTTTTGTGGGGTTTTTTGACGTTTTAGGCACGTTTTTAGGTTAGTAAGGTATTTTTCAAATTCTAAACATTTCATATAGTAGCATAACTTATATTTTCATTCATGCATTTTTCATTCATGCTTAGTGCCTTTATTAATCTGGGGTCGCCACAGCGGAATGAACCGCCAACTTATCCAGTATATGTTTTACGCAGCGGATGCCCTTCCAGCTGCAACCCATCACTGGGAAACATCCATACACACTCATTCACACACATCCACTACGGTCAATTTAGCCTACCCAATTCACCTATAGCGCATGTCTTTGGACTTGTGGGGGAAACCGGAGCACCCGGAGGAAACCCACGCCAACACGGGGAGAACATGCAAACTCCACACAGAAATGCCAACTGACCCAGCTGAGGCTCGAACCAGCGACCTTCTTGCTGTGAGGCGAACGTGCTACCCACTGCGCCACTGTGCAGCCCATAAGTAGATTAATTAAGCGTAAAATAATATAAATGGTACCTAGTCTCTACTTTAACTCACCAATTTAACTTAATGTGTTTTCTGATATTTTCTTTTCTAGTTAATTGCACATTTTTCTGAGTGATAACAGTTTCTTCACCAAATTTTGTATGGTAATCTGTACTGAACCCTGAATATCCCTTTTAATGAATCACTACTAATTAAGGTTGTTTTAGTAGCGGCGTCTCATTCTAAGTTTAAAGTAGAGAGGAATATGAGCCAGCGGCTTGCTGTGCAGGCCATAACCAACCAAATGTCTTGCCCTGCCAACATAAACGGACTCCCTCCTTGAAATCTTTCAATTTGCTATATAAATCAAGGCATGGAGTAGAGTCTGGCTGATCTGCCGCGGGCCTGAAGCCGGAGCTGTCCTGGCAGCAGAGCCAGGCCAGAGGACACACACTGAGGAGCGGTGCACTCTCAAAGCAAGGCGCTTCTCTGGAATATTTCCCTACCACTTAATCATACCTCCCTCCAGCTGTAAAAATTGAGAAAAAAAATGTCGTCCCCCACTTTGCTCTTATCTGGGAGCGAGTGGATAAAAGACGGAGATGACAAATTCCAACATGTGTATGTCAGAAGATATACGAGGTGACGGAAGTATTTGAATACTGGAATGAGCTTAACAGCTCTGACTGCATGGCTCAGCAAGGCTCGGAGAGGTACTGTAGAGAGCTTAAACCCGTTCTCGGAAGACAGAGCAAAGAATTCATAAAAAGGCTATTTCTTTGCACTTTTGCACATTGAATTTTATGTATTTTCTTAGTGCTGAATGTCATGCTGTATGATACTGAATATTTGCTATATAATGGTTTGGTAAGAAGCACTTGGCTGAGCGACGCTGGCAAAACGCGTGCCTCTGAAATTATCCAGCTGAATTGAGAGCCATTAGTCAAACTTCTATTGACTGCGTGCATTGATGAAGGACAAAGTCTTTGCTGGTTAAACAATAAATTCTTGAGTTGTTTAGATGGATTGGCCTTGTTTTTGCAGCGAGGGGAATATTCTGTCTGAGCAATCAAAGCTGGAGTCATAAGTTTGCTATAAATCTTAATTAAGCCTCTTGGTTTGCTATTGTAAAAGCAGACAAAGGACAGCCTGACATAATTACATTTGGACCAAAGCACCAAGACGTGTGTATTTGAGTATGATGGGTGCATGGGATTTCGCCATTCTTAGAGAAAATAAATTAATATATTTTTTAAAAAGTCTTGAAGAATCAATTCGATCACCACCCAATTCACAGTCCACTATCCACTCATGGTTCCTGCAACCAACAGTGGGTTATTTTTTTGGGAGGCACTACTAGGGGCATTTAGCCCATGATAACATAGCTCCGAGGATATTTCAGGCACTTAAACCCCTCCACTATGATAAGTTGCTGTTTTAAGGAGAGGGTGTTCCCTGGGAAGAGACCCAAAGGGAAGACCCAGGACACGCTGGAGCGACTGTCTTTCGGCTTGCCTGGGAACTGCTTGCCATCCCCAGGAGTAGCTGGAGGAAGTGTCTTGAGAGAGGGAAGTCTGGGATTCCCAGCTGAGACTGCTGAACCCACAACCCAGCCCTGGATAAGTGGTTGAAAATAGATGAAAGCATACTATTAAAGATGTTTTGAGCCTTTTATTATGTATGGCATACATACTCCCTAAAGGATATTACTTAAAGAACTCCACTACAATTTCACATGGATCTCTGTGATGTAAACAATAAAGAATAAAAGCGTGCTAAGCCAATTTGGTTTTAAGGTGTGTTATGTGCAGTCCACGTACAGTATGTGAAGCCTAAAGCTGTGAGGGCAATTCAACTGGAACAGTTCTCGTAAGTTTAAAGACTTATTTCTCATTCGGATTTCTAATTCATTTCTATTAACAAAAGCTTAAACAGCCAAGAACAAATAAGGAATGAAAAGACCAAGAACAAAATTAAAAGACATAATTGAATTTAAAGCTTTTCACTGCATTGAGAGTCTCAATAACCTTGAAAACAGGTGTTAAACTTGTTTTGCTTCTTGAAAATACCAAAAATACCATGTTTTTTGAAAACAAGAACCTAAGAAAGCAGGCTGAGTCTTATTGAGATTAAATCTGCCGGATGTTCTGAAAGAGTTAACTTTGCTTACAGAAAATAAAGTTATTTAAAAGTTTCATGGATCACTTATTATACCATGCTTTGAATGCCCTTTTTATTTTGATGTGTGTGTCTTTAAATGCAAATAAACTGCTGCTCTCCACTCCTTTTTTCAGCTAACAAACAGCTTACAAAACTGCATTTGTTTTTAAAGCCTTGTCAGTTGAAGCTCCTTAATATACAAATCTGAGTACACAAACACAACACACACATAAAGCTTGCAGCTATCATATGGTGAGTATTAGACTTTTCTAAAGTTGCTTTTCACTTCAACAAGGTTGATATAATGTTGATTATAATCACTTCATAATGTTGATTATGTTTGTGAATGTATCAGCAGCACTATATATTAGATCTGTGAAACGGCATCTCTTGGGCAAAGCAGCTCAACAATGCATCCATTTGGTTGAGATTTATTTAAATTCGGGATATTGTAATTTATACATTCCCAGAAAAGAAAGAAAGAAAAAAATACATTTGCTTTGCTTTTGGGAGCTCAGAAACTGATTTATTTTGTATGTGTGAGCCTTATCGTAGGTCAGCCTTAAAATGCAACACCAGTAGTTTTTGCTCCGTCAAGCAGACTTTGACCAGAGAAAGCTTAAAAGGATGCACACTCCCCATCACCACAAAAAAAAATTTTAAATAGCTAAAATTGCTGTTAATTTACCTTCAGGCTGTCCTAGATGTAGGCCTTTTTTCCATTCAGTGAAATATTATGAAACAAATGTGAATGTAATCTCTCACCTACATCTTGGATGGCCTGAGGGTGAGTAAATTAACAACAAATGTTCATTTTTGGGAAAACTTTCCTAGTAATAGGGAACATAATTGGCTCAGTATGAAAGCGGTACAAGTCAGCATAAACTCCAGATCACGACAGACACGTAAACATGTTTGTGTGTTTAAGTTACAAACACTTCCACAAACTAATGAGCAGAATACGAACAGAAAAAAAAACCCCACACGTTTAGACAATGTGTTTAACAGGTGCTGCTGATGGACTGTTCCTTGAATAAATTCAAATAAGGTTAAGTGGCTGTCAAGGCCAGTTCACAGCACCAATGATGATTATTACACAATTAAAAATAAAAGTTCCAAAAGGGGTTTTCACAGTAACATCATAGAAGAACCATTTTTGCATTCCAAAGAATCTTTCAGCAAACAGTTGTTTTTTTTTAATTGTCTTTCAATGTTTTTAGCATTATCAACTGGAGAAAAAACATCTACAACTGATTCCAACGATATTGCTCCTCAGTGCTATAATGGTTATAATTGCAGTGTGGATACATCTGTTCTTGTGTACCATTTTTAAGGACCGTATATCTTTACTGCTCATTGCCTCAACATATTACATGTTAATGGCTCTTATGGCTCATTAACAAGGAATGCATCTTTGCTTCTAAAAATGTAAGATGTAGCGTTCAGGAACAGGTTTAAAAAAAAAGCACAGCGCGAGGTCCACGTGATGCGATATTATGAAAATGATGTAATAACGGACCCACTAGAAATAGGAAAACAATATGTTATTATAAGCACTTCAAGACACATCCTATAACTCAGGATATCTGGACAAAGCCACAGTGAGCTCCTCCTCCACCATGGTATAACTGTAAATACAACAGTTGTCATGCCAACTTTCCACTATAAACAGAAGCTTGCGACAGTTTACATTGAAAAACAATAGAAAAGTAGCGCATTGGAGAGGAGATCCAACTTGTAGTTTGGTTCTTGGCACTTGTAGAACAGGTTTCATAGTGACTAAACAGGAATATCTGAGCATTTTGTCCTTTTTTGTGGTCGCATATTATTATATGTTGTCCTATTTTTGGTGGCGTGAGTTTTTTGTCCATGTTTTTTTCATGTTTCACTCAAATCGCTCTAGAGTTAATTGGGAAGTGGATCAAGACCAATTGTTTTAATCTTGGTCTGCTTGTTTGGTGTGCACCAAGGTTCAGATGGCAGCGTTCACACTTTCTCACATGAACCACACATTAACTGAGCAATTGTACCAGAATTTGTTTAATTGAACCAAACTGTGTACACACACTTGGTGTCAGATTTATGGGTTTAAATCATTGCGATATCTGTCCTTCCATTTCCTGTCTGAAAACTAGGCCAGTCAGATGGTGTTGTGTCATATCAGTTTTTTTTTCCATTCTACAAAAACATTTGGCAAGATAGTATTGGCCAATGGTTTACATGTTAAGTGTTACCTAGCATGTGGTGGTGTCTGAATATGGAGACCCAACACCACATTGGAGGAATTTATTTTACTTCGTCGTGCACTTAACTGTTGTCAAGCCAAACGGAGAGCGTGGAAGTTAAGAACAATCGCACAGCATGTTGTTTACCAAAGATCAGTGTGTGTCCCGGAACCTGGAGTGTGAATTTACAAATTTAGCTTTTCTCATCTCTCATTATGCTCATCAGTGCCTGGCTCGCTCATGAGTTTTCCATCATCTCTGCCAAGACTTGTTAGGTAGAAATATTCCATGATGACTTCGAGAGACTTCATGCATGCGTGTTTGTGTGTGAGGGAGAGCGAGACGGTTGGCAGGGGGGCTCTTTATCTCCAGTGAAGCTTGCAGGTAACTGAATTTCTGCTCAGGTTCATTCAGGGCCTGTCTGCTGGTGACCACAGAGCACAAAGCCTCTTAATATGACAGACAGGAGGTTAGTGGATTTATTCTCCACACAGCAGCCTTCTCAGACAGGTAATTAACCAAACGTGGCACGGCAATTTGACCCGGGCTGTCTTCCTCCTAAACCGGATGCATGATTACTTACACTTTCATCAGAAGTTCATCTTCCTCCCCTTTGGTCTTCCTCATCTTCCTCTGTGCTGTCTTCACAGCTGGTTTCCACTTTGGCTTTTGGATTACTTTCGCAGAGTTTAGTTTTGAATGCCGTTGCAGAAAATAGTTACACAAACAATAAGCAAGTACAAACTTTTTTAACAAGTAAATTAAGTCAAAAATGCATATGTAAAATATCATTGTTTATTAATTATTGCTTAGTCATTTGAAGTTTACTTTGTAATACTTGTTCAAGTAAATGTTACTCTTTCTTTGTTTTACTCAGTGTAGCACTTTTGAAGTGTATACCTATATATGAACTACACAGTTGATTTCTTGTTACAATTCATATGACTATATACTGTACCAACACAACAGATGCAATAACAAAATTCCTAACTAAACACAGAGATGCACAATACACACTGTTGTTAACAGTTAATGTTAGTGCGAATGTGCCATTTTGAGAAGAAAACAAACTCAAGATGTCATAAAACAGCAATTTACTTCACCTAACAACAAAACCAATGATAAAACTGTAAAACACAGAAAAATGCAAATGCAAAATGCAATGCCTGGTGGAAACACCAATACTAGAACATTGAGTAGGGTTTACTTAATTTTTATTGCTTTGATTTACTTAGAGATTCATTGTAGACTTATAGATGTAATATAAAACCAGAGGTTTTTTCAAGCTTACAACTATAATAGAATTTACTTGGTAACACTTTATTTTAAGGTATAGTTCTCACTATTAACAAACCATTAGCTATACTTTTAGCTCAATAAACTACTAATTTGCTGCTTATTAATAGTTAGTAAGGTAGTAGTCGAGTTTAGGCATTGGTGTAGTTTAGGGATGTAGAATAAGACTTACTTTATAAGTACCAATAAACAGCCAATATCTTAATAATAGGCAGGTAATAAGCCAGTAATGGGAATTGGCACTTTAAAACAAATGGTGTTAGCACTTACATTGTATTATATTTATTCTTCCCATAACTTAATTATTTAATGTAGAAATCACACCAATATGTTGTTTCATGAGAGACTATGCCAAATCACATTAATTTTTAAAAATTAAATGAACATAATTAATTGTTCAATTGAGTCAGATCTTGTTTTTTTTTAAATTAGTTAATTTGATTCACAAACCTGATCCACACAAATCATTCACTATCAGTTCAGCACAGTAGTTCAGT
Source organism: Danio jaintianensis (assembly GCA_903798115.1). Classification (NCBI taxonomy): domain Eukaryota; kingdom Metazoa; phylum Chordata; class Actinopteri; order Cypriniformes; family Danionidae; genus Danio; species Danio jaintianensis. The sequence goes on along the minus strand of CAIGQV010017386.1, from coordinate 17,982,776 downwards.
GTGGTCCCATAATGTCAGACTGTTCTTTTTTTTATTTGGTGAACCTTTCTTTTAGTGATATTCAGTGATCCTTATTAGCTTAATTGGTACATAATGGGGGTTCGTTCCACCCTTTTGTTTTGGCAGTTCTGAGCTCTATGCTGCTTTGTTTCTTGGCTTCTAGGTTGAAAACAGCTTGCGTTTACAGCTTGCAAACTTTCTGCAAGCTCATTAATTTGAAAATGATTTTGGTCATATAGCAGCCTCTAAAATAATTGTAATATTTTTTTTATTGCCAAGTGTTGGGATGGTGCAACATTCTTTAAGAGCAGCAAATGTTTACCATATTGAAGTGATTTCTGCATGCATGCACATGAAAAATATAGCACACATAAATGCTCATTAATGCCCCAGAATCATGGGGCCTAATTTATGTTCTACCTTACCAGTATTATGCCGCTGTCTTCCATTTTATATTTTCCTCTCCATAACTGCATGCACGTGGTTACTGTGATGTAGAAATTGTGTCCCGGTGGGGGGCACACAGATAAATGAGCAGTTGTTTCAGCAATAATTTGCCCTTTTGAATGAGTGAATACAGTCACTGTTACCTCCCAAGGAGATTCACTTAATCTTGTCTACCATCACCATGTTTGCATTTAAGCAGCTCCATATTCATTTTTAATAGCTAAAAATGTTTTGCCTCACTAAACAAATATATATATATAAATGAGCTGTGCATTTCAGAATGTGATTGTGAAGAATTTCTCACTCCAAAGGCATTGGATACTCAACACAAAATATTGATTTGCATATATATACATACAATTTCTTTTTTAATTCTTCTTAAATCTTGATACTAGCTTTAATTGATACTGTTTTAAATAAGCAGTTAAATAGCTGCTCTTCACTGTGAAAAGGTGGTGGAGTGAAGACAATTTGACAATCCAGTATAGAGTTTTCAGTTTGAACCCAGTTTGAGTTTTAAGGTTGTACTTTCTTTAATTCAGCTCTGCATAAGTGATGCATTTAGTCAAGGACGGAGTTATCATTTTGGTTTGGCCCATTAAAGCAGAACCCAGTGTGAGTTTAACAGTAATTGCTGGAAGATAAGTGATGAAAGATCATTTTGAGGAGGTTTATGTTTTAGTGTGCCAAAAAAGAAAAAAGAAAAAAAAAATCTCAAATTAAACATGACTTTAAGATTTAGAAAGAGAAAGAGGTCTATGTGTATTATTATGCACAACATTAATGCATGCATAGATGCAGTACATCAGTGGATACATGCATACATACACTGTAAAAATTTCACACAATCGATTTGTGATGGGAAAACAGGAAGAAAAAGAATTTAAAAAATCCTCAAGAATTGTGTTGTTTCAGCTCATTTCAAACAAGTGGTTAAAAGCAAACATTTTTTGTGTGTATAAAGTTTTGATTATTTTCTATACACCCTAGTGTATACACATTTTTCCCCTCCAGAACTGTAAATGGAGTTTTACTCCTTTTTTTTTTTTTTTTTGACATTTTTCAATTGCATTATAAAATCTTGATCAACTTAATATTGTGGACAACCTTTGATGAAAAAAATACTCTATAATATATTCATTCATTCATTTATTTATTTTCTTTTCAGCTTAGTCCCTTTATTAATCAGGGATCACCACAGCGGAATGAACCGCCAACTTATCCAGCATATGTTTTACGCAGCGGATACCCTTCCAACTGCAACCCATCACTGGGAAACACCCATACACTCTCATTCACACACATACACTACAGACAATTTAGCTTACCCAATTTACCTATAGCGCATGTCTTTGGGCTTGTGGGGGAAACCAGAGCAACCGGAGGAAACCCACGCCAACACGGGGAGAACATGCAAACTACACACAGAATTGTCAACTGACCCAGCCGAGGCTCGAACCAGCGACCTTCTTGCTGTGAGGCGACATCGCTACCCACTGCGCCACCGCGTCGCCCCTCTATAATATATACTGTATAAAAAACAAATCCAGAGAATAACAGAGAAAGTATCATTATTTAAATGACCAACCCAGGTCAACCCCTTTCACATCGAGCATTGTTAAAGCAGAGAACAAGGACTTATAATGCAATTTAAGTGCATTCAAAAAACAAATTAACATACATTTTTGAAAGTTGTGTGATAAAACAAAAAAAATTGTTGATTAATTTGTTGTTGAAAAAATTAAACCGAAATAAAACTAAATTTAATTTAAAAAGAAAGCAGAGGCCTATATGGGAATTTATTAATAATAATAAAAAAAATCTATTTAAATATTATTCAATTCAATGTCATTTAATATAATGTCTATAATGGATGCTTTCATGTCTACATTGTGATGTGCAGTCACTTTCTGAAGCCTTAAGAGTAAGAATAGGTTAGAAAAACTGGTATGAATCTGACCAAAAACAGGCACAATCAAAATAAAACACACCTGCATGGTATTTTAAAATGTATGAAACATCTAACAAAATGTATTTTCTAGAGATTCAGCAAGCAAGTCCAAACAATGCAAGCTAGTGTGCTCCACAACTGTTTAGTGATGATGACAGGGCTGTATTTTTTTTTTTTTTTTTTCATTCTCCAAGATATATGCACAAGCACAGTAGCGAGAGCCACCTGTCATGCGCTGCCGGTACTGGGATTGTTATGTCAGCAGTCTCACGCCGGCCCACATCTCACCCTGCAGCACAACCCAATCTGACATGCTGCCTGCAACACAAGTAAAGTCAAAGCAGCAAGTTTTCCATGTCTGCAGGCTTATAATATCGAGCTTTACATTAAAATCTCTGTGCCACAGTGTGTGTGTCACTTATGACCCTCCGTGCAGTAAACAAATTAATCACGCTGACTGACATGCATGTGTATGCGTCGCAAAGCGTGTTGTGAAACGCTGTCAAAAAAGTTCAGCTGTGAAGTCACATTGCTATGCATGAGTTTATTCCTTATTGATTCGGCATTTGTGCGTTTTTACTGTTATACCGAGCGCGTCCGCTCAGGGCTCTGTAGATTGGAGTTGTGATATTTTAATTCATTGGTCGATACATGTTAATGGAACATCATGGTAGCAGTCTAACTCAAGCAGAGTGTGGAGGAGGACTGTGCTGAGCCGTTTGGGTTTTCACAGTAAATCAATACTCTAAAAACTGGGCTGTAGCATTTAACTCATGGTGGGGAAACAGAGCAGATAATGACATGAGTATGTAAATGGGAGATGAAGTCTTTATTGAAAGGATGGTAATAATAGTGTGAATAGTATGATTATTGCATAGCATTCAGGAGTTGGAAACAAAATACCATGCATTAAAACCAAAGTATACTTTGTCTTTTATGTGTACAGTGTGTACACTAGGGTGTCAGCATGCAGCCCGATTTTACTAAACACAAATACAATGTTTGTACAGCTCACATATGTGCTTTGAATTATTTTTTACTTGTTAATTGAGTAATTAACTAAACTGGGCTTATGTTTCACATTCATTAAGCAACAGAACAAAAATATGGAAGGCAGTCAGGGACAGGAGCATTAAAAGCGTAAGTGTGAAATTTGATTGTGTCAACACATATTTTGGTAAAATGTCAAAAGGAATAACAATATGTAATTGCTGTATTTTAGATTATATGTGACATTATTGTGCAGGACATAAGAATATGCAAGGGGAATTTTAAACAAAATCTGAAATTTGATCATGTCAACACACCGTTTGACTTGAAATTTAAAAGTTGCCATCTGTGTTGGTTGTTACTTAAAAAAAAAACAAAAAAACTCTATTTTTAAAATTGTGTTAAAATTACTTTTGTCTGAACAGTAATTTTATTATTCAATAATAATTTAATTACTGGACTGGACACATAATTTGTATAAATCTCAATGCATAGACAAAAGAAATTCAACTTATAATTAATTGAATTTGAGTCAAACATTTCCTTTTAAGCTTTCTTTAGAAGAAGAAAAAACTAATACTTCATAACATATAAACATTATATGTATCAGACAATGGTTCAAATAACACCATATTTCATACGTTCTATATAATATTGCCATTCTGAATCAACTCATTGTTTCTTAAGCATGTGCAATTGTCAGACAAATGTAACCTTCTTTAGTTTAAAAATCAAATTATTCTGTGTGTGTATATATATATATATAATAACAACAACAAATGCAATTACTCTTACTGCTATTTTTCTGAATGGATTTATATGACAATATTGAATTTATTTACAGTATTTAAGGCAAGTATATTGTAAATAACTGTAATTAAATTAAAACTAAAAAATGAAACTAAACTAAAACTAAAAGTTTTACTTTACCCCTTCACTTTTTCACCCAACACTGCTTGACATGATATGCTTGTTAACAATTAAATCTCACACATTTAGTGACTTTTGGACTTGATCCCCTTCCATACAAGAATGACAACAGACTGAACAAACAGAATGACAATAGACAGTAACAATGCACATTAAAATTAACAAACACTCACTGTAAATTGGAGTATTAAAGATGCCTACAACTGTGGCTGATTCAGGAGAAAATATTATTATTGCTCATAATTATTCTTTGGCCTTAAGGGTACAGCTTGGCACAGAACAGTATCCTGAAAAGCTATTAATAAATACCCTTAATATGCACCTTTTGGAGTCCTGCCTCAGTGACAAGCTGTCGAACCACAAAAAAAACCATGATTTATTTCTTTTCTGACAGCAGTTTAACAAGCACATTTACTCAGCTGTTTAGACGAGTGTTTACAGTGTTTGTAAAACAAGCTTTGGGTTTCAAAATGTTTAAAGGCAGTTGACACGGATTTTGCAGTGAGATTTTGGAGTATTTATTAGCCACAAATAAATCAAAATTGCATCATGCTGTATTTGTTATATTTTTATATGTAGATTTTTTAAAATACTTTCTAAGCCTTTTCTTTATACATCTTTTATTATTATTATTATTATTATTATTATTATTATTATTATTATTAATATCACGATCGCCAGCAATCTAACCCTTACAGATCGCTGGAGAACATTCATTGTCACCCGAACTACACATCTGTCACTGAAATGAACTACAACTCCCATCAGGCACCTCACACACACACACACACCAGTTCTGGATTACCAATGATTACACACACACACACACACACACACACACACACACACACACACACACACACCTGAAAACTCATTATGGACCGATTACCTGGACTATATATTCACCTCTCATACACACACAGTTTGCTGAGTCTTGTTCTCCTGTAACTGTAAAAAGTGTTCTTACTGTCTAGTCTTGCCGTGCCTTTTTGACCTTCGTCTTGTTTGTTGTTTATGTTGTTTGCCGCCTGCACAGATCTATTTGCCTGTGACCCGCTACTCTTTTGGCTTGCCCTTATGTTACCATTTATTCTGACTTGGACTGTTTATCTGTGCTCAATTTAATGAAGATGCTGCATTGTGGATCCTCACCTCCATTGCCAAAATTACTTTGTTACAATTATAGAACTGGGATAGTTCACCCAAAAATGTAAACTGACATAATTCACTCATTCACAAAATGTATTTGAAAATACGTTTTGTTCCATAGAAGAAAAAAAGTCACATAGGTTATGAAAGGCATGAAAGTGAGAAAATTATGAGTGAATTCAAATTTCTAAAATTCTTTGGGTAGAAAATGTCCAAGTTTAAATAAATAAATAGGCTACTCCACATTCTGGCTGGCAAAACTTTGCAGAAAGGGCACAAACATTTACAAAGCCTTTGTGAATGAGAGAGCTAATAGCTTTGTTTATGCACTGAGACATCCAAATCCCTTTGCAGGAGCTGTGAAACTCTCTCAATAAACTTCTCTGCTTTCTCTCTCAAAGAACCCCTGCCATACTGGTTCAGTTGTCCGGTCCACGCTCTCCTTCCTCAATCAACTCTTTTCAAACTCCTCCTGGGAGACCAACCCTCAGGTAGGATCACATTTAGGCCTCTGGGGCACATAAAGAATGACCAGCTGGCCAAACGCAGAACCACAAGCCTGCACTTATGCAAATACAATATAGCGGCAGATTTATTATGTGCGTCATTGGCATATTTCAGTTTCCATAGTGAAAGGTGAGGGCTGTTTTCGTCGTTACGCTTGGGCTTTGACGAAGTAATGCTTTTTCCAGAAGCTAATGCGTGAACCATATCGAAATTAGGTCTTTAGAAGAAGGGAAGTAATAATATTTATCTATCCGCATGCCATTATGCGATACTAATAAAATTAGACAATGCGGTCCTTCTCAAAATATGAGAATGTGGTTTTTATGTGCGAGTGCTCATAAAATGAGGAATAGTATTTGTCAGTCAGTTTTATCCCAGCTTTGCAGGTGGGTATTTCTCACAGACAGTGTTTGTACTTATGAATAATGGATCTTTGAGAGGTGACAGATTAAGTATCAGCATGTATTCATTATTTAACAGGCACATGAAAGGACTTTGATAACCTCCACACAGGCAGCCATTTCTCCTCTCTTATTGAAATGTCTGTGGCTGTGAATCAGTGATATACAAACCTGTTTGTCCCCATGGACTGCTTTGGGCTGCGGTGTTGTATATCTTCCCCGCTCTTGTATACCCCCCAAATGTTATATAATGCACCCTATGGTGGGTTGGGGTTATTTAGAATTGATCGATGCTCAGAAAAAGTTGCGTTCATTTAGAGCAAGGAAACATTGGCAGATGATTTATCTTGCGTTTGTTCTTCTGTTGCGGCTTGAAATCTGAACGCGTTCCAGCACGGTTGGGATTTCAGACAGGAAGATGTAACATTGATTTTCTCCTGGGATTCGAGACCACGTTTCCAAACATTCCAAAGACCCCCTCGTTGCCAAATATGACATTTGATCACAGGTTACACACAGACAGAAATATGGTGTTTGTACAGAGGATTATGGGAAATGAGCCCTTTTACGGTTCTGTTGGCTCAGAAATAAGACCTCGCTTGCATCTTGAAGTCATATCGTTGGCCCCGCTCTCAAATGTTGACATTGGCCCCCTGAAACGTGACGATGCTGATAATGATAACAGTAATGATCATTAATCCTGCTCTTGGTTAAGTAGATTTGGATGGTGCGAAGGTGATTCTGTCACGCTGATTAATATCTCTGGGAGTTGATTCGAAAGCGTTCCAGAATCGCTCTCGAAATTCCCCTTTTTGTTTCAGGCGAAAAACGTGTCTCATTCAAATGGCGAAGCAGCTGTCTGCGCTCTGGTAAGACAGCTTTATTCATAAGCACGAGTCATAATAGACCCCCTAAATTCTATCTGTTTTGTCACAGATCATTTGTCATGAAATGAGTGGGCGAGGATTAGAAATATCCTTGTGCACATTCCGTGACATTAGCCAAATGGATAATGAACGATTAAATTTTCATTATTCCACAACACTCTAAATAATGTTTGCCCCGTTTGAGGTCAATGAGGTTCCTTTCCGGCAAACAAGGACACTCTGTCTGATTTATGACGGAAGCTCAAATATAAGGTTGCATATCCATCCTCTCGTCTGCCCTTCAATTTAAAACTTCACACACCAAAGTTATATGAGTTGAATGAACTGTTTGGCCACAAATCGTTCCTATTTTTAAGTTGTTATGTAGTAATGTCAACAGACATATGCTAATCCTTTAGTTCTGTTTATCCCTCTAGCCATTTTAGCTTTAGTAATGTACTTCGCATTCAGCTATCAGGTTAACACTGATAAGTAGTTATAATTTTATAAAAACTGATTTAAAATCATGATTATAAGTTAGCAAAAACACTTAAAGTCAAATGGCATATACAGAGATATTCTCTTACCTATTGTTTTTTTTTTTCCTCCATGCATTATATATTTTATTTTATTTTATTTTATTTTGCCAAAAAATATGTCTATCATGACTACACTACACATTATTTGAGATTATGTAAAAACCAACATAGGCTCATTCTGAAAACGAAGCCCTATATACATTTATGGAGATCGCGAACTATGTAGCCAGAAGTACGTATGGCAGCATTTTGTCTTTAAAATGAACATTACGGGGCGGTATGACGCCATTCCTTTTTGAGCTTACCAGCTGACCACTTACCTTCGTATGGACGGCTTTCCCACTGTTACCAGTTTGTCCAGTAGCTCTCCATGTACATCGGCGGACTTGAGATGCAGAGAAGAGTTGACCACGATGACGGAGTTTGAGTCCAGCGAAGAACGGTTCCAGAAAGCGGGTAAGACAAAAACAGAAGGCAAAAAATAAAATATACAAGTAAATAATAGGGTGCGAATATGGTAAATGTGGTACAAATCAGGCAAAGGCTTTTCTTTTTCTAGATATCTTTTTTTAAAAACACTGTTGGTTGGGTTTAAGGAAGTGGGTGGGCGGGTCAATCGGGGCTTTTGAAAACACTATTGATTGGGTTTAGGAAAGGAGGAGGGTGGGTCAGTCAGTCAGTCAGTCAGTCAGTCAGTCGACAGCGGCCTGCCTTGTGGATTTACGTGAGAAGAGCAGGCTCGAATGGCACTCGCAAGAGAAATTTGAGATCTGAAAAAGCGTACACAGCGGCCTCTGGTGGATTCGCTCTCCAGAAATGTATATAGCGGTACGTTTTCAGAATGAGCCTGGGTTGGTAAATACAGTGTAAATTAATAGTTTATATACCAACAAATCTTATCAGGTATATTTTGAACAAGAATAATTTCATGACTTATTAAAAGACTCTATTTAACTCCAAAATACTAGGAAATTGACATTTTAAATCTTTATACTTTGCTACTATTTCAATAATTTAAAATCTAACAAAATGCATCATGATGACTTATTTTTACTTATTTAATTTGTAAATATGTAATGAAATAAAGTATTAATTTTGTACGTCGTGTGTGTTGTTTCACTTGTCAATAAATATATCTGGCAATGAAAGATTATTTCGCCTATTTTATAGCAGTTTGTTTTCACAAAAGTTAAGTGAAGCAATAAAGTACAAACTGCACTTGCACTTAATATGCCTTTTTCTTAGTTAAATCACTTATTTTAAAATGATGCAGGCACCAAAATATCTTTGATCATCATACATAAAGTATTTTGTGCTAAAAGGGATACAGCTTTAATCAAGTTTTAAAAATTGTAAATTCAGCCTAAAGGAGCTTATTATCATACATCTGCAGGGAAAATAAAAGTTTAATTTTGATATTCATTTTGAGACCTCTTTGAGACCTAAACATTTTGTAAAAGCAGTCAAAACAGAACATGAAGGTAATGCATGGTTTTTTTTGTCTGGTGTTAAATATACTTTAGGTACGTATAGACATGTTGATTGTAAACAGACACTAATGAGATGATATGAATGAGGCAAACTTTGATTATGAGCTTGTGATGGAATAAATTTGAGAATAGCAGGGAAATTAGCCAGTTTCACAGCTATAAATAATGCAAATACTCGAGTGAGGCTATAGTTTTAACCTGCTTATCTCATAGTGTATAAAATATATTGATTCTATGCTGCGATTTGATAAAGTGGCTCGTTTATGAGTTTTTGTTGCATGCTCCAGGCCTCCTTGTTCACTGTTTTCAAATGAAGGGTATTTATATATTTTGGAGTGTGTTGGTAATTAGATCATTTGGTTCTGATAAAAACAAACTTTACAAGCACAAGATGATCATTTATTATACCAAGGCGGTGCAATGAAACACTGCACCTGGGGAACAGAAGGCTGTAAAACGAGCTGTGCTCTTTTGTTAGATTGGTGCAGTGCGGGCTGTAACAAGAAAATCATGCAACGCATTGTTATTGCATGTGCTTTACATTTATTATAAATATAGTTTCAGAAATACATCAGCAGTTAAGAAAGAAAAAAAAATTGCCTGTCTCAGGTCATTAATTGTTGGATGTTATTACTAGAGTCTGTGTGTAATCACTCAATAAATGATCTGAATTACTAGTTAAAGGAACACTCATTTCACAGCAACTCCCCTAAGGTTAAACAGATGTGTTTTACCATTATTGAATCAATTCAGCTGATCTCCGGGTCTGGCAGGAGCACTTATAGCTTAGCTTAGCATAGATCATTGAATCAGATTAGACCATTAGCATCTCTCTCTCAAAAAAAAAGTTATAAGAATTTTACTATTTGACTCTTCCATTACATCATGTTCTAAGATTGACAGGAAATAAAAGTTGCTATTGTTTATGCTGATATGGCTAGAAAATATAATTTCATTCTGGCGTAATGATCAAGGAAATTTGCTGCTGTACCATGGCTGCTGCAGGCACAATGATATTACATAGGACTTTTACCTAGTTACCTGGCAGGGAACTATTTTCAGGTGCTTATTATTGCACCTGCTGCAGCCATGGTATGGCAGCAAAGTTCCTTGATTATTGCAATGAAATGGAAGTATAATTCCTACTCATACCGACCTAGAAAATAGCAACTTTTCATTTTCCATTAGTCTTAGTACACAACGTAACTACAGAAGTGTTGAGCTTTAAATAGAAAATTTAACTAATTTATTATTTATATTTCATATTTATATTCAAATATTATTTATATTTATATAATATTCTTATTGTTTTAATGGTCTAATCAGATTCAATGATTTATGCTAAGCTAAGCTAAGCTAAGCTAAGCTAAGCTAAAAGTGCTCTCGCCAGACTTGAAGATCAGCTTAATGGATTAAAAAATGAGCCTATTTCGGAAAAACGTGTAGTGTTCCTTTAAAAGGCCCTCTTGTCATTCCATCCCAGACTCCTTGTCTTATCACTTCTGTCTGCTGTTAAAAGATGTGAATACTTGGCTGTTAAAGTTTGATGGGCTTTGGTCTGACTCGCTCATTGAAAAAGATCTGACCTTCTTTTGAAAGTGATCTGATAAGGAGTTCACTGATTTTGTTCCAGGTATTTATTTCACTTGATTTGATGTGCATCTTAATGCATAAAACGTCAAATTAATTACATTATGTGATTCTAAGACATACTGACTGCTAGGTAAATGAAGCCTTAGATACTGTAAATCCAATTGATACTGCACATGTATGTAGAAGTGCCTCTGTGAAAACTCTGTGAAGATCTTGTCTTGATGAGATATGTGATATGAGAAGCCATTAGATTTACTAAAATATTCATGAATGGAACATGACCCTGGTTATTATCTAGGGCCTATACTGAACAGGTCATTGGGTGATGCTCTTTCACTTCACTGATTGAAATTTCCAATCGTTTTATCCCTGGTAATGATGAGAGAAGCCATTTCTTGTTGATAATTTATGGCACTGAGAGCCTGTAAAAAGTAATCATCCCATACATGTGAACTTTTGTCTAAAACTATAGTATGCATTCACTTGAAAATACTGTTATACTGTCCTTGGCTTCAGATCGTTCAGGTTTTAAAAAGCCTTGAAAATGGATGTTGTAGACTCTTAAAAATACATTTTCCTCAGTGGCTCTCTGTAGCACTTCAGAAACAGAAAGTGTTTTCGCTGTACATGGTTCTTGAGTTCCTTTGTGGATTTCTTGCATGGAGAAGTTTGATGATACTGTACATTATACGGTAGAGTGGGTTCTTCAGATCAGTGCACTAGTTTTGGGGTATTTTAAAGTAACAATACATTTATGGTTTTCTGAAAAACTAGAGATTTAAATATTTAAACAGTTAAAAGGTGCTTCAGACTGTAAAACCATTTTTGGATTCATGTGAGACTTTTTGTTTAAAGAGAAAGTTATGGTATTTTATTCAAGATTATGAGGGAAAATAAATTTTTACAAAATAATGAAGTGCACAGATGCATAATTTATAGCAAGCACTGTTATACATAAAAAATAAGAAGACAACATTTTTATTTAAAGCTTGCTTTAAGTATGCATATACAGTATTTTTGTACAAGTAAATTCTCAAACAAACCACATAATATGAAAATAGTGCCCAGGCTCATTGGATATGCATGCCTCGACCTACATTTTGTGAAATGTAACATACATTGCTCTGGGTATGTTTTGTTGCATGTTTTAGATGACAAATCCATTAGAGGACACTGAACATTTTTGCGAATCTGAAATTTGTCAATTAGGCTGTTTTTTTGTTTTTTTTTGTTTTTTTCATTTTCAGATACACATCCTTCTTGTACATGTACACAAAAGGCAGGGCTTGTCAGATCACCTAGACCAGCAAACAACTGACCTAAACCAATAGTCAGTAGTGTCAACAAAAGAAAAAAGTGCACTGCAGTCACATAGTTTTACCTTGATTTCACATTGCCTTTTTTTCTTTTGTCAAACCGTGCTTTACCAGACTCGAGCACTATGCATCACAAACACAACACCATATATAAACAGCTACCAAGCAAACTGACCATGCTAGAAAAATTGCCCATATGTAGATAGATAGGTGTGGTAAATGCATTTGATTACAAATTATAGACACTGATAATTTATTTTGTGGTATTTATTTGGTGTTGTGAAATTTTTTTTGCACGTGCATGAAAATAGTCCTTTATTTATCAATAATTTGCCCCTGTAAATATAATTAGTGTAAAAAGGAACAAAAGTTGTTCACATCATACTGGCCCGTAGAGTACATTTTACCTCGGAACTGCAGTCAAATAAATGTTATGTAATGTGGTTTAATTTGGTTGTCGGCTGAAGCAGGTATTTCCAATGAGCCTGTGTTGTGTGAAAAGCTTATGTTTGTGCTGCATACATTCAAACGCATGCTTACATCTTTAAAATACGTGTTCATACATACTTCTGCTTACACAACAAGAAGATATTGAACTGTACAACAAACTAATTAGAAACAGTAAAAACATCCTGCTCATTTAGTGTTTGCAATGGTGGTTCTGGTTGATCAACTTCTGAGGTTTCATCATTGAACATGGGCTTGAACTGATATAGTAAAAGATATAGTAAAATCAATGCAATTGTTCTTGTCTACAGTCACTGAGAAAAGAAAGCCTCCTGAATAGATATGCTAATGTGAGATTCTTAGATACATTTAAATATGTATTATGAGGAAAATCAAAAGTATATATATATATATATATATTTTTTTTTTTTTTTTGAGAGCATAAAATGTGCCACTTAGATTTTTGGATGCATGTGTATGTCTCTTTAAATGCAAATTAGATGAGAATGCCTTCTTTTAGAGTGGTGTTTGTATTTGTAACTTAGAGCTGATGCTCAAACAGCGTTTTTATGTCATAAAAGAAGATAAATAAGTAAAAAGCAAAGGAAAGGATAGGATAGTCATTATGTTAAACAACATATAGTCTAAAAATACATAGCAGTTAATTAATGCATGATATTTGTCAACAATGAGCAGGAAAATTCAGCGACTGTGCACCAGAGAAAGAAATGGATGCGTCCACTATCGACAGCTTCATTGAATATAATTGTAGCAGTTTTGTTTTGACGTGTCACGCTGCGCTGCACCGCTTGCATCCGCTGTAGACAGAGTCAAAGCTGTGGCTGAATGCCTTCCTATCTATTTTATTGTGTGAAAAAGGATACCAGCAGCTCATCAATAACATTTCCAAGGACCTAAACTTCACCTTGCAGGTTACAGAAAGGTTAAGTGCAAACCCAAGGCTATGTAGTATATGTTTATCTGCAACCTATTAGTGCAGAGAGCAGTGAATGGAAGCAAAACATCGCACATTTTGATTTCCACATCATTAATAAAAGCAATTTACCATGTTAATATCTTGTCTCTACTCCAATTAACTCTGAATTATCAATGACCTTGATCACACGACCTTACAAGCTCATGAAATTCAATATAAGACTGTTGGTGCTTGCCTCCTGGCAATGGTTTTTAGTGGCGTAACATGCAACACTGAATTTTTTATTTTTTTGATCTCCGTTAATATGCAGACGCTACTGTCAGTTCTATTTTTCTTCATCAGTACCAGAGCAATTATTCTGAGTAAGAAAAGCAGAAACATTTCTTGTCAAGTGCTTTTTTTCATGAATGTGGAAATAAGAAATGTGTTTCATCATCATTAGCACTTTGGGAAATTTTGGCATACATGTAAAGTATACTGCACAAAATGTTCCAGTTTTGGGAAAGTTTGAAGAGATGGAAAGTCTGCGGAGAGCAGTCTCTGGAGGTGGTTGAAAACCATCGTCTTTTGTTTAGTAAAGGTAGAATTTCTTCTTGGACTGAGGCCTGCATTGAGCGCATGTGAGAACTGTAGTTTAGTGAGACATTATTTAAGCAAAAGGTCTCCATTAAACTTTCTGTTTCACTGAATCCTTGTCAAAATCTCTTTTTTTAACAATTGAGACGGATACAGCGGTCAAGTTCAACTCGGTGACTCAATAATATAGTTGCAGATTATTGAAGAGGGATATTATTAGTGAATGAACTTTGGTGTAACAAAGCTTGCTTTTTTGTCATTTTTTAGACTACATTTATGATAATTCTGTGATACTTATATAGTGATTTTGATCTCTTCTTTTTTAACTTTGAATGCATAAATTACCATTCACTGTAATTACTTTGAAAAACAAGAATATTATTCTGAATTTGTCCTTTTGTGTTCCTTTTGTTCATACATTCAATTTGATCAAATTTAACAGATTGGATAGACTTACCTTCCAAAAAGTTTCACTTTTGTCTTGGCAGTCCACAGAGTATTTTCCCAAAAGTCTTGGTAATTCTCTTGGTAAATCTTGATGATTCTCAAGATATTTTCTGGCAAAACCGAGACAAGCCTTTATGTTCTTTTTTTGCTCAGCAGTGGTCTTCCTCTTTGGAACCATGTTTTCACAGTCTCTGTTTTCCTCTTGTTTTTGGGTGGTGTTGTGTTTTTTTTTGTGACCTCTTTTGTCTTTCGTTGTCATTGCGCTCTTGGGGAAATTTTGTTCGGCCGGCCACTCCTGGGAAGGTTCTCCACTATTCTGTGTCTTTGTCATTTGTAGATAATGGCTCTCACTGTGGTTCGCTGCAGTCCCAGAGTTTTAGAAATGGCTATATTATTATAACGTATTTTTAGACTGGTAGATCTAATTTTTTTTTCCTTCTCATCTTTTTTTGAATTTATTGTGGATCTTAGCATGATGTCTAGCTTTTGAGGAAATGTTGGTCTACTTCACTTTGTCAGGCAGGTCCTATTTAAGTTATTTCTTGATTTCAATTTTGTTTTCCCTTAATATTAAAAACCTTAATTTCAAAACTGCATGATGTGTTTACTTGTGTTATTCATTCATTCATTCATTTTCTTTTCGGCTTAGTCCCTATATTAATCAGGGGTCGCCACAGCGGAATGAACCGCCAACTTATCCAGCATATATTTTACGCAGCGGATGCCATTCCAGCTGCAACCCATCACTGGGAAACACCCATACACTCCCATTCACACACATACACTATGGACAATTTAGCTTACCCAATTCACCTATAGCACATGTCTTTGGACTTGTGGGGGAAACCGGAGCACCTGGAGGAAACCCACGCCAACATGGGGAGAACATGCAAACTCCACACAGAATTGCCAACTGACCCAGCTGAGGCTCGAACCAGTGACCTTCTTGCTGTGAGGCGACAGCGCTACACACTGTGCCACAGCGCTGCCCTACTTGTGTTATATTTGACAAAAATTTTAATTTGTTTGATGATTTGAAACATAATGGTGTGACAAACAAGAAATCAGTAAGGGACAACCACTTTTTTAACATCACTGTATATGTGACCCTGGACCACAAAAAACATAAGGGAACATTTTTTGTAACTGAAATATATACAGCATCTGAAAGCTCAACAAATAAGCTTTTCATTGACATATGCATTTGTTAGGATAGGAAAATATTTGGCCAAGATACAACTATTTCAATATCTGAGGGTTCAAAAAATCAAAATCAAAATATTGAGAAAATAGTTTTTAAAGTTGTGCAAACTAAGTTTTAGCAATGCATATTACTAATTATTTTTTACAGTATATATTTATGTTCTTTACTTAATATAATAATGATTTTTGCCATAAAATCATTAATTTGGCCTCATACAATGTATTTTTGGCTATACCACAAATCAAGACATTGTACTATAAATATTTGCATTATACCATAGTTTAAATCAATTGGCAGTTTATCCAAGCTTATTTCAAATAAACAATTAAAAATGTTGCAGTCCTTTTATTCATAATTCTTACTTTGTCTGGCTGTTCATAAATATTTTTCACAGTTCTTCAATTTTTTCCACCTCTGCATTGAGAAATATAAACACAATTATGATATGTGAGTTTATATCTTGTGATTTTGATTATTCTCTCAGTTCTAACTTTTGTTTTTCTTGTCACAGAAATTTTTTTTTTTTTTTTGTCAGAACACTGAGCATAACACAAGTATTCAGACTACATTTATGATAATTCCGTGACACTTTTATGGTGATTTTGCCCCTTTTTTGAACCTTAAAAGCCTCAATTACCATCCACTGTAATTACATTGAAAAACAAGAATATTAGTCAGAAATGTTCCTTTTGTGTTCCCCAAAAGCAAGCCATAAGTGTCTGGAACAACATGAGGGTGTGTAAATGATGACAGAATTTTCATTTTTTTAGAGGAATAATCCTTTTAAGCTTTCCTCTGATGTACCTGAGAGTGTTTTGTGCTTTTGTAAGATGCTCTCCACAGGTTTTCCCCACAGGTCTTTGCCTCCAAGTTATTGAATCGATGTGAACAATATCTTGACTTTGCAGCGATGACACAGAATGGCTTTAAAGGAAAGATGAGAACAATGATATATTGATGCATGTTCGTGCGTGTGGTGGTGTGTGGGGTGAGACAAGAGTGGCCAAGTTGGAAGAAAATTGATGAGTCCAGTCACATTTTCTAGGAACTATAGAAACCACAGCCCCAGTCATCAGAAAGATTTTTTATTTTTTAAGGGTTTTGTTCTATGAATCACAGCAGACAAATTACAAAGGCTTGTAACTGCATTTTAGTTGCTTCTGAACAACTAAAGCCATTTATATGAAAGGCTCGAGATGTCTTTTTAAAAGTTTTACTACTTTTAACCTGACATGGCTGCCTGAAGAAGTTAAAAAGGGATTTACTGAATGTTGACTTCAACCCCGTGGTAGGTTTGTGTTCTATTAAATAAATTCATCAAACAATATATTCAACGATTTTTGTAATCTCTATTTAATGGTTTACAAATCTGCTACAGTTACAGCATGTTTTCCTCCTTTCAGAAAATATTAACTTTTGTGCTTAATTTTCATTAAAAAGCATCCTGATAATTAATTTAATGACTGTAGGATAGCTTATGTCGTTAAATACAGATTTTAAAATGTTACTGTCACAATTCTGACTTTTTCTTGCTATTCTTAAATGCAAAATTCTGATATTTTAGTAACTTATATCTTATAATTTAGAGTTTATATCTTGCAATTGCCTTTTTTGCTGAATTTTGAGATGTTAAACCATAATTGTGAGATGTGAGCTCTTTTATCTAGCTTTTTTATAGTTAAAAACATCCCATTTTGTTGTTTAAATTTTATGTTTTTACATGTCTCATGATTCTGTTTATTGTTCACATCTTTGTTTATCTCACAATTCTGACTTTGCAACAAACAATTCTGACTTTCTTGCAATTTCAATTGAGAGATTTAACTAAGAATTGTCATATGAATCTCACAAATCTAAGTATTTTGCTCAGTATTGTGATCTTAGATTAGCTTAGAGTTTATATCTTGCATTTCTTAACATCATGTGGTACATAAGTTCAGTAACTTTTCAGAAATGTGAGATAGACATTGCTATTACATATATGTGTGGGGGTGGGTGTACTTGTTTATGTTATTTAAGAGGACACATTTCTATAATGACATGTATGACCTAGGTTTTACAATGTTGAGGAGGTAAATGAGGACATGCACTGTATCCTAAACTGTCCTTTAAATATACGGGGTATGTTTAAAATCATCAACAGGGTTTTTCACATTCAAATTTTGCCACAGGTTTTCTGTGAGGGTATAGAGTGGGGTAAGGCGATATAATAAGCAGTTTTTACAGTATAGAATTACACCTATGAAGAGTCCTCAAAAATAACAAAAAACAACCTGTGTCTGTGTCTGTATATGTCTATGTGTACAGTATGTATATAAATTAAATATAAATAGAGTATGTAATTAGTATATAAATAACAGTATTCATGAAATCCAGTGAGCCTCTATCCAGTCTGCCATTTTGGGATGTTGTCCAGCCCCTGAAGGAGGATTTGATGAAGTTATTGGCCGTCGGCTGGCAGAGGGTCACTTCTCCGCTGTTGTCTAATGTGTTGGTCACATTCTCATGAGATCGCTGAAGGTCAAGGCAGTCGACACAGTGGAGCAGCTAACTCTGTGGTATCTGGATACACTCAATGTGCCTGAAGCATGCCGGCAGCTTTTTCCCTTGCTTCAGGTAACATTTAAGGCATAATGGAAAGCATTATGGAAAAACAGGTCCATTTTGCCATTGTGGCTTATAGGCTTTGAATTTATATATGTGCCATTATCCATTAGCATCATTCGTATGAATTGGATATTTGTAACTGCAAATTTTCAGTTCAATTTAACCCTCTTAATGATGTCAGACTATGAATTATGATTACACAGAAACTTCATGAATCACCACTTAGAGGACATGTATTGTTTGTGGTACATTATGAAGCAAATCATTAGGCAGCAAGAGAAAGGAATTAAGTTAACAGACGCAGGAAATATTACCGTCGGGTTAATGATCTGTTTGGAAAGCAGGAATCGGAAAGTTGCTAATGCAGTTTGTTTTATAAAAGTGCCACGGAAATGAAATATGCATTCATTAACTGAATACTTCAAGCTGTTTCACTAAAATATTTCACTCCAAATTTGCAGTAGAAATTGAAAGCATGAGCAGCGTAGAAGAACAAAAATCCTTTGTATGTGTTAAGATAAAACCTATAAATGCGGCTTGCTCTAAATGTCAGAAATGAGGTAATTTATGCCTGCATTGACTGCCCACTGTTTTTATTGTTTAAGCTAATTCATTATTGTACCTCACTTTGTTTACTGCCTGCCTAATGTGTTTATGTCCCATTTTTTTGCCATTTGTTTAAGATTTGTAGGACGTAATCACTGCTAATTGATAAAAAAAATTTACTCGTCTATACGTAAATTGCTCTCCACCCAGAGATGCACACAGTTGCTTGTTTCCAACCGCATTTAATAATTCAATAGCAACAAGCATCCAGAGTGCTGCTTTTACTGCAGATGCTGTCAAATAATTAACCATTTTCACTGGTGTAGCATGTAAAACAGCAACCTAAAAGTGCACAGTTTGTAGATTCTCATGCTAACATTTGAATAAATTCAGTAGGGAGATGAAATGAGGCAGACTATTTTGACATCAATCTGTGATCTGTATTTAAGGGAGGAGTATGAAACAACAGCAACATTAATCAAGCCGCCCATCCAGATGTTCTCAAGGTCAGGCCGATGCTCACAAAAGGCTACACACTGGCACAGCACTGAGGGAAATGCGGCATAATATTACCGTTTTAGTAAAGCGCTCATATTCAGAAAGGGATCAGTAGCTGAAATTGATTTAGAATGTGTGAGACAATATCTCTCTCTTGTAAGAGAAGAATTATAGATGTGCATTAAACTGTAGAAGATTTTTTTTCATTGGCTGTTGTCAGGCAGATAAGAGAAAAAGCTTTATAACCAACAAAACCTTAATGACTAAGGGAATGTGAATGTGCAAGCCATTTAAACTTTTTTTTAAGGGGAAAAACGTTTTTGACACAATATAATAACCAATATATTACTACATGCATTCTAGTTATTTGATTATTAGTATATTTTATTTACTTATTTCCAGTATTAGTGATATATTCTGACACTAGAAGCACCACCTGTTGATCCTACATTCTGGCTTTGCAGATTCTATACTTTAAAATCATCATTAAAAAATAACATTAATTTCATAGCTATGGCTTGTATATGTTCAGCTTACATAATTTTTTTTGTATTTTGTTTTTTTCTGTATGGTATGGATAAAATAATGAAAGAAATACATGTTAACTATGGCACAAATGTTGTAGCTTGTGAAATGGTGTTTTTTTGCATTGTAACTGATAGCTGATAACTGATAGATAAAATGAAGACTTGGGCAAAGTTTTAATTCTGAATTTGTTATTAATAGGTATATAAATAAATGGTTTAAGTAATTTTCTTATTTGAAATTCGGAACACACATTATCAGTAGTTTATAAAATAAAATGAGCATTTAAATGAGCATATTACAAAAAAATTTACTACTACCATACATACTTATTAATAACAAAAACAGACACATTGGATTAACGTTTATATATGTTTATAGATGAAGACAAAATGATTAGACCTCCAGTGGCATATTTATTAATATCTAAGTGATGTTTAACACAGCAAGGAGAGACAATCTAGAGAAAGTCTTATTTCTTTTGGTTTGTGTGAAATATTTGTTTTAAATTTTAGTTAAATTTTTAATTATAATTTTTAGGGTCAATATTATTAGACCCCTTAAGATGTATATATATATATATATATTTTTGATTACTTTTATAACAAACCACTGTTGTCTAATGCTTTACCTGGTTAAGCCTTTAAATTATATTCAATGCAGAGTATCTTGCAAAATAATATGTACAGTATGTCATCATGGCAAAAAAATTGGTTATTAGAAATTAGTTATTAAAACTATTATGTTTAAACGTGTTGAAAATCTCCTTTAAACAGCATTGGGGAATATATGAAAGAATTAAAATTTCACAGGATGGCTAGTAATTTTGCCTTCAACTTTATATAAGTAACACTAAATATATGAAGCATAGATTCCAATTTAAATAAAAGTGCATTATTTGTCAAATAATTCCACAGCCTCTCATTAATTATATTTTAATTCTATTTTATATAAATTATATTATTTAATTCCATTATAATTCTACTTCGTTAACTAACACTTCTTTATGCATCTGCTTCTTCAATTTCCTAAAGTAGCAAACAGGATGTACAATATTTAAGCGTAGCATAAATATTGTACTAGTAATCTCAAAGGACAAAGGTTGCTTTCAAGATGCTTGTTTTCACATGTAACAAAGAAATAAATCATGAATAAGGCTGGCAAACTCTAATAACACCACTTGAGGGGACGCACAACCGGTGAGCGTTTGCAATGTGCTGGAAACATTTGTCATGCATGATTTTCGTTCCTATACTCTGTTCTTATGAAATTGTATCTTCACAGGGCATTGAAACGCAGGATGAGATCTCTTCACAGGATTATACAACCTTATCTCCCTAATCAGCTGAAAACAGTTGAGGATGGTTTGATCTATGAAAGAATCATCTGAGCGAGCAGACGGTTTTCAAGTAGTTGTGATCACCTTATAATCCTTTTATATGAATTTAGTACAGCTTGGAAGGATTTAACGACTGCATTCGTTGCCGCTGGCTGTCAATGTGTCATGTAAGATGTACAGTGAAGTGGCAAATCCATGCAAATGGGTGCTATTGTTCAGAAATCCTCCAAGAAAAAAAATACATCTGTAAACATTTTCTTTAAAAGAAAGTGTGAAATACATCTGAGCCCTCTGTCTCATGGTACTGTAGAATAAGCAGTCCTCAGTTTGATATGTGACCTGTCATATTAGCTCAGGGAGCCAAGTATGGACACATTAATCAGGTCAAAAGCTCCCACTAAATCACTTTCAAACCAAGGCTCTGGTTACTGCTAAAACACAGCATCATTCATTAGGGAATTTTATTTTTTATTTTTTTATCTGCAAATTTTTGGGGTTTGCATAAAATAATATTTTTAAACTCCAATGATATTATGTTTAAAGGTCCCATGAAATAAAAAAAAAATAAAACAAATAGATGTTTGTTTCAGTCTGTTAGTTTTAAGGATATCTATTAGCTAATGTGCTCCAAAACAGTGACAGAATTAGCGTTTAGAATTAGAATATAAAATTGATATAAACATCCAAAGCTTGCAGTTTGTCACTTCCGCCTAGGTGGATCAACAATTTTTTTCACGTCACCTCATACTTCAGTTTCTCATCAAATCTTGACCAATCAAATGCTCTCTAGGATCTGACATGCCCTGCCCCCTTTAAGACGCTTCTCATTTGCTTTTCATTTGATGCAATTTAATTTGTGTGTGTATACATGTGGGATTGTGTGTGGGTGTCTGTGCGTGTATATAATCCATGGTGTTGTTGCATGCTTAATTCTGATTGGCTGATGAACATTATAAGGTTATGTTCAGATAAATGTACACATAGTAGTTCCAGGAAGGTTTCGAGTGCAGTACAGTTCCATATCACTACGCTGAATGATTTTGGTCATTATTTCACAGCTTACAACAGTCAAAAATCTTATCAAAGCAAAGCAGAAGGTTTTGGATGAGATGTGTAAGCAGCTACTTTTACACACAAGAACAGTTTGAGGACGAAAACCTGACAAATGTCTGAAATCATTCATTCATATTCTTTTCTGCTTAGTCCCTTTATTAATCTGGGGTCTCCACAGCGGAATGAACCGCAAATTATCCAGCATATGTTTTACACAGCGGATGTCCTTCCAGCTGCAACCCATCACTGGGAAACATTCATACACACTTATTCACACTACGCACAATTTAGCTTCACCTAATTCACCTATAGCGCATGTCTTTGGACTTGTGGGGCAAACCGGAGCACCCGGAGAAAACCCACGCAAACACGGGGAGAACATGCAAACTCCACACAGAAATGCCAACTGACCCAGCCGAGGCTCGAACCAGCGATCGTGATACCCACTGCGCCACCGCGTCGCCCATGTCTGAAATCTAAAATACAAAATCTAAACTGGCTTTCAAGAGTTCGCCCTTAGATGATAATTGATTATAAAGCGTGTTTGGCATGCTGTCCCGGGAGAGAGCCCTGGGCTCATGAGATCCTCGAGCCCGGGGCTCCCTCCCGTTGCAGGGCGAGAGGGGAGTTTGAGCTCAGGTAGGTCTCGAGAACTCCCCAAAATGCCTTTTAGCTCGGGACAGCAGCCGCGTATTGAAGAACCCCCCAAGAGGCAATAAAGATCAAAGCCATAACTGGCTGCTGAATGGAAAGTGTTAGAAAGATGGTACCAGGAGAGGGTTTGCAGGAGCAAAGATGGAAACGGTGCAGAAGGTGAATGGTTTAGGTTAGAGTGATTGCTGCTACTGAAGTGGTGTTGCAAGATGTTGCAAATGCTATGTGTGCTCCTGTAGCAGTGTTTAACTGCCGTGACCAGGCGAGAGAGTGAGACAGATGTAATAATTTGAATGCGGGATGTATGAGCTCTGCTAGAGAGACTCTATAAATGGCAGTGGTGAAATGTCAGGATAAGCTCAGCGGAGCATCTCTGCTGCTGCAGGCGTTTTAACAGCTGTGACAGTGCTGGGGAGTGTAATAGTATAAATAAATGGAAGTGTATGTGAGCTCAGCAGAGCGTCCCTGCTGCGGCAGTGGTGCGGAGGAGAATTTAAGCTAAGCGGAGCATCTCTGCAGTTGCAGAGGTGCAATAGAAGTCAATAATAACAACAGGTAAATACGCTTCTGCGGAGGCATTTAAACTGCTGTGGCAGTGCTGGGGAGTGTGTCAGTAGTGGTATGTTAAATGGAAGTGTATGTGAGCTCAGGCAGAGTGTCACTGCTGCGCAGTGGTGCAGAGGGAGAATAAGGCTCGGCGGAGCATCTCTGCTGTTGCAGGAATCTTAAATACTTTCAGTAGTGATATGTAGAGATGAAAGTGACTAAGGGCTTAGTTAGAGCGTCACTGCAGTTGCAGTGGTGCTATGGGTGAGTGTAGCTCAGTGGAGCGCCTCTGCTGTTGCAGAGGTGCAGTGGTAGTCAGTATTGGAGAGTAATGAGTGCTCCCGCAGGAATGTTAAATACTGCCAGTAGTGATATGTAGATATGAAGTTAATAATGTCTCAGCTAGAGCGTCACTGCAGTTGCAGTGGTGCTACGGGTGAGTGTAGCTCAGCGGAGCGCCTCTGCTGTTGCAGAGGTGCAGTGGTGGTCGGTATTGGAGAGTTATGAGTGCTCCCGCAGGAATATTAAATACTGTCAGTAGTGATGTGTAGAGATGAAAGTGAATAATGTCTCAGCTAGAGCGTCACTGCAGTTGCAGTGGTGCTATGGGTGAGTGTAGCTCAGCGGAGCGCCTCTGCTGTTGCAGAGGTGCAGTGGTGGTCGGTATTGAAGAGTTATGAGTGCTCCCGCAGGAATATTAAATATTGTCAGTAGTGATGTGTAGAGATGAAAGTGAATAAGGGCTTAGCTAGAGCGTCACTGCAGTTGCAATGGTGCTATGGGTGAGTGTAGCCAAGCGGAGCGTCTCTGCTGCTGCAGAGGTGCAGTGGGTCAGTATGGAGGCAATGTGCGCTCCCGCATAAGCATTTACTGCTGTATTACTGCGGGGGAGTGTGACGATAGTGGTATTTGGAAATGTAAATGTTTAGGAGTTCATTTAGAGCGTCGCTGCTGCAGCAATTGAAACTCAGGGCGACCCCTAAATGGGTCGGAGCTGTGGTGAATGAGAGTAAATCTAAGTATGGGATAGTTTGAGTTTGGAGGGAAAAAAGTTAAAGGAAGAAAAAGGGAAGGGTAGTGAAGGAGCTCCTATGTTAATAGGAGGGGGAATAGGGGGGAAATGGCAGAATCATACTTATGCCTAGAAACGCATGTGGGTGGAAGTCGGCTGGAGATAATCAGCTGGGCTTCCCTGAGGTGGTATTGCTCTCCTGTGGTGTAAGAATGCTAAGAGGGTTTGGAATGGGTGTGTGGGGGAGGGGATGTCAAAAATGTATATAGAATGTCCTTTGCGTAATTGATCTGTTTTGCTTTGCTTAATAAAGAAAGAGTTTCTTCATCCTGCAAAGTTAGATCAGATATGGGGGGGTGGATTGTGGGATTGAAATTTGATGTTAGTTCAGAACATCTCAAAATACAAAAAAGGCTAATGTGAACAAGGCATCGAGGGTGTGGCTGTGTGAGTGGAAATGTATCCTATGCGTAGAGTGTGAATGCATTTAGAATGGACATGGAGTGTAATAGGTTGGATGAGGGTCAGCTTCTGGAGCTGGTTGCCATGATCTCTGAAATGAGAAACGAGAGAGTCAGAAATAAAAATTTACAACATAGTACATGTACGGCAGACAATGAATTGTTTTAGCTGATATCCATGCAAGGCTTCTTAATAGGGGCATGAACAACTGTGAATGGAAGCGCCTTTTGTTAACGCATGGTGTGCAAGGATGGTAGAGGTGGGCATTCGACCCCCACAGGATGGCAGATGGATGGAGAGCTAAGGATATGGGGAGTGGCTTGGTTGGTGGTCCTGGAAGTACCTCTTGAAGATGGAGTAGGTGAAGTGATAGTGGAGTGGAGTTTTAACCCCTTAGTGATTTAAAAAAAAAAAAAAAAAAAAAAAAATATATATATATATATATATAAAAAAAAACAATTATAAATAAATAAAATCAACTGCCAACAGCAAACCCTGAACTTTAAAAACAAAAATGATGTCACCACTTAGTAAAACTGTGAATGGAATGTTTATTATGGGCTTTACTTTAATCCATGATTAAATAACATTACGTTTGGAATCTTAACATGATTAAAATCACGAGCATATCTGGCCCAATTCATTCACAAGGTCTTTTGCAACTGGGTCTATTCATGACTGTCAAGAGAGGGCGGGACCATCTCCAGTTTTGGGAGCTCCCTTGGACGGGGACACTTCTTTCAGCTATTGGCTCAATGAGCTGTCAATCAAAAGTGCAAAAGGTCGGCGGCCATTTTGTTGACCAAAAATCGCTAGTGTTTATGTCTGAAGACCCTACTCTACTGAACGCACTCCAGCAACTAGTTTGGATGATAGCAGTGCATTCCATGGATGTTATCAACGTATAAATATGCTGTGGACTAATGTTTTACGGATTGGATTGCCTTGACCCTTGCAGTCAAATTACTTCAAGCTGTTAGAATGTTATGGATCTGTGGACAGGCGGGAGGCTGAGAGGTGAGTTTCTTTGGTTGAAATCATTCTAGTCACACAAGTCTCGTCTTTCAAAAGGTTTATAAAATGTTTAGTCTTTGTTGGAGAGTAGTTATTTTTGGGAGGCTTCCCCTTAAAGCATGCTATGTACGTTACCGCGGGTGGACCGCTAGGAGAGCGGTGAGAGTTCAGCTTCATTGCAGTGGTTTGAATCGCCAGCGTCTTGAGAGTTTAGGCGGAGTTCGTGGAAGGTGATCTTACTGGAGATCTGAGTTGAAAACACGGCGGATGCGTTGGGTGAGGGTGTTTGAAGTGTATGGAGAAGGAGATTATATTGACAGCGTTATGGTTAAATGGTAGAAAAGCTGGTGGGCCGGCCGGTGTCATGCGGGACCTCTGGCTCGATTGTCGTCCTGCCGGGGCTGGATGGCGCTGAGCCGCAGCTGAAGTCTCGGGGAGAGCGCTGCTCTGGCTGAAGTTGTTTGGTTGGTTCTTTCCATATCGACAGGCTAAATGGTGCGATGCTGTAGAAGCTTTTTGGAGCTGGAGCGTTTTGTAACAGGAAGCATTCTTCAAGACAAAGATGGCTAAGATAAGATACTCTGGTTATTTATAGTGATTTAGGAATCATCTGATTGGTGGATCATGCATTAGCTAATGCAGGACCAGCTGCTATCAATCATAAGCACGTGCTCCTCTCGAAATTAGTTTATGAATAAACTTCACTTAGTGGTGGGAACCATAATATAAGCGGAATAATAATAATAATAATAATAATAATAATAGTAGTAATAATAATAGTTACATATATGACTAATAACATACTTTTTTTCTGCATAATTTCACATTTAATTTAACATTCTTTGTAATTAATTATGACATTTATTAGACATTGACTAAAACTACTACTTCTGATTTCACAGCACACTAGTCATCATTCAAAATGGTATTTTCAAACTGAAACTACTGTATTAAATAACCGAATAATAAATTAAATTAATCTGGCATAACAAACACAGCAAAGTCAATATATTAAACAATATAGCAATTATCTTTTATGAATGGAACAGAATGCTTTAGCCGTATGAATGTAATTAGGAAGCATTGCATGATTTCCCTTCATGTAGTGTGATTCGTATTTAATTATTTACTTGGCTGATGCAATAATGTTTTTGAGTTTTCGTGGGGGCTCTTTGCCGCAAATATTGATATATGATTAACTGTGATTAATTCGATGTGATTGATTGCCTAATATTCTTAGTGCTTGCATAAACATTTTGCTCTTTTGATTTATCTGAATGTATTAAATAAACATATATTCATTATTGGAGTATACTGAAAGTTGGCCACTAGTAGGGTTGCCTTTCTTCTTGGAAGGGAGGGTATATTACTGAAAGAATCAAACAAGACAATAGCAAATCCAATTTGGATGCACTTGCCCCTCATGACAATACTCAATTTGTTTAGCGTCCTCATACAGGTATGTTGATTTGATGTAGAGTTGAAAGCTCAGGAGTCAAGAGAACCTCCTTGTTTGTTTTCATGTAGTGCATAAAGTAAAGTCATCCATCACCCCCTCTGACAGAGGATGAAATAGGGTCCATGTCGCCAAGATCCCCTGAATTCTCTCCGCTGCCCCTTTGGGCCTAATGCAACAGGTAAGAGAATGATAACAACTGTCTCTTTGTCTGTCAATTCCAATGGAAATGTCTAGGTGATTTAGATCATACTTTTAAGCATAACATTTGCATTTTCCTGTTATTATTTTTTTTTATACTTTCAGTTCTACAGTATTAGTACATAATGTTGTTGTTTGACCATGAAAAATATCTGCCAAGTTACACAGCACAAAGTCTATACCAGAAGGGAGAAATTCGCTGCATCACTAAGCACTGTTTCTAAACTTTTTTTTGGTAATCCTGAGTTTCCTTCTGGGATGGTACGTGTCACAGTATCCTGAATTTAATTGCTGCCCCAAGGCATGCTCAAGGGGGTGAGGCCTGGTTGAGTTGTGTTAGTAATACAGTATGTTGTCCGTAGCATGGTTCACTGATCTCATACTAATAAACATGCCATTACTTACCCTGCTGTTTACATTCACAGATATAAATGATATAATGCAAACTTGTGCGTTTTAACAAACTTTGTATTTAAAACTTGATATAAAAAGCAGCTTTAATACTCACAATACATATTGTTTTGTTGTGTTTGTGCACTCATGACAGGAGTTTAAACTGACAAGACTTGATGCATGAAAAAAATTGATGTAGACGATTTGTTGATTGCTGCAAAAGTTAGGGATTGGGAGCAAGGGATTGGGAGCCCTCAATGGGACAAAGAATAATAAACTGTACTGAACTGAGCAGCAGTTCATCAGATACCAAATTAAAAACAGTGTGATTTTGCTTTGCCACAAAAATGGTCATTTGCTTTATGGTGTAATAAGTAATACTTGAGGTGTTTTAATATGAATATTTACAGACACATTCTGGGGACACCTGAGAGTTATATTACATCTCGTAAAGAGGGCATAATAGGACCCCTTTTAGAGTTTTCACAGTGAAAAAAAATTAAGACAGTGTGCTTTTTTATAGTCATGCATTCCTCTGCAGCTCTCTAGATGAATGTTATAATTGGCAGTTGAACTGTAACACACTTTATTATTCATATTTTGCCGTTGGTATCAGTAGAAGGCTGTTTGAATTGGAAACGTATTCCTTTGGGACTTCTCATGAACTGGGTAGGACGGCACAGGAGCAACTTGAAAATTAAATTTTTGTGTTGACCGTCTACTGTAGGACTGACATCAAATGTGTGATAATGAAACCCCTAGAAAGGGAAAAGCTGCTCTCCATTTAATAGGCCCATCCATCGGACTGCTCTTTTTTTTTCCAGTGTGCCTATTAGAATGATGAAGAGAACACAGAAGAGCCGGTAAAAACAACATTCGCTATTGAGCGTTGCAGTTTTATTTGCTCAAACACACTTTTAATGTTTTATAAACGTTGCTGTTTCTGCCTGAACGTGTTTCCTTTCATCTATACTGAATCAAATATCTTGGTTGCTGTAATAAGGTTCATCCGGCTTTTTTCTTGTTTCTTTTACAGTAGATGGTTTGCTTAAGATATATATTTTTCAACATATATCTCTCAACACAAGGTCATCATTTCAACACTCATTACCTGTAAATTTTTCTTGTGCACGCACCAGATTATGCAGGTGTTTTCCTCAGACACATACATTCTTTAAATTAGTTCCTCTTCTTGACTTACTCGTGTTAGCTGTACTGACTTTGTGGCACTTTTACTTATTTATTTTTCCAGGAAGGTTGTAAAGAGTGCGGCCATTATCCATAAAACTTGAGTGTATCAGGGTAAATTCCCCAGGACAGCTGCGGATGATGCTCGACTCCAAGTCGGAGCCGTCATTATAAATAATCTCAAAATTGCCCTGCACCTGTCACAGCTCACTGAATGCAAAACTTCCTAGAGGGATAATGATACCCTTGGAAACAGATAAATGTGCCATGCGTAATCACAGGCTCACGAGCGCTGTGAGGCTCACAAGTTTATTCTGGGAGGCAAAAGGGGAGGAAAAAAAAAGAAAAATGGAGAAAGGCCATGACAGAAGGCAGGTATGAAACCGAGATTCTTTCTTTGCCAGCACCGCCGAAGGCTGGAGTCTGAAGTCAGCGGTCAGACAGATGTGTGCCGTGCATTTAGAGTGCTAAAGATGCTGTAAAATGCATGAGAGGGGTAAAACATGGAGACTAAGTTTCCCCATTTGCTCAACATCACAGCTCAGTAATGTCCCTGCTCAGTGGGCAGAGGTCGAATGGTTTGGGTCCTTAACCCTTTCATCATTTCAATGAGGGTGAGCATGAAAGATCCCTGGGCTGCTTTAACAGCTTTAATTCTAGACCTGGCCTGGAAGAGCATGAGAAGAATTATGGCAGTTGGCCAACTTGATTCCCATTAATATTTAATTCCTCACTTTTATCTCATTCCCACAATGTGAGAGAGGTACTGTAGGGCTTTTGGTTCCGACTTTAGAAAGAAACTAGCATACCTTGCTAAGCCTTGAGCGAGATCAGAGTTGAAAGACCGGTGTGGAAATGGAGGAAGCGATCAATAATATCTTCAGGTAGTTGGTGACCCCGCTGAGGATTCTTTCATACCTGTTTGATCTGCAGGTTATGCTGTTATTCAGTTCAGGTCAGGACCTGGTTTAGTACAATCTGCAAAATGATGGCTTCTTTCGTGCATTGCTTAAAAACTTATTGATTTTTGCATTCAGCGTCTTAGCTTGCCACCAAAACTTCTGCAGAAGTAAACAAGCATTGGAATGAATGAGTATTGAGATGAACTACACTAATAAATGCTGAGTTATTTCAAAGTAAAGGTCTAAATGTGAGAAAAATAAAATTAATTCATACATTGCATTTTAAACCCAATGACTGGATGTGATTTTATCCAAATGTGGGATGAAATTATGGAGCAAGGAGTGTAGATTTTGATTTAATGGGACATGATGTTTTTAGTTTCCTTACAGGCTTTCTTTTTAGAGTTGTGTTCTTAGTTTCTAAATGTCACTTTAATTTTGATGTTTTCATGCTCTCGGCAGACAATAATTCACCATACAGAACACATTTTTGCAAGTGATCCTACATTTTATATATTCTGGGTCACATTTAGTATTTGAAGATGAGTGCATGTAATGCAACCTGTTGACTTTAAACTTATTTGGCTTCACCATGCTTCTGTTAAGAAACAGATGGATTTGCATAAAAAAAACCTGTCAACAACAGAAATGTTTTCTCATCTGGTTTGATGTTGATAAGCATACTTATTTTCTAGCATAACTCTGCACAATTATTTCTTTCTATTGTATTGTATTGTTTGCATGACAACAATGGAAAAACAGAAACTTTTTTTCTTAGCCTTTTTAAAAAAAAGTTTCATTTTTAGGTGACTTTCTTACAAAGACCAAAAATGCTATTGTAAAAATGCCCCATGCATGTTTCTGTCTCCACTATTGTTGTTTTGATTCTCAAGTACTTGTGCATGGCTATAGATACATATAATATGCATGTGCATAACAGTGTTCACTGTTATGACATCAATGTTTTCAATTGAATTTTTATAAATGTTGAATTGTTAGGCCTCTAAAATGCAGTTGTTGTGTAAACGAATGGGCAAACACCTTTTTTTTAAAAAAATATGCAATATTAATTTTTTATCAGTAAAAAAAAAAAGAAGGAAAATGCCTGTTGCCTATGGTTTGAAACCATCAGAAATGTGACCGGTCTGCTGCTCCAATAACATGACTGAAAGCTCAGGATGTGCGCACTCTGATCCGATCATCTAATCAATAAACATCACATTGCAGCAATCCAGAGGAATAAAACAAAATTTAATGTTGGTTAGTTTTGTCTCAATGTGGTGATGTCATCGGCCCATGAACATTTCCTGCTTGTTATCAAACTATTTCATAACTGTAACAAAAGGCAATTCAATCATAACTTAATGTTAAAACAGCTATCAAAACATTATTTATCAATATGTGGCTCTTTTTGGATTCTCGGAAGCTATAGAAATTAAAAATGTAAAACAGATAATACGTTGGGACCATTGTTTTTGTTTAGATCCATCAAAATGGTCTATTAGTATCGAATGATATCCATGTTATTTTGTCTTTTTCTCAAATTTGTCTTAAAAAAATGGGTTGTCAACAAACATTTTCATCATTACTTGATTGATGAACACTGAAATGATATAGTGTAAATGTCCCAGTCTATCAAGAGAGAACTATAGACTTGGTATCACAATAACCTATAAATGCTAATTACACACCACTAGAAACATACAATCACTGGAATAAATCTGTTGCTGACGTCGACCCAGCTTTTTAATCAAAGTGCAAAGCCACCAGTGGTTTTAACCACATAATCAAAACCAGTTAATAACCGTTTTTACAAATTGATCTATAAATTCCACTTTACGGATACATTTATTCTGCAAGGACCACAGTTATCAAAGAAATAAGATTGAGAAGAGTTGATTTTCTCTGTGGGTTGTTTGCTTTTCACATACATACAAAGGTTGTTTCTTCTTCTCTTTTTTTTGTCTGAAAAAACATTTCAGTCTTTCAAACTTGAGACCTGCAAAGATCACCTTGAATTATTTATTTGCTCTTTTTAGATATTGGAGCAATATGTTACTTTTGAATGCCATGGTGTTTGGACAGCCTTGCCAAGTTTGCCAACATTCAAATCATGATTTGGGCCTTCATATGAACACACTATTAATGAATGTTTAAATTGGCGTATAAGGAGTTTTGGAAATTAATTTCATTTTTATTTTCTACTAATCAACTCAAGTCAAGTCTTGCTTTATTGTCATTCCGCTACATGTGTGGACATACAGAGAAACGAAATGTCATGTCTCGCAGGACAACGGTGCTACATAGATTAATCTTAAATACAAACTCAACACTGGACATAAGAGCTATTATAAAAAAACCTATGCATAACTAACATGTACTATAAAATAAAACAAAATAAAATAGAATAAAATAAAATAAAATACTTAAACTATACACATAAGACAGGCTATACAAGTACTTTTACATGAGACTGAACAATGTTGTGGATTACATACAGGATATTGTGCAAGAGAGGTAGACTAGAGAGGTAGAGGTAGAGGTAGTCAGAGGTATACTAATACATCTCTACGAAAAGATACATGCTATTGCAATGTTAATTATAGTTGTAACCATGGTTGTAACCATGTATTACTATATGTGAACTATATACATAAGCAAGAACAAAGAAGCTGCACCAATAATAAAATAAAAAAAATCTATACTTTTGAGTGTTGTTAAACTCTTCACCTGTTTGATATTCAGACACTTGAATCTTCACAAAACCTGTGACGCATCTTAAGAGGAGAGATTTAACATTGTGACCTAGATATTTTACCAAATCATCTACTTTTCAAGTCAGGTCACAGACGAGAGAGGAAAGTCCATCATGAGGGATTATGGCTGCATAATATATTCACAGATTACTATTCTGTCTCCAATGCTGAAGAGAGGCAGCGCATGGAAATTCTGCAAATGTTATGCCAGTAATGAGTGGAACATTTTTGTCAGGTCATCCCTTTACTCATTCAGCTCAGAGAGATAAATGGAAATAGTACTGAATAAAAGTAAAATCACACTCAGGGTTGATTAGGGACCAAATTACTGCATATCTTAATGGGACATTTTATCATTTAACATATAAAATGTGATCAATTATCTTAATGCTGACAGGGACTGCTGCTTAATAGAACACTTCTCTGACATTTATTTTTTACTATTGTCTAAATGGACTTTCTGAATCCAAGAAAAGAGTGCATCCAAAGGGCGAATGGTTGCTTGTCTATTAAATATAGTCATCGTTTTGCAGAACATGACTCCGAGTGGACAGCAAAGCCTTCAGAGAGGACCTGTTCTTTGGCAGTTCATCTGTAGTGGGGAAGGCCAATGCATCAAAATGGAAAACCTGACAATGGGTTCGTTTCCCAGCAGCAGAGTTCAATCTCCACCTTTCTTTCAGCGCTCAAAATAAAGCCCTTGAGCTGCTGTTCTTTGCTTTTGAGTTTCCTTTCTGTGCAAACATGACTGTGTGGGAAAAAAAAATAAAACAGTAGAAGACTGGGAGTACAATCAAACCCGTAGCATTTCACACCTTCAAGGATTTAATTTCCATATCTCATCTGTTTGGAAGAGCATTTATTTGTCTTTGCAAAATAATTATGGGGTAGAATTATGGTGTATGAATAAAGAAAATAACACTGGTTATTGGTTTGTTATCTCAGCTGAGGGCAGTGTAAGGAAAAAAAAAATGTAAGCTAACAATTTAATTTATTATATATGTGATGGAAATGACACAATGGCTGTATTCGAAATCGCCCCTATTCCCTGATTCACTGTTGCCTACATTAGTCCGCTAATATACTTTAAGAGCAAGTGAAAGCAAATGTGACGGACATAATTTGTGCTTTGCTGGTTGATAAAAGAAAAAAAATGATATAAAATTAAAATGTTTAAAGAATTTGTGATGGAAATCTAAATACTTGCTAAGTGTTAAATAACTGTCACGTATGCAAACGTTATTTTAACAATTTACACTGAGAGAATTCTGCTGTGGATACCATCTTGTGGTCAAGCATGGGAATACATTTGGTGAACTCTCATGGTGCGTTCACACCAGACACGGATGAAGTGCCAAGCGCAAGTAATTTACATGTTAAGTCAATGCAAAGACGCGAATAGACATCCTGCAGCACTATTCGTGCAAATGACGTGAGTAAACTCAAAATGTTCATGCGTCTATTTATGGGCGAATAGCACGATTTATTTGCACAAGACGCATCTGGTGTAAACACAGTATCACAGTGCATTGTGGGTATTCTCGAGCTTGTGGGATTTGTTAAGTGCACTTCAATTCAACTATGGTTTCAGACACCACTAAAAAATGGCTGCTCCCTAAAATAAAGCACTATTTAAGGGTATAGGGGTGATTTCGCATACAGCCACTGTGATTGTTTCTGATAAAACAGACAAAATTCTCAGCGTTTACTTTCTAAAATACTATAGTTGCAGAAATACCCTTTTGTGTTTGCATTTCTCCCCTTGTCTTTCAGAACATAAGTTGGAGGCACATTAAATTCGTTATGCTATTACAGTGATTAAGTTCAGTCTTGGCTAAATGCTTCATTTCACACTGGGGATTTTCTGAGCTTGCCTCAATTATGTTGTACATATATTAAGACACTTAATATATGTGCCACAATTAAAGAGTTTTCATTAGATCAGACTGAATGATAATGGAGGTGCTAATTCAGTGTCATGAATGTTCTTAGGATTCAAAGGTTAGGGCTGGGACAATTTCTTAATCATCTCCAAATGTCAAGAGGCAAAGTCTGGGTGCAAACGTGGATCCTAACATTAGTATGCAGCTCTTCAAAACAGCAGCACTTCACCGTTCACAGTGAATTCAAGTCAAGTCAAGCTGCAGTTTAAGAAATCAAACTTTCTTTGAAACATTAAGCCCGTGGCAAGAGGGAAAATGACAACAAAGAATAAATTATTCAAAATGATATTTGTCGTGGCCTAAATAAAGCGCAGCAAAGTCAGACAAACTCATATGACAAAGGATGAAAGGATTTCTGCAGTCAATAAACAGGACAGTCTTCTGAGAAAAAAAACTGTGTAGTGAAACTGTAGTCGCTTTTACTCTTCACCAAAATCTCATTTCACACAGTTTTAAGAATAGATTATTAGAATATTATCCATGAAACTAATGTTTTCATTTGACTTTATTTTTACTGTACATGTCCATATATACAAATCTGATAAATGGCAGTATATGGTAGTATTCATATATGACATACAAGTTCATATTTGGATTTCATATAAATAAAATGTCAAACTGTATATGCAGCATACTGTATATTTCAAAATTGAAATATATTATATTTCATTATATTAGTTTTTTCAACCATTGGAATTATAAATATGTACATATGTTCAAATATATTAGCTATAATGTTATATATGTGTTCATAAATGGCCATATGTACATATTTGTTATTCGAATGTTTGAAAAAAAATTATATGTGAACTTACTTTTTTGCAGTATTTTGAAATATATGTTGCGTATGACATATGTGGAATCCAAATATGAACTTGTGAGTCATGTGTCATGTTTCAGATTTCTATATGGGTGCACTTACATGACCTTGCATTGTACTTACAGTATACTTACCTAAGAATGTTCTGGTAAAATAAGTAACATGGGCAGTGTTAAGGTTATTTCCAAAGATTCTGCTGAATCTGTAGTGTGTTTATGATGGACACTTTACTATCTCATGAGGAAAATTAATGAGGATTTATGAATAGCAATGCAAAGTCACTCTGGTAGATCTCATGATAAATGTTGTATGTCTGGATTACACTGACAGTGTGCAGATTCAGTTTTCAGTTGTTACAAACTGTTTACTGATTTACTGTAAAATGCTATAGGGACCAAGAGAGTCTGAGATTTTGGACAGAGCCAAAATGTGTAATGTGGGACATGCACTTAAAGGGTTCACCCAAATCATCATCATATACTCACCCTTGTCTTGTTCCAAACCAGTTTAAGGTTTGTTTGTTTTTTGTTTTTTTTGTTTTTTTAAAATAATATATTTTAAAGAATGTAGGAAATATGTAACCATTGACCTCCATATTATTAGTTTTTCCTACTACTACTACTACTACTTTTACTATATCAATGGTTACAGGTTTTCAACATTCAACAAATCAAGAGTGAATAAATGATGGCAGAACTTTCTTTTTTGGGTGAACGATCACTTTAACTGTCACAACCGGAGGGGGTGTTAAAAAAAAAAAAGTTAAAACTAAATTTAATAAATATATATTTTTTAAACAATTATCAAAATCCATGACATTCCTCATAACCCAGTTAATTGAAAATTAAATTTTTAAAGATTAAATTCTATGATTCCCTTGTTTTCTGTGCAGTAATCATAGCTTTAAAAGTGGTACATAGTGACATTTTAATGGTGTATAATTTCTTTATAAGGGTGCATTGGATAAAACGAGAATAGTATGTTTGTTGAAGACAACAGGGAAATGAGTCACACAGAATTTGCCAAAAGCCCATTATTTTTTGCGTGTCTGCATCACTCTGTTGAATAGAGTCCATATGGATTATTGTTCATAACTCAAACTCCAGAGTCATTTGTATGTGACTTTAATTAAGAATTCCAAGCATGTTACATAATCCATCGGCCCAGAGGTGAGGTGAAGAATAAGTCACTGCTTTCAAGATTGTTTCTATTAATAATTAATTAACCATGAATCTATGATCTTGTGTCCTCTTGTTGAGGTTATGAAACATTGTCATTACTGTACAGTGCTCTCTTTCTGGTTTTGTTAAATTTTGCTCTAAAATTTCTAAAATGTGAAAACTTCAGTTTTAACATTGTGAGGTCACAAATATAATATGATAGAAATATAAAACAAATAACAATAAAACCATGTGTTGCAAAATACCGGACATTTTTGTACATTTGTCAATTTTGTACTAAAATAGTGAATGAATAATTTAAGCGATTTATGTAGTTTATAATTGAGTGCAGCATGAAAATAAACATTTTGCACACATTTACTGTAAGCTTATATCGGATTGCTGAGCGAATCACTGGTACAACCCTCCCTACTCTCCAAGAACTGTACTTATCGAGAGCAAGCAGAAGGGCTGCCAAAATCATTCTGGACCCCTCACACCCAGCACACTGCCTCTTTGAACTTTTACCTTCTGGTTGACGCTACAGAACACTGTGCACCAGAACAGCCCGACACAGAAACAGTTTCTTCCCTCAGGCAATCCATCTCATGAACACTTGATGATAGTAATTATGAAACAAACATCACTACTTGCTATACACTTTTTATACACAAACACTTATTTAACAACATATTTTACATGCCAATTTGCACATAACAGCTGCCATATAACGTTGTATATAGTAATATACCTGTACATACACTTGTCAATTTGTATATTTGCATTCACTATTTACTTTTATTTTAAAAATATATTTATTATCTGTTGTTTGTCCTGTCTCTGTAATTCTGTTGCACTGTAGAAGCTTTGTCACGAAAACAAATTCCTCATATGTGTGAACATACCTGGCAATAAAGCTCTTTCTGATTCTGATTCTGATATGGGGTGACACGGTGGCTCTGTGGTTAGTACTGTCGCCTCACAGCAAGAAGGTGGCTGGTTCGAGTCCCGGCTGGGTCAGTTGGCATTTCTGTGTGGAGTTTGCATGTTCTCCCCATGTTCACGTGGGTTTCCTCCGGTGGTCCGGTTTCCCCCACAGTCCAAAGACATACGCTATAGGTGAATTGAATAAACTAAATTTCATTTAATTCCTTTAAAAACACCTGGTTACAGCCTTGCTACAAAGTCTTCAGTGAGTTCAAAATTATCTAAGATTACAATTATTCTCAATCTCAGTTATCTTCAAATTGAGAAATACACAGAATAAAAATGTTCTTGATCATCAGTGTTTTTTTTTTTTTTTTAAGTTCTTTACTCCATCTGGTTTTACAAAGTCTAAAAATGCTAACTTTCCAAAACTTGAAACAAAGCATATGTTTTAGAAAATGACATCATCTTTGTGTCCATGTAAACTACAAAATGTGATTTTGTGAAAATTGTAATGTAATGTGCGTATTATTTGTGTAATATGTGTTCAGTTTATAGTCCCACAACACAACCAAAACAACAATTGCGGGAAACAGGACTGATATTGCACACCACAAATGATGCCAGCTACAAAAATGCTTTACCATTTTACTACATCATTGTCATGTAAATGTCTTTTAGACTATATTTTTGTATATGTGTGGCTGCATCTGCTTGGGAATGCACTTTTGAAGCAAAAATGTATCGGCACGATCTGCCAGCATTTGTAATTGAGTAGCATCAACCAAAAACCTTGTGCCCACTTTCTCTGCGACAAATCTAATGGCATGTTTATTTATTAAGGAAGTAAGTCTCTCTCTTTCTCTGTTACAGTTTAACCGAGATGCTGGGAATATTTAAGCAGTGTCTTATCTCGGTTCCTAGCCTGTGAGCTTAACTCTGCAAGATATGCGAGCTCTTTCCAAATGCAAACCTTGATATGCTGTAATCAGGCCCTCAGAGCAAAAACAGGCCGCACAGGATTTCTGATCCACAGTCCCTGATAGTACAATTATTTGGTATTAACCTTCCAGACAGTTGGACTCATTTGGCAAAAGAGCTCAACATCTCTCTGCCTCTTAATGTGACATCAACTGCCAATCTGAAGAGGTTTATAAAACAAACTCATCAATTTGTGGCAGGGATTAAAGCTGCAGTTGCTGATCATCATGAGCGGCTTGTTATTAACTGTCATGAGATTATGAAGAGAGTTGGAGATCAGCTGTGAACTGTGAATTGTTGTTTGATGTCCACTTCGCTTTGACACAGTCTCATTAAATATGTGACAATAATGTATTAGATAAAAAAAGAAATAAATGAAATATCCAATACACATGAGACCAGATTGATGCAAACCCTCTTTTGCGGTAAAAAACTATCATAAGAATTTCTAAATGACATACAGTAAAATATTAGCACTGAAAAGTTGTGGACATTTATTTTTGCATTTACATTTTCTCATTAAGCAGATGCT
The DNA here is from genome assembly GCA_903798115.1 of Danio jaintianensis. Lineage (NCBI taxonomy): Eukaryota > Metazoa > Chordata > Actinopteri > Cypriniformes > Danionidae > Danio > Danio jaintianensis. The sequence continues at coordinate 17,943,471 of CAIGQV010017386.1, read as the reverse complement.
TTTATCCAAAGTGACTTACAAGTTGCATCTCATCTTATTGGAAATTAATTGACTGGAGATTCACTTTCAGATTCAAAATTTATTAGATTGAATTGTATTTATATGAATGTCTCATGATGTGATTTGAAAGAGTAAATAAACAGAAAACACCCATGAATTACAAATTGATTATAAACAGTTATTTTTATTTTAACAATGCAGTCTTGCAACATTGTCATAAAAAAATGGCATATATATATATAT
>CAIGQV010017386.1:17922402-17942828 GCA_903798115.1 Danio jaintianensis | reverse complement strand
TTTATATTTACATAATCGTGTGTTTTTTTTTTTTGTTCTTTCAGTGCTCTATTTCAATGTTAATCTGATGCTTTACATCTTTACATCAGATACTTACATCTTCTGAAGACAATGTGAGTGCTGCTTACCATTGCAAATTTGGCACTACGGTGCATTAAAGTACTGCCCAACTGCAAGAGGTTGCTTCGAAATGGCTTATTTAATGAGTTTATGTTGTTGCTAGGGCATTCTAAATGGTTGCTAGGCTGTGGCAATACAGTTTAACAGAGGAAAACAAAAGAGATTTTGGTAACACTTTACTTTAAGGTGACAGTTACACAAGTTTCATGCACTTACTATAGTAATTACATCAGATTATGCATAATTATACATGACTAACCTAACCCCAACCATATAGTAAGTACATGTAATTAATTGATATTACTCAATAGTTAAATTAATATTTACACTGTAACTACATCACCTTAAAATAAAGTGTAGCCAAAAGTTTGTAAGCCTGAATAAAATAATCCAATCCCTGTTTTTCCTACAATGTTCCTGTACTTAGATATGGCTTGTTAATAGTGCTATATGGTTGCTGGGGTGCTATAAGTGGTTGCTAGGAAGTGGCATCAAATTGTTATTTCACAGTAACACCTGCTTGACAGGCCAAGTAAAATGAATCCACCCCAAAGCCTCTCCATGTTTGAAAGTTGATGCAGACAAACCTAAAAATTTAACTTTTTTATTACCCTAACAACAAACAGTCTTGAATATAATGAAGAGCAAAGAGTTGGACAATTTGTGTATTTTTAATTATTGGGGGATTGTTTTTCTCAATATCCTTGGTAGTTACATTTTTGGATTGTTCTTGCTCTCTAAGCATTTTTACAACAGTTAAGAGAATGTGTCTAGACCTCATTGAGTAAAAGAAAAAAAAAAGAAGAAGAAGAGTGCACCGGGAAATGCCAGTGATACATGTAAGCCAAGACAAGCAAGGCTCAGCAGGCCCACCATAATAACTCACCTTTGACCAAGAGAAGGAGCTCGGCTTAACTAAACAGCCCTTTATTCATTCCTCTCCTTTAATTCCATCATTTCCTCTGTGCCCCGATAACCTGACAAGCTTTGTAAATCAAAAGTCAAAAGTTCAAATGCTGTGTTATAAATTTCCTGACTGAAGAAACCGTATACATCCATAAAGCATGGCTTGATCTCATTCTGTCTCTCAGCATGAACATATGCTCATCCTGAAATATTTTTTGCTGAGTTCATCACATCTGAACAGGTGGCTTCCAGACCTATATGTTCACACTGTAAACATATACCTGTTATCTCTTCAGTTCTTATAGTATTACATATCGTAGTATTTTATAACAATTATTAATTGTATATAGAGATAGATTAGCAAATAATCAATTGTAGGTAGGTAGATGGTTGGATGGATGGATGGATGGATGGATGGATGGGTAAGTAGGTAGACAGGTAATCAGAAAGACAGACAGATAACAATTAGAAATATCTTGATTTTAGATTTAGTTAAACAATTTTAAGTCATATTGAGACCCCCTGGCTGGAAACCTCTAATATTCAATTCAATTCAATTCATGTTTATTTATATAGCGCTTTTACAATGTGGATTTTGTCTAAGCTGCTTAACATTGAAGTTCTAGTAAAATCCAGATTTCAGAGTTGAAGTTCAGTTTAGTTCAGTTCACGTGGTTTAAATGTCACTGCTGAAAGTTCAAACACTGAAGAGCAAATCCATCAATCCATCTCCACAAGTCCCAATCCAAGCAAGCCAGTGGCGAGGAAAAAAAACTCCACCAACCGACGAAGTGAAGGAAAAAGAAAAACCTTGAGAGAAACCAGGCTCTGTTGGGCACAACCATTTTTCCTCTGGCCAAACTTCCTGTGTGGAGCTGCAGTCTAGGCACCGGAGGCTAGAGAATGCTGGACGTCCATCGTGGAGAACTGCAGGTGTGAGTAGGTCACCGGCGGGTGATCAGGCTGGCCCACAGGATCAATGCTGGGACTCATCTGTCACTGTGGTCTTTCAGGAATCAGTCTCACGCACTCCACTCCTCCATGACACCACAGCATCACCTCAGGATACGGCCTGGTCCAAGATTATGGATACCGTGGCATCATTTCTTCCCAGGTCTTAGATCGCATTAATGGCGCTGCGTAATCTCTAGGGGCCTCGGGATGAGTATCCCTAGGTGGAAATAGAGAATAAAGAAAATAATTAGCGTAGCTGCTGTTCATAATGTATTTAAACGAGTGTTATAAATAAAAATAGTAGTTATATAAACAAACATAGAAACAAACATGTAAAGCATATGAGTGTTTCCAACAAAATGTCTGGTGTATTAAGGAGGAGTGTGTCCTACAGGTGGTTGTCAAGCCCACTCACCTGCGTGGAGCACACTCATGCATAATGCCGTTATGCGATGCATTGTGTGTATGCTTTACTAAAAAGATAGGTCTTTAATCTAGTTTTGAACTGAGAGAGTTTGTCTGAGCCTCGGACATTATCAGGAAGCCTATTCCAGAGTTTAGGAGCCATAAATGAGAAGGCTCGACCACCTTTACTCGACTTTGCTATTCTAGGTACTACCAGAAGCCCTGAGTTTTGAGATCTTAAAGAGCGGGTTGGATTGTAATTTATCTGAAATTAAAAGGAAAAAGTCAACTTTTGAATAAAAAAGTTGACACAATACCTGATTATTTAGTAAAATATGCAAAATTATGCACATTATTCTCCTCCCAATTTTACAGAGAGGCCATAAATTCAATCATTAAGTTTCTGATTACAGCTTTAATTACAACTCTGGGCTTATTTTTTCTTCCTTTGGATCTGAAAAAAATAGAGAACCCATTAATTTACTTAGCATTATTACACCTAAGGCGGATTTCTATAGCTGCTCCTTTTTTTGCTTTTAATGAGTTGCAATGACAACACCCATGTAATGAAAGGTATGTTCTATTAAGTATGGAAAATCCACATATGCAATAGAAAAGCTTGTTTTATTAATGATCACAGTGACTGCTAATATTTTTAATAAGACTCTTCTCTATTCTTCAAATAGAAAGTGCCTTTATTTCTTTTCTTTATGCCTTTATTCATTTTTTAAGGCAAGCTTTTTAATTAATCTCCCTCACCAATTATTCAGTGAAAGTCATTAGTTCAAACATGCTTGTGAATATGTTGCCAGTGTCAGAACAAATGAGTCTGAAGACATGAGGTTCATTAGGACTGTGTGCTCAGTAAGGTCCCACAGTTGCATAGAGGGAATATTAAAAGGAAAACACTTACGTATGCAGACCTTCACTGCTGTATGAATGAACATCAGAGGAAGTCATCTTAAAAAGCCAGCAAACTAGAGTAAGAACTTTGATAGCCCCCTTGGGTGGTACAAAGGGTGCCGAGCGGGTCAGGTCTGTACCTTACAGGGTAAAGAAAACCCACACTCCTGTGGCTACTAGATCTGCTGAAACTCAACAGAAAATGCTGTATCAACATAATTATGTATTCAGAGGCTCCACAATTATGTTCGCAGCATTTTTAAAACTAGCCCTGGATGTGTGATTTCATTTTAAGGAGTAGCAGAGTGTGTTGAGGAGGAACCAAATGAACAGAAAAAAAAGGAAGCATCAGCCAAATGTGACTGAAATCACAATTTGTATTTTATTTTATTTCTTTATTCATCTGGATTTTTGTAATTGAATGTGTAAGCACTATGAACATCCTCTTCTGGTTGTGGCCGAGTTAAATATTGTTATGATCTAAAAAGGAACCATCAGGGTCAACATAACTGTCCACCAATCAGAGCATTTGGAAATCATAAAACCTTGCAGTCTGTTTGCGCAAAAGTGCTTTTAAACCCACACAAGGACTGTTGAGAAACCTGGAGCCCCCAGTGAGTGGAAGAACACTAAAGCCATTTTCAATCTCATAACATGACTGAGTGATTGGTTAGTGCTCTCTACCCACTTTAACTATACGCTGTGTACAACATAATTCACATGTTAGCTTGAGGAAGGAATAAAATGATTCTTTTAAAAAGAGGTACAATGGGATTATCCATCCATCCGTCCGTCCGTCCATCCATCCATTTGTCCATATATACGTAAAATAAGTTTTAAAAATGTAGAGCCAAGTGTGTCTATTTAAAAATGTTACACAGAGGTGTTTGTGTAAAAAGTGGCCACACTTCCCCCACCCCCCCACTGGCGGATTTCTTTAGCAACATTATCTCTGATCATAATTATCAAAAACTAATTTTGGGAGCATTTTAACTCATTGAATTATTGATTTGTATTTTTTAAAATTAGAAAACATGAAGTATTGTCGTTTTAACATTTCAATTGGGACATTCTCATTCTGGATGTCTACTCACATTCTCAAGTAAAGGATTTGTAGATTTTAATTATGAAGTGTTTCTATAGAGATCTGAAACTATTCAGCTGCACAAAATTTCAAGATCATTAGCAATTTCACATCTGGAACATAAAATGTGTGTGTGTAGCGTGCATGCGTGTGTGTAATTAACAGTTTCTAGTTTGAGATCCACATTTGTATAACACTACTGAAAATCTCAATAAAAGTAAGCTTTATGTTAAAACATTTTAACTTCAAATTTTCTCAAAGTTCTATAATTCAGTTCGAATGTGTAAACAAATGGAGAACACTCATGAATCATAAGCAACAATCAGCTGTTAATGAATACTTTTTAAAATGTACACACATTTATTGCACGTTCATTCCTATGAATGACACGTCATGAAATGAGAAATGATCAAAGACGTGGGACAGTTTCTGCCCTCAAGGTTTTAATAACTCTCAGTAAACTTGTAAAACTTGTATATTTATAACAAATCTGTACAACAATTCATCATCCAGAGCTCTATTGTCTAACTGCATCTCTGTTTAATGTTTGTCGTATTTTATTTTATTTTATTTTATTTGTTTTTTTCCTCATATTTATTTTGTGTTGTCACTTGTCACTTTATGTACACTGGAAGCTTCTGTAGCCAAAACAAATTCCTTGTGTGTGTAAGCACACTTGGCAATAAAAACCGATTCTGATTCTGATTCTGATTCTGATTCTAATAATAATAATAATAATAATAATAATAAATCCCATCACTTTCCTCTTAGCCGGCATCAGAACGTGGATGCACTGGGGCACTGTTTTTTAACATTTCAGTGTTTACGAATAGATTACATCAAAAAGAACATGAGTAATCTTGACAAACTATACGTCAGTCTAAAGCTACAACCCTCAAGCAGCGATTGTAGGTAGTTGTTTTTCAATGGGAAGCTTATAAAGAATGTATTTGCTAAATTTGTGTAAGTTGTACAGAACACGCTTAGATATGGAGTATATACTTATCATCATAATAACAAGACACGCATTCATTGCTGTACATCATGGTTTATTTTGAAAGGTAAGAATCCTCAGAACAACAAGGGCAAACATCACATTGACCTCAATGCCAAGCCACTAGCCATGCAGTGTTTTGCTAAACTCTTTGAAATCATAGAAAACTAAACATTATTTGAACATTGATTCAAATAATGATTCAGATAATTGATTTATTGATTTTTTGCTGTAGTTTTTCATTCTTAAAAAATTGAAACAAAGAATTCCTAAATTATTTTATTTAAATATTCAATCATAACTTAATATATTTATATCATACAATGTGTACTGCTATAGACCATTTTGAGGGATGTAAACAATAACAATGGTCCTAATGTATTTCCTGTATTATATTTTGAATGTCCATAGTTTCCAAGACTCCAAAAAGGTCCATATATTGATAAATAATGTCATGGCAGCTGCTTTAACATTAAGATATGATTAAATTACCTTTTGTTACTGTTATGAAATAGTTTGGTAGCAAGCAGGAAATGTTCATGGGCCAGTGACACCGCCACATTGAAATGGTCTATAGTATATATAAACATACCAAATATATAAATATATAAAACTTTTATTGTTAAGAGTCTTCAATCCCGATCGACTTGAAATCTGAGAATAACTCTGTATTTTATGAGACATGTTTTAAAATCTGTGACATATTTGAAGGCCTTGAGTTGGAATTGTGTGTGCCAGCTGGTTGTCTCTTTGGATTTTTCTTGGATCTTAGCTCAATGATGTAATATGTAAACACTGCAAATTGCATTAAACGTAAAGCTTAACAAAACATGTCTATAACTAAAAGCATTAGTTCCTGGATACATTCTTAATAAGATCTGTGATGTGAACATCTTCTTCCATGGCTTTCGTTAAATTAAATTCCTTGAACACAACACTGAAACATTTCCCTTGACAGCTCACATTGAAATCTCTGCTGCCAATCAGATAAAGTCAATGCACTTTAAAAGCAGGGCAATGGGAGTTGTGCCAGATTCCTTAAATCCAGCATAACATTCACATACGTGCACGCTGAATACACATGTATCCCACTGTGAGAGTGGCGAGAGATGGCCAGTCGTGGCCAAAGTGAGCACATGACAAAATATTATCTCAGTCACACGCTGTTCTCTGAACTGCACTGTAGATCAGGACTTGCTTGTTTATGTAAATGTTAATTCTTGCTTTCCTTACAGATGTAGCCTTCCTCTAATTTCCCTTCCTGCGGTGCATTGCTTTGCTCGCAGTGTTGACTTTGCAGGGAGAACAGCCGTCTTTGAGTCATAATGCCACGTCTGTCAGACTGATAAACGCGCCGTGCTGCTTAAAGTCCGGCCGTAGCAAGGAAATGAGACCCTCAGCGAGTCTCTGATCTATATTTCTTCTTTAGAGGCCTTTAATGCCCTCAAAGCTCTTTTATCACTCCGTAAGGTTGACCAACTACAAATGACCGGCATTGATTAGTCCCTGATTCACACTGGAAATTGTTAGATTGATGCTTTTAAGCTTGTAAGAATGGATCCCTTGAAGTGAGGTCAATAGAATGGACTGAGAATTCTAATGATGCGCATTTCCTATGGTTAAATCCAGGCCGTTCTGAGGGTCAGTAATCGTTAGTGCTAATGAAATTCTGTGTTTAGAACTCTCGTTTTCTAGATGATTAAATTAAGATAGTGAAGCATAAATAATCACTTTTAGCATCTAAAGCCTGTCTGCTGATAAATCATTATCATTATCATTTGCAAATGGTGACATTATTTTCATATGAACCCTTGAACACCTTATTTAGCCTGTGAACGACTGCTGTAATTAATGCTGGTTGGCAATCCCCGAGTCAACTGGGGTGGTGCCCATTTTCTGTCAATTGCTGCTACAGTATGTCTGCTATTTGGCCCGAGAGAAGTAACATCCACAGCTAGACAGATACGGCATTGTAATTTCCTAATTTATTCAATAAACAGTCAGACGGAAACTACTGCATACTTGACATCGCTATGTCTCTATTGAAACAGCACTAAGTAAACTGTAACACTTACTGAATTGTTTGCACAGCGCTCTTGAGAGTTTTACTTGGATAAGATTTATCCTATGGTTCAGTCGCAAAAGGAAATTTCTGTCATCGTTTAGTAGCTCCTCAAATCTGTCTTTCATTTTCTTGTGTAACACCTTTAAAGTCAAATAATAGCTTTGTGTGTGTGGAACAGTTCATCCAGGTTTTGTGAAATGGATCAACTGATTCTGTGAAAAGATCTGTGTAGGTAAGGGATTTTCAAACTGAGATCCAGGGGACTGACAGGGGGACACAAGGGGGTGTGAGGGGGCAGAAAACAATCAATCAATCAATCAATCAATTATTAATCAATCAATCATAAATGTAAATCATTTAATAAATATCAAACATTTTATGAAGTTACAAATATATAAACAACAAATGGGATAGTGACGTCCGGTTCTTTTAAACTTTTTCAAGCAGATTTTTTTTTCAATTATTTGTTCAGTGTGATTAATGCACCAATTCAAATGCTTCACAAAAAACGGTTTATTTTAAAGACATCTTCAACTAATTAGTTTGCAGCTGTTTTTGAGTCATAAACTCCGATTAAATGAGTGAGCTTCCAGTTAATATCGCAGTGAACTATTAATGGCTCAGTATAAGTTAACAAACAGAAGAAGTGATAGAGTCCGACTGCAGGAAAGGTAAGTGCTATGCTAGTTTAACTTAAATAAAACATTATACAGAACAATAAATAATTTTCGAATGAATTATAAAAGGATGAGCTTTTAATGTTATTTTATGAAATGCTTAAAGGGGGGATTATGTTTTAATGACATCTGTATATTGTGCGTATGTAAGACCTACTAGCCAAAGATTAGCCATATATGGCAAAACTTGCATTTTTGTATATTATTTTATTTTATTTATTTGGGGTTCAAATTTTATCACAGTTTCTTCATGTGATGCCAGTTTTTATATAGTTTATACTTTTAATAATAAGTTAACAGCAATGATGTAGAAGCACATAAGATGTTGATCCAGGAACATGTTGCACTTGAAAAAATCACGTTTGCCATTAATTCACACCTATTTCATTAGAAATTTGTAACTTGCCAACTAGTGGTCAAAAAGATGAATACAATATAACAATAGAATATAGTGTATCTTTTATAAGAATTTATAATATAAATGTAAAAATATAACAATTGCTTATTTAAAGGGGACCTAATATGCAAAAGTCACTTATAAGGGGTTTAAACACAGTTGTGTGGCAACAGTCTGTGAATATATACAGCTTCTAATGGTAAAAATAGATTAATTGTATTTTTTTATAATCACACTTCATCAACAGTTTGCAGAAACACTTTGATTGACATTCTCCCTTTGTACATGTCATCAGAGGGGGAAAGTCCCTCCCGTTAGTGACCATGTTTTTGAATCTGCCACTATGCTGACATATAGGCATTTGTAGCTCCGCCCTCTTTTAAAAAGAGGGCTGAGAGAACAATCACATTTGAATTTAAAGCGACAGTCACCAAAAGGGCACAATTAGAATCAAATCCTATAAGGGTCAGTTCCAAAAAGTTCTAAAACATTATTTATAAAAACATTAATCATATTTTGAGTTGAAACTTCACATACATACTCTAGGGACATCAGCAACTTCTTTTACATCTTTAAAAAGGGGCATAATCGGTCCCCTTTAAAACTCAAGTATATGCAACCATTACATCCTCTAATCTTCATTATTAACTGCGAAATTAGCTGAAAATGCAGAGTGAATGTATGCAAGTATGCAGCATTGTTTTGAATGATTGTTTCTTTTTATTCAGAGTAACAGTGGCTGATCACATTATAGCCTTCTACATGAATGTGAAGGCCCCGGTTCCCTTCGCTCAAGCCTTATTCCTTTCCTGAAGATGTGATGTGTGAGAATCCATTAAACAGCTTCACTTGATTTTAAACACTTTTAACTTAACTCTGCAGGGAGGTGAGCTAGAGACGCAGTCGACCCAGAACCCATCTATATTTTAGATACGCTAAGATGCTATCAGAATATTCACTGCAGGCAGGAGTATCTCGAGGTAAAGATAAGCATGGCTTTTGTTTGGTCAGTCTTGTAAAGGAAAGCAGTAAACAATGCAATCAGAAGTAATAGTAGGACTATGATTCACATCAGTGACCGTTTGTTAACAATAATTAGGATAATTAGGATTTCTGATGCTTTTGAAAAATGTTCTGCTCACCAAGGCTTCATAAAAATACACTAAGACAGTAACATTCTAAAACTTTATTACTGCATAAAACAACCATGTTCTGTTTGAATACATTTGGTTGGCAAAGCAACATTTTCAGCATTTTTCAGTGTCACATGATCTTCATTGACTATATTATTTTGCTTATTTTCTGCTTAAAGGTACACTAAGCAAATTTTGCCACTTAATATGTTGATATTGTTGATATGTTGATATTTGATATTTGATAATTTGATATTTGCAAGCAACAAAACACACCTATAACTCAACAAGACCACGGCCCATTTGATATCTTCGCTATATATACGCAAGCCCCATATTGTTGATTGGCTGTGTGTTTTCAAATAGAATAATAGATTAATGGGCAGCACGGTGGCACATTGGGTAGCGCTGTCCCCTTACAGCTAGAAGGTCGCTGGTTCGAGCCTCGGTTGAGTCAGTTGGCATTTCTGTGTGGAGTTTGCATGTTCTCCCCGTGTTTGCGTGGGTTTCCTCCGGGTGCTCCGGTTTCCCCCACAAGTCCAAAGACATGCGCTATAGGTGAATTGGGTAAGCTAAATTGTCCATAGTGTGTATGTGTGTGAATGGGAGTGTATGGGTGTTTCCCAGTGATGGGTTGCAGCTGAAAGGGCATCCGCTGCGTAAAACATATGCTGGATAAGTTGGCGGTTCATTCCGCTGTGGCGACCCTAGATTAATAAAGGGACTAAGCCGAAAAGAAAAGGAATGAATGAATGAATAATAGATTAATAACAATGATGTAGAAGCACATAACCCTGATTGCAAGCCTAAACTTATGACTTTGTCTGATTGGCGGCAGAGATTTCAATGTGAGCTGTCAAGGGAAATGTTTCAGTGTTGGGTTCAAGGAATTCAATTTAGTGAAAGCCGTGGAAGATGTTCACATCACAGATCTTATTAAGAATGTATCCAGTAACTAATGCTTTGTTATAGACATGTTTTGTAAACTCTAAACTTTCTGATTTTTTTTATTGGAATTTTGTTCCATGATCAACATAGATGTTGATCCAGAAACATGTTGCACTTGAAAAAATCAGGTTTGCCATTAGTTCACAACTATTTCATTAAAAAAGTGTAACTTGTCACCATCTAGCAAAAAGATTAATACAGTCTAACATAATAATATAGAGTGTATATTTTATAATATAGTAAATTATAATATAATTTATAATATAGAAAATATAACATTTGCTTATTTAAAGGGGACCTATCATACATTAATCACTTTCATAATGGGTTGATATTTGAAAGCAACACAACACACCTATAACTCAACAAGACCACGGCCCATTTGATATCTTCACTATATATACTGCACATGCCCCATACTGTTGATTGGCCTCATGTTTTGGGACTTGGTTATTAACAATTAAGTTGTGGTTACACTAAATCCTTCTTAAAATACAAAATAATAGGCCTCATTAAATTAATGCTGTTTTTGTTTATGTTTCTCAAAGAATGCATTTCAACTTCCACAATAAATAAATAAATAAATAAATCAAAAACTACTTTGCAACATTGATAATAATAATAACTCTATGGTTATTTATTAAATACAGAAAATAATTAAGCTTAAAATCAATATATATTAATAATTTCTAAAGGAAATTTTAGCTTTGCCACAAGAATAAATTACATTTAAAAATGCCAATATATTCAAATAAAAAATTATAATTTCAAAACAATAAGAATATTTAGCAACGTCACTGCTTTTAATGTAAAAATTAGCCTAAGTGAGCAAAAGTTACATTTTTATAGTTCATTTTTTCTCTCATATCACCATGGTGGTTTATTCCGCTGTGGCGACCCCTGGTAGATAAGGGACTAAGCTGCAGAAAAATTAATAAATGAATGAATCGGCATATTTAGTTTACACAGCTTTTCAATCTTGCCATTCAATCTGTTGTTTTTTTTAGAATGGGTGTAGGTGTGAAAGGTCTGAACCAGAGTGTGCTGATCGTGGTCGATAATGTTTCACTTGTCTCTGTTCTGTGGCAGTGACTGGGCAAGAGTGTGAGCTGTGACTGCTCTGATGGATGGATGTTTCTCTATCATGTCTTTGGCGGAAATGTGCACTCGACCGCATGATGCCAGAACAAGTGTGATCAGCAAGATGTCTGGTGTCTGCAGGGGGCATTTGGGGTCTCCTTGCCCTGTAGGCTGTGTGGGTTTGGCTCAGCTGCAGTGCTCAAATTTGCTCTCAATCTTAAGAAGGTCAAACAATTGGTCAGAAGGAACACTGTGCTGTTGGATGAAGGAGGCAGAGTTTTTGTAACAATAAGAAAGCCAGCAGGGTTTAAAGTTTATTGGCGCGCAGGGTGACTGGTGTGAACAGTGTTGGTTGGTAGAGGCATAAGATGTGCCATGTTTTAGTCAAGCTGGCCTCTTGTCAAAAAAATTGAGATAACAGTAAAACAGAGCATAATTATATATGTCTGTTACCTATGGAAAAAAAAAAAAAAAGTAAATATATCTTACAAAATATTAATATAAAAATGCTGGGTTCCACACACATAATTTGTGTTGAGTTAACACAATAGTATCTGGATGCAGCCTTGATGATGCAAGCTAAGACTGCATATCTCAGTGATACAATGGCAGACACAATGCACTCAATGGAGCTAGTGACATCACTGTGAGGGGTAAGGTTAGGGGTGGGGTTAGGTAAGCGCATTAAAAAGCATTGGATGCAGCTCAGATTGCACTGCACCAGGTCTGCATCCAGACCCCTCTCCAATAACATGAAGAAATTTAGTTAACGTATCAGTTTTTACAAATTTAGGTGGATTGAACAATTAAGTTGTCCCAAAAAATCTCAAGAATTGTGTTGTTTCAGCTCATTTTAAATAAGTAGTTTGAACAAAGAGCAAATTTCATTTTTTTTTTGAGTGTTTCTAAAAAGTGAATGTTTTTAAAAATAAGATAAATATATAAGTATTTTAAAAATCAAGAAGGAGCTATCAATGTCAAGCTTTTCTGTGTTCGGGCCAGGTGAGGTTTTTTATAAGTATATTGTTAAAATGATATAATAATGTTGATATAATAATAATTTTAATATTTACTTTAATTTATATATTTAAAAGTATTTTAAATATATAAACACACGCACATACAGTATACGCATACTGTATATGTGCATCCAAATAAAACAATTAGCTTTTTTAATGTAAAAAAACACAGAAAAATATACATTTGAAATTAATATACATGCATTAACATAAATGAGAACATTATGTACATCTCTGAATAATACTGAAAACGTCCTGGTTACGTCCGTAACCCACGTTCCCCGAATAAGGGAACGGAGACGTGCGTCTGTTAACAGACTATGGGAGTACGTCAGATGACCAATCACTCTAAAGAGTAAGAAAACGGGCCAATGAAATGCCAAATTGAATTGGCAGAGCTCTGCTCCACAGCTGGCAGCAATGAGCTATCAGCTATATAAGCTGCACGCTGTGGAGTGAGCCTCAGAATTTGCCTGCTGAAGAGCCGATCACTCAGCTAATCAGCTGGAGACTCAGCTGCTGTGGCAGTGGAGACTCACGTCTCCGTTCCCTTATTCGGGGAACGTGGGTTACGGACCTAACCAGGACGTTCCCCTTCATACGGGAACTTCAACGTGCGTCTGTTAACAGACTATGGGAGACTGTATGGAAAACGCCACAGCAGCTAAGCCCGTCACGCTCCTGATGTGAAGTTTGCCAAGCATAGCGTGGGCGCACAAGCATCACCAAGAGCGTAACCTTCCAACGTCCCCTAGGCCCTTAATTACCATTACATGGGAATAATTACAATTTAGATCGGGGGTCGTAAATGTGCTTTTACCTAGCTAATATAGACTAGGGATTTTAGAAATACGACAGTACGTTGGGAAAGCGTGCCAGTCCCCGAAGGGGGAGGACGCTGCGGAGGCCACCTGCTACCCAAGAGGGGAGACTTGATGGCAATAAGGACATATGGACTAGCCCTATGGAAGGGGAGTGCTACATATTATAAGCTGGTTAGCGGGTAGGGAAGACACGGGTCCGCCTGGTCAGGGGGAACACTCCGTGGCTAAATAAGCATATGGGATCACCATCGGGGACCGCGCATAGCTGGCACCGAACCTCAGCATGTGGGTAGACCAAGAGTGGGCATACCAGACATCACACTGAGCCAGGCACCCGGCTCCTCCGCTGAGTCGGGTGCTGGGGGCCTCGGAGGAATTCTCTAGGGTTCGCCAAGCGGGAAACTTACTAGCAGAATAGAAAAGGCGCACGTATCTCCGGGTTAGGGAGCATGGCGCAGCAAGCGTTTTTGACACCGAGTTTAATTTCGTCCCGATTGACCGGAGTGACCCAGTAATCGGGAGGAAACCGACTCCACTCGAGGATTATAAAATCTCGTGAATGTGTTAGGTGTCGCCCAGCCCGCAGCTCTGCATAATCTGTTAAGAGGCGCTGCGTACTCACGCCGAAAAGGAGGCACCTTTTCTTTTTTTTTTTTTTTTTAAAGTGTGCTCTCTCTCCCGGGGGACACAGCTTGCCCTGGCACATAAGGCGAGGGCAATGGCATAACTATAAAATGGACCAACCTCTGCTTTGATACGGCACTTCCCTTCTGCTGATCATAACAGAAAAGAGCTGCTTAAAGACGTATGCTCTACGTGTCACATTAAGCGCAATGCGCGGACATACAATAAAAGGGCTGGGTCTGCCTCCTCCGCAGACAGCGCTTGCAGGCTCACTACCACTTTTAATATAAAAAAGGGGTGGTAGGAACCTTGGCACGAGCTGAACCGGGGTCTCAGGTAAACATGAGAGTGGGCCGGTCCATATTCCTGGCACGATTCGCTGACCGAAAATGCCACCGGAATCCTAACCCTCCTGACTGATACCAACGCGACCAGCAGAGCTGCCTTCATGGACAGAAAACTTATAGATACTGTCGAGTGGCTCAACGGACCTAATCATAACCGCTGGGGCTAGAGAGATCCCGAGAGGGCAAGAGAGGGGGGCGGGGATGGAATTAACCATCTTGCGCCACGCACCTCTGAGGAACCGGCTGATAAGGTTATGCTTTCCCAGCGCGCTACCATCCGCCGCCACAGAGAGCGGGGATGGCAGCATGCCAAACCTTAAGTCTGGAGGGTGACAGCCTGCGCTCCAGTTATCCTAAAGGAAGAAAACACAACACTAATCTGGCATGTCCGGGGTTCTTCTCAGAGAGAAGAGCTCCACACAACGAATAGACTCCACTACAGGACATAGGCTTGCCTATACAGGGTGCTCTAGCCTGAGTGACGGTGTTAACCATCTACTGATAGGTCACCTAAGTCTACCGCGCTCTGTCTAGAAACCCTCAATGAGGGTTCCAGAACGCTGCCCGGGTGCCAGAGGGTGCCCGTCCCAGAAAAAGGAGTACTTCTTCCGGGGAATTCGTCAGGGAGGGCCATCACGAGGAGTGTGAGTCTGAAAACTCGGGTCCAGTTGGGCCAAGGAGGCGCAACGAGCGAGACCCGCACCTCGCCTCCCCGACCTTGCACAGAGTCTGCGCGCGCAGGCTCACTGGGGAAAACACATATTGTGTAAACCCGGGGCCAGCTGAGAGCCAGCGCATCCATGCAGAGCAGGGAAAGCAGCTGGCGAAGGGCCGCTCGGGAGAAGCGGCAGGATGTCCTGGGCCTCTCTGAAGCGTGCCCATAACAGCTGGACTGCGGGGTGGAGTCTCCATTCTCCCAGAAACGTAACTGTCGTGAGAGCATGTAAGCTGGCACGGTAGAGCTCGTATGGGATATGAACGGCGCGCAGCTATTAAGTCGCATGACTCCGGAGGAGCAGATGGCGAGCGAGCTGAGACATGCGGCGGTAGCGCACATCAGCCAACGGCTGACGTGCGCTATCGCAGCTATGCTGGCCGTCCTAACCAACACATGTGCCCCCTCCCGTACCGGTAGGAACCGGCGGAGAGGGAGAACACTGCCAACAACTCCAGGCAATTAAATGCCAACGCAACCGAAGTCCGATTTTCAAACCTGCGGCTGCATGCTCGATATACACAACCCACCAGCCCGTACTGGAAGCATCCGTCAGAATGACAGCATGACTGGACACTTGTTCTAAGGGCACCCAGGCCCGTAGAAGGCAAGGTCCATCCAGGGGCTGAAGGTGCGGAGACACAGCGTAGTGATGGACACCCGGTGCGTCTCCGCGCGCCATGCCCATCTGGGGACCCGATCGCGAAGCCAGCGCTGAAGTGGTCTCATATGAACAATTGAGTGGCGTGATAGCGGCTACAAAATGTCATATGCCCCAGGAGCCTCTGAAAAACTTCAGTGAAACCACTATAACTGCCGAATTAAACGGACAGGGCAGCACTAGCCCAGCGCGCTAAAAGCGCACCGTGATGGAGACCGGGTCCAGCTCCAACCCGAGATGAGAGAAGCTCTGCCCGGGGGAGAGCTTGCTCATTCTCGGTTGACCTGAAACCCCAACAGGCCGAGGTGCCAGAGCACCAGGTCCCTATGCATAATCGACTAATTCAAGGTCTGAAAAAATTAACCCAGCCAAAGAATAATCAAAAATGCAGATGCGCGTGCGTCAAAGAGACACAGGGCATCCTCCACGCATGGAACAGCATGGAACAGGGAGAGCCCGAAGGGGAGGACAATTTACTGCCATGCTCGGGCCCCGTCGCACTTTAGGAGGGAGAGAGCGAGACATGGAGTGAGCGTCCTTCAGGTCTATAGCTGCAACCAATCCCGCGGACGGACGCACTGGGGGATGCGTTTCTGCATGAGCACCCTGATCAGCATCCTGAACGGATGACAGATCAAAATGCGCAGATAGGATTGGTATAACCCACCGCTCTTCTTAGGCACGATGAAGTACGGGCTGTAAAACCCACACTTCATCTCGGCTGGAGGGACCTGCTCGATTGCATCCTTCGCCAGGAGGACAGCAATCTCCTCTCGCAAGACAGGGGCGCTCTCGGGGGAAACCCTCGTAGTATGAACACCCGTGAACCTGGGAGGGCGGATAGCGAATTGAATCGCATAGCCGAGTCTGATCGTCCGCATGAGCCACCGCGACGGGCTGGGCAGCGCTAACCAGGCTGGCAGAGCCCGCGCTAATGGCACCATCGGACTGATCAATGACATGCCAACGGAGGGGCAGCTCAGGAGGGGAGTGCTCACCCCGGGTAGCAGAGCGGCCCGAGGAAGAGCTGAAAATAAGAGAGAGACTCTTACCTTCCTCCCAGGATCCCGCGGAGAGGCTGGAGGTGCGAGAAAGGAGATCATCCTCTGGCGCCCTCAAAGCCTGTGGCGAAGTGCACCAAAGCTGAGAGCTGGAAGGCAGTGCGTCCCATGCTGGCAGCAATTGGGCTTCCACACCCAGAGGGAGGAAAAGCCGCTCTTTTCGGATCGCTACATTCGTTCGCGCGGGAGCCCCAGCCCTCCACCGGGGAAGAACGGTTCTCCTCCACTCCTAGTGGCCCGCCTTAGGTTCGCTTCGCAGTCCGATTACCGGACTTTACGGCGACCTATGACGGGAGCGTCAACTTCCTGCGGCGAGGCTCGGCGCGTTCACTAGCCAGTGTAACGGGCTGTGACGGTGGAGCATTTTGGAGCCGCGGGAAGAGCGATCTCGGCGAAGAACAGCCAGCGCGGACGGGTCCGGTGGGGGAGCAGTTTTCCGAGCCCACCAGGAGATGACCCGCTCCATCGCGCACGGCTGATCTCTCACCACAGAGGACTCCTGGGTAAAGTCCCCGACAGTGTCGCCGAGTAGGCCTGCCTGGGATATGGGCACACCAAGAAAGCGTACTTTGTCGGCGCGGCGCATATCTGCCAGGGTAAGCCAAGGGTGGCATTTCCGGACCACTGTGTGGCCATCGTCCTCCCCAGGGCACGGGCGGCCGACTTGAAGGTCATGAGAGCATAGTCGACCACCGTGCGGTGCTTAAGCATAAGCCTGGGGAAGAACCACCCCTGTGCAGCACAGCAGGTGCTGTGGTGCAGGGCAGAAGCGGCATGGCCCGCAACGGTGTGGGCTCTGGCCATGAAAGACACAGAAAACCCACCCGCCTTGGACGGGGGTCTCAGCTTACCCCTCCAGGTGGTGGCCTTAGGAATAGCTTCATACCCACTGGCCGCCTCGCCATCAGGGGAGGTGAAG
This sequence comes from Danio jaintianensis, assembly GCA_903798115.1. Lineage (NCBI taxonomy): Eukaryota > Metazoa > Chordata > Actinopteri > Cypriniformes > Danionidae > Danio > Danio jaintianensis. Next base: position 17,924,992 of record CAIGQV010017386.1, on the reverse strand, counting down.
GCGGAAGCGCACGAGGACCGGGCAGAGAAAAACGCCCTCTATGCCAGCGTGCGCTCGCTGTGCGCCCCTGGGAAGAAGTGGACGGGAGCTGGAAGATTCATCTTACATCAGCTCGCACGCCACACCTCTAGTCGGTCCGGCGGTGAGACTGGGGGACAAGCCATCTCCAGCCACACCGCCGAAGCAGCCCAGGAAGCGCAGCCATCATGTCTGATTCGAGAACCGTGACTACGCATTGCACCCCGTAGGATGGAAGCGAGCCCGGTCTGTCATCTGAGCATGACAGCTCGCCCTCCGATGTCGCGATGGACATCTGATCTCCGGTGTCATCAAGCGGAAGCGCGGGCATCCCGGGGGATGAACCGCACCACCACTCGAAGCTTGGATGGAGCGTGCTGTGGATGAGTGGGGGGTCCGCGGGCCCGGAGGCGGCGGATAAGCCCCCACTGTAATCCTCAGATCTACCCGCGTGCTAACCGATTTCACGGGGAGCAACGGGGGTGGCTTGGAAGCCGCGATCTCAGCTGTGCAACAGCCATGCTCTCACAGTGAGAGCATGAGCTGTCCGCGAGCACCGCATCGACATGCTGGACCCCCAGACGTGTGATGCGATACCCGTGCCCATCATCCGGAGATAGGAACCACCGCATCCAGAAACGCACAGTCAGAACAGCGTCTTGAAAAAGACGTGTTGATTGACTGTGTTGCTCTCTTAGGGAATCTGCTCTTTTAGTGTGAAACTGCTCTTTTGTGAACACCAGCGAAACGCCCAGGGGACAGGAAGCCCAGATCAACTGCCGCTGTCGCGTCATCTCCCGCACTGGTGAGTAAACTGGTTTCAGTCTTGAAATCAGGTTGGCAGAGTGAGGAGGTCTGAAGCAAATAAATTCTGAGGCTCACTCCACAGCGTGCAGCTTATAGAGCTGATAGCTCATTGCTGCCAGCTGTGGAGCAGAGCTCTGCCAATTCAATTTGGCATTTCATTGGCCCGTTTTCTTACTCTTCAGAGTGATTGGTCGTCTGACGTACTCCCATAGTCTGTTAACAGACGCACGTTGAAGTTCCCGTATGAAGGGGAACTATTTATTACTGAATATAATTTAAACGTATAAAACATTATTCTATGTTTTTATTTTATTGTTATTTATTATGTATATTTTTTTGACAACGACAAATAAAAAAAAACTGTTTCTAAGTTTTGATGACAGTGTTGTGTTGTGTGTGTCATGCATCTAATACCTTTTGTTTAATAGAGATTTATAATACCACACGCCTTTACTATTTGTGTAAAAGCTTGCTTTCATTTATTCGGCATTGGAGGAGTGGACAGCAATGAGTTCTGCTTCACCTCGGGTCCTCGCGCATTTGCTGAAGAACAGCGGGATCCATCCATAATGGAACTCTGACATGAAATTAACTGAAAATAATGCGCATGACATTTTTGCACAGCTGGAGGATTTGAATAATTGAGGCGGTAATAAGACTCCATCAGAGGGCAGGCAGGTGAGGTTCACTTTTTAAGCACTGCCACGGCCTTCAGCAGATGGAGGTTTATTCACTAGAGACAAGTTGGTGCTTTTCAAGAGCAACAGAAGAGCATGATGGGGAAAAACTTCAATGCACACACACACTCAGAGCTTATAAACTCAATCTGCGGGGGTCAATGCATTTGCCTGAGACCCGCTAGCAGACTGGTGTAACTAGTTATTACCTGAATGGATTCATGGATGGCTTTTGGTTTTCTCAAAGCACAAGGTCTTCTAAAGAGCTTTCTCATTTTCAGCGCTTGAATCAGTCATAAAACTGTCTCTACACAGAAATTTGTAGTGTTACTCAGCCTTGTAACTTAATACAGTGAGATCCAATGCTATATTACTGTCCAAAGGTTTGGGGGCAGTAAGATTTTAATATCATGCCTTTATATTCACCAAGGCTGTATTTAAAAGATCAAAAATAGTTAAAATAGTTATTATTATTATTATTATTATTATTATTATTATTTATTGTTGTATTAGTTGTATTGTTCATTTTTAATTTAAATGATGCATTCATTCAGTCATTGATTCATTCATTCAGTTCAAAGCTGTTTTCAGCAATCACAGGTGTTCAATGTCACATGATACTTCAGAAATAATATTAAAATGTTGATTGGTTGTATTTCTTAATAATGTTGAAAACATTTCTTCCTAATATTTAGTTTTTTGTGTGTAAACAATGATGCATGTTTATTTTCTGAGAATCTAAAGAACTGAATTTATATCTACATATATACATTCATAAATGTTTTGTAACTTTGTAATTACCTGAATACCATTTTTCTAGCAAAATCACTAGTAAAATATTATGTACTAATGTAGAAATTAGTTATTATTACTATTAGGTTTAAAAATGTGTTGACAAAAAATCTTCTCTTCAATAAACAGCACTTTTAAATTCAGAATTTAAATTTCACTCGAGGGCTATTTCCAAGTAGACATTAAAACTTACTACGCATATACACACACACACACACACACACGCGCGCACGCACACACACACGCACGCACACACACACACACACACACACACACACACACACACACACACACAC
>CAIGQV010017386.1:17910694-17922392 GCA_903798115.1 Danio jaintianensis | reverse complement strand
ACACACACACACACACACACACACACACACACACACACACACACACATTTACATAATACATGTATAATTTCTGGAAGTGATCCAGTTTTATATAGACTGTTGTTCCAGGCTTCACGTGGTAACAATCTATTACAGTTCTTTGGAACATCTTGTCTCTACGGGGGCTGAAAATGGCAAAGACATACGTTCAGACTGGTGATATTTTGCACCAGCAGATGGTTGATGGTGTTTGCTGTGTTTGCTTTCAGTGCACCAAACAGCAGGTCACATCTGGCTCAGGCTGTATTCCCAAACTCCAGCAGATGCACAATCACATATACCTGTCAATCACAACAAGGCTGTACAGGATAAAAGCAGCATTTAGCCACATGTTGGTTTAAAAGCACCTCTGGGTAAAAGAAGGACACCGCAAAGTGATGTAAAGCATATTGTGGTAGATTAATAAAATACTGCAGCTAACAGTGCAAACCGTGTGGCAAAATCGAAGTGGTGCTATTTGTGTCTGCACACACAGTGAGCTTTTTTTTTTTATTATGAGATTATGTTGCCAGATCATAGAGCAGGAGTGACCATAAACAGTAACTTAGAAAAGATTAAAATTGCAGGACCATTTAAAGTTAATATGAAGTGAAAGTTGTCATATTTTCTAATTTCTTATTGTAATATTATCTATTTTTTTAGATCTATCTTTTTCTATTTTTTTAACAAATAGCTGGTACATTTTTAATAACAGGATTTTAATGCACTGTATATGCTTTATTGTTGAACCAATATTTTAACAATAAATAGCTTATATATATAAAGTTTATACAATAGCTTATATAAATAGCTTATACAATAGCTTAGTTGTAAAATTGTTGTGTTTAAAGGATTGTTTTACGTTAAATTCTGTTATTAATTACTCACCCTCGTCATTCCAATCCCCTTTGTTCATTTTCGGAAAACAAATTAAGATATTTTGGATTCATTAAATTTACATATACTGTACAGTAGCATTTCTGTACATGTGCATTTCAGAAAGACGAGATGATACGATCTCAATCATAACTTGCTATAAAAATGTGGTGCAATTAGAGTCATTTATCTGTTCTAAATATTACTTAAAGTAGGAGTAAAAAGTAGCTCTTAGTACTCGAGTATTGGGTATTGCGCTGTGGAAATTATTCCACCTTTAAAATAAAATAAAAAGCTTGCATTTGTGCCATTTTTCAAGAGTGTTTCTAAGTATAAGTTGAATTATTTGCCATTCATGGACTATACATTAAAAAGGTGAGATTAATTTAGTGTGAGAACATAATACATTAATTTATGCACTTGTAATGCCGGGAGAAAACAGGTTGGTGCATTTACAGTATATGAGAAGTGAAACCTGTGTAACCTAAGGAGGAAAAATTCTAGCTGTGACGATAATGTTAATGCTTAAAGGGCACCTAGTTTACCCATTTTTCCAGATTTAATATAAGTCTTTTGTGTCTCCAGAATGTGTCTGTAAAGTTTCAGCTCAAAACACCCTTCAGATTATGTATTATACCTTTCAGAAGTTTGTCATTTTTAGCTCTGAGCATCTTGTAGCTGTTTTGGTGGACTGTGACTTTAATGCTAGTCCTCCCCGCCCACCGTAGCCACGTGCCTGTCAGTGTGCCTCAATCTCCGTCCTCGGCTGCCTCAGATAACAGACAGACATGAAGGAAGCAGATCTCACGTAACGTTTGTGAGAAATACTACAGTAAGAACTTTCCCAATGATTATTTGATGTATTTGTTGTGGAGTTGCAACAATGAGTCACACACAATGTCGTTACAAAGTACACACACACACACACACACACACGCACACACACACACACGCGCGCACACACACGCACACACACACACACACACGCAGACAGAGCATACACACTCAGGCAGAGTTTTTGCATGGCAAATGTGACAGGATTACACATTAATATATAGACACATTAATATCCACTGCTGTATGGATATCCGTTATGTTAATGTACAAAATAAACCTGATTTAACGTCCACAACCTGGGATTGAAGCGTCTTCTTTTATAATTGTACTGACACGTGGCTGTGGTGATAAAGTAAAGCTGATGTAAATCGCTGTAATTCATTACAAACATTCATTCATTTAAAAACGTGTTAAACTTGTAAAACTCACTCTTGCTCACATTTGATGATGATTGATGATCCTAGCGAACTGAACAGATCTTTTATTCCCGGTTGCTTTGCACACGTCCTGTCTTGTTGATATGATTATACGCGTTACTTTGGAGACATGTTAATACGCAGCTGTCAATCAATTCGGTGGGCGGGAAAACCACACTCCTACGTCAAGTTGCGGTCGGCCTCAAAATGGGAGGGATTTGGATGCTATTTTAACGCCAGGAAATTAAAAAAAAGAGACTTATTGTGTTTATATCACTGTTTATGACTGTGGACCCACTATACCTACACACAGTTCTGTCCAAATAGCTAAAAAAAGATGATTTTCATCATAGGCGCCCTTTAAGTTATGCACTTTGAACCCTATCTAACAAGCTACGAGTGTCCAGCAGTTGGCGCCACAAACACAAACCAAAAAATGTAACAAAAAAATTTAACTGGAAGTTGAAGGGAAACAGTGCAGTAAAACTACCGACACTGCACTTAAAATGTACTGTAAAAGTCAACACAGGCTCATTGGGCATATGCGCCCAGGGCTATATTATTGAGAACCGTAAAATATGAGCCTGGGGCTACGTTTGGCTGCATCCACAATAACTTCTGTTCCTTTTCACGCTACTGCTGACCGCTTACCTTCGTATAGACGGCTTTTCTGGTACGGTCAGTTTACTCGGTAGGCGTCACACTTGGGATACAGAGCAGACTGGGGTTCTGACAAAGTCTGACAAAGGAGTTTAAAAAAACAGGTAAAACTAAGCCCAAAAAAAAGCTGTGTGAAATCGTGGTAAAAGCATACATCCCCCAGAGGCTTTTCTCTTCTAGTTTGCTTTTGAAAACACTATCACTTAGGTTTAGGGAAGTGGGTTGTTCAGTAATAGCAAGCTGATATATGCATCACAACAAGCCGGCCTCTTATGGACACGTGCAAGTATGACATTGAGATTTGCAGAAATGTGCACAGCGGCCCCTGGTGGATTTACAAAAACATAGTGCAAATGGTCACATGCTTTATTACAATCACTTGGGATAAAGCAAAACATGTTTGGTACAACCCATCGCTTAAAGCATACATTAGATCTAATTTTGTCTCATGGAATTGAGGTCATTGATGTAGACATTATACCACAAAGTGATGACATAACAGATCACTACCTCTTATTATATAAACACGGCTTATATAGGGTGTAGGACTTATAAAACGTAAGCAGGGCTCTCTGCTGTCTGGCGTGAGCATTCAACTCCTTCCACAGCCAAGTGCCATGTCAGTTGTTGTAATGCGCATGCATATCCAATCCCACCCACATCCAAGTATGACGTCAGATGTTGTAATGCACATGTTTACTGTGACAGGTTTAGGGTTGGGGGAGATGTAGACATTAATAACTGTGAAGGTTAATCATTTTCGTTTCTAGCAACAAACGCTCATGCATGTGTGTCCACTACATGTTGGACTTCCATCATGCTACAAGCTAGCAGACGTGGCATGTTCGGCTTTATGACATGGCGCGTTATCCTGCTGCAAGTAGCCATCAGAAGATGGGTACACTGTGGTCATAAAGGGACAGACATGGTAAGCAACAATACTCAGGTAGGCTCTGGCGTTGACTCGATGCTCAATTGGTACTAATGGGCCCAAAGTGTGGCAAGAAAATATCCCCCATACCATTACACCACCACCAGCCTGAACCGTTGATACAAGGGAGGATGGATCCATGCTTTTATGTTGTTGACACCAAATTCTGACCCTACCATCCGAATGTCGCAGCAGAAATCGAGACTTATCAGACCAGGCAACGTTTTTCCAATCTTCTATTGTCCAATTTTGGTGAGCCTGTGCAAATTGTAGCCTCAGTTTCCTCTTCTTAGCTGACAGGAGTGGCACCCGGTGTGGTCTTCTGCTGCTGTAGCCCATCCGCCTCAATGTTCGATGTGTTGTGCATTCAGAGATGCTCTTCTGCATACCTCGGTTGTAACGAGTGGTTATTTGAGTTACTGTTGCCTTTCTATCAGCTCGAACCAGTCTGGCCATTCTCCTCTGACCTCTGGCATCAACAAGGCATTTGCGCCCACAGAACTGCCGCTTACTAGATATTTTCTCTTTTTCAAACCATTCTCTGTAAGCCCTAGAGATGGTTGTGCGTGAAAATCCCAGTAGATCAGCAGTTTCTGAAATACTCAGACCAACCTGTCTGGCACCAACAACCATGCCACGTTCAAAGTCTCTTAAATCACGTTTTTCATTCTGATGCTCAATTTGAACTGCAGCAGATCGTCTTGACCATGTCTACATGCCTAAATGCATTGAGTTGCTGCCATGTGATTGGCTGATTAGAAATTTGTGTTAACGAGCAGTTGGACAGTTGTACCTAATAAAGTGGCCGGTAAGTGTATTTTGCCATTCCCAAAAATGTAGCCTTGTGCAAGTATCTCCAGTGAGCCTGGGTTGGTAAAAGTACACCTTTTTAAAACTCGCAACTTTACACCACTGACCATTATAAATCTTTCTCTTTTTGTGGGATTTTCATATATTTGTTGTAGGTCAAAATTTGCACTGTTGTGAAAATATGTAAAAAATATGTTTTTTTTTATTGCTAATCTATAGCCTGTTACAGTAAATATTAAGGTAAATGATGGAACCAGTTGTGATACTTTCACTTTAACCCTAATGCAAGCAGCGCATCACGGCTGGGTGAAGTGGACCTGTATTCATTCAATAATATAGGAGTGATCTATTTTAATCAATTTTGACTGCCTGCTTCCAACATCCACCGAACGAGGAATATCCTATATAGTCTGAAGTTATGAGCTGCTTACATATTATGAATCATCTCACAAACCCCTCAGGCATGTCATGACCACCTATATTGCCTATAGGATGAGCCGGCACACACAATATAAACTTCACAGTCTATTTGCCAGCCTTTCTAAGTAACAATCACTGTTTGATACAGCAATTTACAGCTTTCAAGTAACCTTTTGCCTGGAGAGCGTATCGCAGCTAAGAGACATAAAAATGTATCCAGGTCATTTTTATTTTTAAATTGTCACGGAGTTGAGTATCGATGCTAAGGGGCTAATTCTGAAGTTGAAAAATTCTCTCACTTGTGTCATCCGCAGTATTACAGCTGCTGCTAATCCTACTGAGAGGCGATATAGAGTGTGCTGTCTAGCATCTTGTCAGAATGAGAAGTGAGCCACCAGGAGCATTACAGCGGTGTGTGTGCGTGTGTGCTAAGACATTTAGAGTGCCTCTCTCTGTCATGCAAGTGATGAAGTGTGGAAGTCGCAGTCGCGCACACTACAGTCGTGCTGAAGTATGTTGTTCAGCGGCTGTCATTGAGGTAAAGGGGGACAGGACAATATTCGTGTTTGGACTTTGTAACCAAATAGCATTTTTACGCGAGGCGCATCTGCAGTGACAAATTACAGTTTGGATAACCATTAGCTCCAAGGTTGTTGTAATCTCATTCCCTTTGTAATTAACTCATGGCAAAGCTTTTGGCTATTAGCTGTAGACTCATTGATTGTGACATTCTGCTAAAAAGACAAAGACTGATTATTTCTTCATGACTGATTATGAAATCAGGTCAAGATGAGTCTTGTCACATGAGCGATGTTTCAAAAAATGGCTTCTCTGGAAATGTATGTATGTTAAAATTATACATAAAATATTTTGTTTTAAATACAACATAAATTTGTTCATTTTCAAGGTGAATTTGTTATCTAGTGATGCATTTCTTATGGTTATATGTAAGTATTTTTGAATGAATAGCTTTCCTTTGCCTAAGGCCTTGTTTGTTCATGTGTGCATTGTAATACTGTTGTAATTATGCTCCAACTGTGAGGTTAAATTAATTCACAAATGTTTATGTATGTGTTCTTGTACCACCTAATGTACTTATGAACACAAGTGACAAGCATTAGCACTAAATAATTTTTTTGTTGCTTATTTTTTTTGCTTTTTATGTGCATTTGCACATATCTTTATATTTTATTTCATTTTATTTTTACTACCATTCTTAAGTTTCAGTCAGTAAGATTTTAATAGAAAGAACAGCATTTCAGAATCAGCTTTATTGCCAGGTATGTTGGATATTATGAGGAATTTGTTTTCGTGACAGAAGCTTCTACAGTGCAGCAGAATGGCAGAGACAGGACAAAAAAACAGATAATAAATGCATTTAAAAATAAAAGTGAATAGTGAATGCAAATATACAAGTGTATGGACAGGTATATTACTATATACAACGTTATATGTGCAGCTGTTATGTGCAAATTGGCATGTAAAGTACAGTATGTTGTTAACTAAATAAGTGTATATGTGTCTAAAAGGTAGTGATGTTTGTTTCACAATTACTATCATCAAGTGTTCATGAGATTTAACTACATTTTTAAAATCCTTACCGTCATGTTTGATAAATTATACTGTTCCTTAATAAAAGTTTTAATTTATAAAATAATAAAATAAAACAAATCATACTGACCACAAAATGATTGTACAGAAAACAAAGACTAGCAAACAAACTGCATATAAACATCCTTATTCAGGTACACATCTCAAAATTAATGTCAATCATTTTACAAGACAACTATTTGTACTGATTTTAATTGATATTTATGAAAAACATTGTTCTTGGCTAAATCATAGACCATAATTTATAATATGACATTTGTTTGAATCATATCTTTAGTGATTTTGTCACTCAGTGAAAGGTAAGATAGGCACTGCTTTCTGTTGCTACATAGCTGTAACCACATGAAAGAAAAATGGCAACGAATCTAAAGAAACATACTGAATTTAGTTCTTGTTCTCCTCCTGCTCTCATTCTAGATCCAGAGATCATCAAGGCCATATGTCATTAAAATGGCTAAAATGAAAAGTAAGCCATTTACTTTACTAAAATAGACTTTTCTGTCAAGCATCCATCCTTCCCTACAGGTCACCATCTTTAATCGCTCATTTGTGTGAACTCTGAAATTCATCTCAGGTTCAGGGACCTTAATTATGGACAGCAAGTCATCTTTCATCTTTATCCATTTCCAACTTTTAAAACATGAATAAAAGTTACCACAAAAGAAATCTGCTGCAATTATTTCAGTGAGACAGTGTAGTATTCAGTGCTGAAGGGAGAGTTCTCAATGGCAAACAAAAGGGTTGACTGCATGGATTTTCTTTTATATGAGATATGGGAAAGAAAATCGATTGTATACTGTAGATGTTAGCAAAAATGCATATACAATACAGCAAAGATTCTTTATTTAGCAAAGATAGATTTATGTCAGATACAATACAACTGAGCTGCTATTTTGAAGTTTTAGGCCACCTAGAAATGAAATTTTGACTTTGCTATCATTCAATCTCATCAGTGTTGTTCCAAATCCATAAACATTTTATTCTATAAAATACACATAGAGAGATGAATCAAAATAATCACTCGGGCACTAAATCAGTAATGAACTCTAAAGTCAAGATGTTCAGGAAATATATTTTTTTAGGTACAAAATTAATGCACAGTTAAAAAAATTGTTCATCTAAAAATTAAAAAATTCTGTCATAATTGACCCTTACGAATCGTTTTCTTCTGTTAAACACAAAAGAAGATAATTTGAAGAAAGCTGGAAATCTGTAACCATTGACTTTCATTGTATTTGTTTTTCCTGCGTATATGGAAGGGTTACAGGTTTTCAGCTCTCTTACATATATCTTATTTTGTGTTCAACAGAAGAAAGGAACTCATAAAGGTTTGGAGCCACTCAAGGGTGAGTAAATAGTGAGAACATTTTCATTTCATCTGGGTGAACTATCCCTTTAATCATATTTTATCATGCTTCTCCCAACTATTTAACTTACTGCTTATACTTGTGCTCGTTCATGCGTATGATTCAATGCACTGATAAACACACACTGAAGTTTACTGTGTTCTTTTGTTTATAAGCAAAAAAATTAAAGTAGTTGGAAAATCCCAAACACTTTCATCCTGTACTGAGCATGAGTGAAATGCAAAACGTGTAGACCTCATTTATATTAAACTTTTATTTAATTTCAAATGGCACTGTTGTACTGAGCATTAGTGAAATGCAAAACGTGTAGACCTCATTTCTATTAAACTTTTATTTAATTTCAAATGGCACTGTTGGGGAATAGCACACAGGTTTTTACAAATGAACAGACAATGGGGTGGAGTCACTGCAGCGGGTGACACAAGAGTATAAAGTGAGTAAAAATATAGACTGGGAAGCATGCCAAAACAAATAAAGCAAAATATAGGACTGCTGAAAAAAAACAATTGTGTTGATGACACAACTGACACCCAAAGCCAAACTCAAAAAAAAAAAAAAAAAAACTATTAGGCTTAAATCTAAATTTACAATATTTATTTGGCTAGCGCACATTGTTGTGCTTTAAGTGAATAATGAATCCATGCAAGTTAATCCCCTGAAAAAAGAAATTTGTTTTGGTAATTTTCAATCAAAGTCTGACCATTTGCTTCTGCATTTGAAGTGGCAAAATATACTTAACCACACCCCTCTTACCGTCAGTTTTCAATGAGAGAATGATGTGCAAAAAGAAAGCCCCACCCCCTACTCAATATTTTGTTTTAGTTGGAAGTGCTGAAATAAACTGCAACATCCTTCCTTGACAAAACCACCATCTCATTGTGGATGGATGGACACAACAGAGAAAAAAATAAACTGTGAACTTAAAAAGATGTGACTGCATACAGTAAGTCTACAGTTTCTATCAATCCCCCCAAAAAAATGGTTGTCTCCTAAATATTTTATAAGCGCTTTTTGTCACCTTATATTTTAATGTACAGATCACGCTATTAACAAACCATTAACTAAGACTTTTAGCTCAATAAACTGCTAATTAGCTGCTTATTGTAGTTAGTAAGGTATTAATTGGGTTTAGGGCCGCACGATATTGGAAAATATTACATTGCTATATATAATTTGTCTGCTATATATATTGCGATGACGTTACAATTTCACCAGATAGCTTAAAAGCTCTATTTGGGATTATTCTGGGTCATGCATAAAATTTAATAAACAATTTAAAGCATAGATAATAAAGACAAAAGTAAACTATACAGTGCTTTATGTTTTTCCAGTGAGTCTAAAAGTATTTAGGTACAGAAATTGAATAATCAAATCAATTTCAAGTCTTCATTGTATAAATAATTAAATAAAATAAATCCTTATTAAAGATACAAATGGTACAATTTCTTGTGTCTGAATGCTTACACAGCCACAGGCATTAAAACGCACGATGACTATAAAATTTAACCTTATTGTGGTTAAATTCTGCAGTGACTTCACAAATCACTTGTTTTCTGGACTGTGCCTCTTGCTCAACTATGAACTCAACATTCCAAATCCTGTGATGTGACTATTGCAGATGGGCACATTGCGATACCCATGCTGAAACGATATATTGTGCAGCCCTGGTTGGGTTTTAGGTATTGTTTATGTAAAATAAGATCATGCTTTATAAGTGCTAATAAACAGTTAATATCTTAATAATAAGCTGGTTATAAGCCAGTAGTAAATTGTGTGAATTGTTACTTAAACTAAAGTGTTACCACATTTTTTTATTTATCATAAAGCTGAAGAAATACTTGAATTTAAAATCGGTCTATACATAAAATTCTGTCTACAGCCTTTTATAGGCAACCTAAGAGGTTGGGTAAGGTCTCATTTAAGTTTCATTACAAGCTGTTCATACTTTGAAAATAATACATAAAAAATGTCTGCATACGTACAAACCCTTTAATGACAGAATTTAATTTTCTGTGTGAACTATCCCTTCAAGCCAAAACATTAATTTAAGCGACTCCAAAACATATTAGTGCTCTACTTGAACTCAAATTAATATGTCCAACTCCTGGTGTTCATAAGAACTCTGGGATTGCTTTTCAGTTGAGTGATGTGGGACCACGATGGTGTAAATCCAGCACCCAGGGCTGATTGTGGTGCCAGAAGTTGAACTGGGACGAAGGGGTTTGCTTTTGTTTGCCCGCCTTACATAATCACCAATCTTCTCCATGCACAAGCAACTCTTGTTCTTTATAATGACTTCCAAGTTTCCCAGTGATTGTGGGTTTGTTTCACGCCTCATTTTGTTTAGCCGTCAAATCTCTAAATTCCACCTTGTTTGGAGGAGTGATGGAGGACAGAGAGATTATAGCGGCTGGGTTTTTGTAGGTTGGGACGCAGCGTTCTGGCGTAGAGTAGGTGCAGAGCTGCTCGTGCCACTCCAATCATACAGAAGCACCTGGTGGTTATTTGGCTGTAACTCTTAGTCTGTCTGCCCCTTCTTTGTTGGTGCTCGTGTGACAAGAATGTAAAAACAAACAAAGTTGTCAAGGAGTGATATTAAGGCTGGCGTACACACAAACTTTGAAACTGAATAATGGCAAGCGAATACAAAACTAATACTCTGCGGCTTGACAGATCACAGCAATAAGAATGATGTTGGGTTTTAGCTTTTACACCCTCTTTGTTAATGATAATAATCTGAAGTGACAATTTCAGAGTCTGGAGTTTGGAAAGCACCTTAAATACTGACACAAATCCCGGCTGACAGTCAGAATGTTTCCAGCCTGACAAATAGAGCGTGATGATCATAGATCTACATCAAGGGTATGCTTTTGTATTCTCATGAATATCCGTTTTTATGTCTGAATGATTTAGCAAGTGCCGTTAAGTGAAAACTAGCAGATTTGAATAATGTCAATCTGATAGCATCGCGATGCATTTCCGAGAAGGGATTCTTCCATGTTTAATAGCTAATGTGGAGTGGGTGGCCATTGACAGCCTTCTAAATACCTCTCTTGCACATCTAAATGGCACCTTGTGTGCCACAGTTCAGTGTTATTTCTTTGGATCGCTTCCAAGTACATTAATTGCCAGCAGTGTTGCAAGCAAGGGATAGACAAGGAATTGACAAAATAAATAACTTAGTTTTTTTGTATTATATTGTATTGTATTGTATTGTGTTATGTTATGTTATGTTATGTTATGTTATGTTATGTTATATTATATTATATTATATTATATTATATTATATTATATTATATTATATTATATTATATTATATTATATTATATTATATTATATTATATTATGGTGACACGGTGGCTAAGTGTTTAGCACTGTCGCCTCACAGCAAGAAGGTCGCTGGTTTGATTCCCGGCTGGGTCAGTTGGCATTTCTGCGTGGAGTTTGCATGTTCTCCCCGTGTTGGCGTGGGTTTCCTCCGGGTGCTCCGGTTTCCCCCACAGTCCAAAGACATGGGATACAGGTGAATTGAATAAACTAAATTGGCCGCAGTGTATGTGTGTGAATGAGTGTGTATGGATGTTTCCCAGTACTTGGTTGCAGCTGAAAGGGCATCCTCTGTTTAAAACATATGCTGGATAAGTTGGCAGTTCATTCCGCTGTGGCGACCCCTGATGAATAAAGGGTCTAAGCCGAAGGAAAATGATTATATTATATTATATTATATTATATTATATTATATTATATTATAT
>CAIGQV010017386.1:17894645-17910684 GCA_903798115.1 Danio jaintianensis | reverse complement strand
ATTATATTATATTATATTATATTATATTATATTATATTATATTATATTATATTATATTATATTATATAGTGGTACTGCTTATTTATGTACAGTCAAAACAAAAACAAACTGCGAATATTGAAAAGATATGTATAATCGATTGTTTATAATGTAATTATTTGTCTAATAATTATGCAAAACAATTACATCACTCTAAAAAAAGTTAATTAACCTGTAGCCTGTTATTCACAGGTATTTTACGCTTATTTACATTTTTGAATTGCGTTTTGAGAACTTGATCTCTGCTTGGTCAACTTTTGATGCTGAAATCTTAACTCAGTACAATATATTCTATAATAAATAGTGTTCGTTTTAACCAGCATTAACAGATGTTTTGTAAAGTGCATAATTGTTCATGATGGCAGAACACACAAATAAAATAAAATTACAGCACATCTGAATAAAATACCAATTTTTGCATATGAAAATATTGCAGCTCCTGTACAATTCTCCAGTGAAAATATATGACTTGTTTGTCAGAAATAATGAAAAGGCTGCTTTTTAAGATGAACCTAGTCTAATCAGAAGACTTGTGTAACTGCACTTTAAAAATACATTTCACGCTTTGATTGCAACTTCTGTTTTTAATTGACTATATCAATAATAAACTTTAGTTTTTGTTAAGAAATACTTATAGCAAAGACATTTGTTGTAAATACACAAAAGTCCTGTTTGCTGAAGGGGGAAACGGGTTTGTTAATGACCCATTTTATAGAACTGTCCACACTCTGGCAAGTTCCCCCTATTCACCTTTTGTTCCCTTTCCACCCAGTGAATTTATGGACAGTGGCCTGTTTTTGGTAAATGACCCGATGTCGTGGAGTAATTTTACTCAGCCCCAAGCGCCATAGTTTGTACTTTAATTTATCTGAACAACCAACACTGAGAGCAAGTCTATGCAGTTCCAATGGTTGATCATGCAACCAGCAGCAAAAAGCCACGGCCATATGTCTTCCCCCAGCTCGTGGGAGTGAAGACCAGAGCAGGTGCTCGGCTGCCTTTTCGGCTGTTGCAGGCCTGAGTGCAAGTCGACGGGAGGGAAAACATGATTACTCAAATATAGATCCGCTGATAGGGAGGAAAACAGGCTACTCAAACATCTGCAGCCAGTGCTTAAAACCACAGATTGTCTCGGTGCAAATAGGAAAATCTTATGAAGAAAATCTCATTATAAGGTTTCCAGGCCAGTGCTGTGGTCGATTTTACAAGATGAGGAGAAAACTGATATCAGGAGATGGATTCTGTTCATTGCAGAGAAGGAATTTATCAATATGCATGATTCCTTTTAGGCGAAGTATTGGATTTAAGTTATAGTTTTGTGTTGCCGAAGAATTCAAATTCAGTGTGTTTCAATATTTCCTGCCAACTTTACTGTAGTCATGCTTAAAGAAGAAAAATTACAGCAGCAGTGCCAGTAAAGGTATAATTCACACATAGAAATTATAATTACAGAATCATTTAATGACTTAATTTCACTATATTTTGGAGCTGGATAATGATGACAAAATTTTCATTTTGCATGACCCTTGACCACACATCTTAGATTGCACAGGTGTATTTGTAAGAACTGCCAAAAATACATTGTATGAGTCTTTTTTTTTATTTTTATGCCAAACATCATTAGAAAATTAAGTAATTATGTTCCATGAAGACATTTTGTGGGGCGACACGGTGGCTCAGTGGTTAGCACTGTCCCCTCACAGCAAGAAGGTCACTGGTTTGAGTCCCGGCTGGACCAGTTGGCATTTCTGTGTGGAGTTTGCATGTTCTCCCCGTGTTCACATGGGTTTCCTCCGGGTGCTCAGGTTTCCCCCACAGTCCAAAGACATGAGGTATAAGTGAATTGAATAAACTAAATTGGCCGGAGTGTATGTGTGTGTGAATGAGTGTGTATGGATGTTTCCCAGTACTGGGTTGCAGCTGGAAGGGCATCCGCTGTGTAAAACATATGTTGGATACGTTGGTGGTTCATTCCGCTGTGGCGACCCCTGATGAATAAAGGGACTAAGCCGAAGGAAAATGAATGAATGAAGACCTTTTGTAAATTTCAATTTTTAAATACATCAAATGTATTTTCTGATCAGTAATATGCATTGCTAAGAACTTCATTTGAACAGATTCCAGATAATCTTATCTATAATCTTATCTCTGCCAAGTATTTGTTGTATCCTAACAAACCATTCATAAATGGAAGCTTTTTTATTCAGCATAAATCTCAATTTCACAAAATGACCTTTCGGTCTGATGTGTTCCAGGGTCACATTTTGATAAGACGTATCTCAAAGTTCTTTCTGTAATAATCTGAATAAGAGTTTTTCAATACCTTCAGTGTATCCGAAAGCATAAAAGCAACTTATGGTTTAGAGTCACCTAACATTTTCCTTTTCCTTTTCCTTAACCATTTCTTGCTGCATGTGCTCTGTACTGATGTGGCATTGTCTTGCAAGCATGGCTAATAGTCTCTCTTTTCCATTTTTCTGATCTTATAGAGATGTGACTCAGAGGTCTGACATACTGAGATTTCATTTCCTTACAACACTTAATGCTACTGCGAATGAAACCCATTTACAATGGATTCTGAAAGAATGGCTGTTGTGTAATGAAAATTCATAAACATTTCTGAAGACTTTTGCCCATCTCTTCTTAGCACTGTTGTACATATAGACCACCATAATACCTCTTATGTGAGTGTGAATGGATTTTTATCAACGTTTTTCACATTTTCTAAATGAAAGTTCCTGTCTTATTGTTGTCTCATCTTGTAAATGTGTTTTTTTATAGCTTTGTTTTGATTCTATGATCATTTATACAGCATGTTATAAAAAAAAGTTATATATAGGTTGGTGATGCATAACACATTTCCTTTTAAGATTTTTAGATAAAAACCGTGGCATAGTTTTTTTTTTTTCATTTAATACACTTTAATTAGTTAATTTTTAATAACTGAAAATACTGAATCTAAAATAAAAGCCCAGAAAGTATACTATGAATAAAAAACATTGTAAAAAAAAATAAAATAAATAATAATAATAATATTAATAAAGGTCATTGCCCTCATACAGTATTACTTTTCATATATCTCCCATATGTAATGTGTAAATATTTAACATTGTAACATGACTATGGGTTTAATTTTAGTTGTATCCTCCCCCTTTTCCTCTTCATATGTTAAAAATTGAAGACATTTGATTGGCTCATAGTTTTTCAAGAGTTGGACAAGTAATGAGTGGTTTCATGTCATATAAAGCTCCAGTGACGAGTCAGACCAGACTGGAGGAGACTTGGTCAATTATCACTGCTCTTTATGTGTTATTCTTTTGACACTTGTGCCCTCTGTTTCTCTGTGGTTAGCATTTTTTTTGTTCTAACCTGTGGTTAGCTTTTTATCTTCTCGAGTTTGATTTCTTGAGTCAAAGCAGGGTGAATCCACCTTCAGCTACTATGTCCCCGCGGCTGGAATCAGCTTCCAGAAATGATCAGATGTGCTCCAACATTAGGCACATTCAAATCAAGACTTAAAGCACATCTGTTTAGCTGTGCCTTTATTGAATGAGCACTGTGCTATGTCCAACAGATCGCACTATTATATCTTTCTTTTCTTTTTCATTTCTTTAAAACCTGTTTTAACACATTTTAATCTGTTTTTGTCTGTTTTTAATAATTTTTATTCTTTGTTTTTATTTCTTATACTTGTTTCTTTTATTCTTGTTTGTGTAAAGCACTTTGAATTACCATTGTGTATTAATGTGCTATATAAATAAACTTGCTTTGCCTTGCCTTGCCTAACTGAACATTTTGAACATGTCCTATCTAAGCTATTCAATAGCCCAGAGGGAAGTGAAAGGAAAGTACATCACATGACATACATAATACATCCACATAGATATTTTACTGTTAGACATATTAGGGGAGAAATGTAAATTACTTTTATTTTTATTTATTTATTTAATTTTTGTAGAGAGTATAGCTCTGTATTAGTTAGGGCATGTGATGCTGAAGACGCTTTTCAGAAAGTTTAGAGTGTTGGGTTTAGTTAGCAATTTTTTATGGCACTGCTTTTTTCCTCTTCCCTTCTGAGGTTTATTTATTTTTTACTATTCTTATTTTTTTCTAATTCTAAATTTTACATAATTGTGTAAATTTGCAGTTTTCATTGTTCATTGTTCCATTGTCTCAGTTCACATCTGTTAAAACCAGGGAAATTATAATTCTAAGTTCTAATTCTAAGAATTATCTTTATTATGTTTGCCCATTTTCATATATTGTAAAAAGATGCTGGGTTCCACACAATCGATCTTATGTTGGGACAACATAAAGGAATTAACTTAACGTATTAAGTTTTACAAATTTAATTGGATTAAACAAAAAAATAATTAAGCTGTCACAAAAAAAATTATAATAATAATAATTGTGTTGTTTCAGCTTATTTTAAATACGTAGTTTGAACAAACAGCATTTATTATTTAATATATACAATATTTTTGTTATTGTTGTTTGACGTTGTTTTATACATTTGATATCCATTGTATAAATTGGTTTCTAACTTGCAAAGATTCTTTTAATCCTTTTGCATCATCTGCATTGATCCTACTTTGCTGTAGTGAGTCATGTTCACTTTGTTTGGCAGCCATCAAAGATATCTTGCATCCTGTCACTCCATCTGTAGTATACAGAAGTATGAATAGACATTGAGAGGCGAGGACCAGAGACGGACGCAGGTTAAGGCTTTGGTCAGACAACAGAAATTCACATTTGTTTCCTCAGGTATGAGCAACAGAGGAGTTTAAGCCCTCTGTGTTTTCTTGTAACACACCAGTTTGACTTTATTTCTTCTTGGAAAAAAAAACTTCTTTTCTCAACTCTGCGAGTCATAAGGTCCCCCTACTTTTATTAGCCTCTCTTGAAGGTGGCATGAAGAGAGTCCAGTAAAATGTCATTGTCTAATCAGAAGATGCAATAAGCAGCTTACTGGTAGCTCATTTTCCCAAATGACATAATGTTTGTGTATCTTTGTGGTCTATTATCAGATCGAAACTGGCATGTAGACTGTAAAGAGTTTCCATCCATCTATCCACATCTATCCATTAGATTAATTTTAATTATGTATGTATGTGTGTGTATGTATATAAAGTTAACTCATATTCAAACATTAAAATAGTTTGGAATTCAACACATAGGCCTACTTATACTGTATGTTATTATATTATAATAATCATATGCCACTATATTATGTTGTACAATGTAATCAACATTGATTGCATACTGAATCTAAACCATAAACAATCTAAATAATAAGTAAAAGAAATGGAAAACGCCATTGCCATTTTAAATAAAAAACGAGAGTTCAATTCAACATTTACATTCACACTGACAATACCTGAAAAAACATGGAGTTCACAGCATCATCTGTAAACCAAGCCAGACTGAGCTGAAGAAAACACTGGATAAATGTAACTACAGTATAAAGGGAAGATTAGACTGGGATATGTTTTAACTCCATAGCAAAATGCTTTAACCAGATCAAATAAGAGTAGTTTGACTGAGTGAGTGACAGGAGGTTTTTTTTCTTTTATTATAGAACTAAGTAAGATCATCTAGAGATTATCTGTCAACATTTTTTGCAAACATCATGCATTATGCATCTAAAGCATTCCAGTTTATTATAGTATATATATTTTAGTCAATGTTCGTCTCTTAAAAATCATGAAACTTACTTTTCCCCATCTGCTGCTTTTCAGATCAAGGTTGTCACTTGAAATTGTTTCCTTCCCTTTCATGCCAACTGCCATTGAGATGAATAAGAATGTTTATGAACAGCTTTCTGCAGGTGTTTTAATAATCTTCAAAACAGATCAAGGCTATGGTATCCCAACAGATTCACAGTGGAATAATTAGTAACACTTTACTTGAAGGGGATGTTCTTAAAACTGTCATGAAACCTGTATAATCATGACATGACACATGCAGGTCATGAATATGAATACTTATGACAATGTCATTTAAGTGTCAACTCAATTATGTCATTTAAAATCCAGAGGTGACTTCATTTGAGATGTTTATGACATTAAGATGTTTCAGATCTTTATGACAAATACATCATAACCTGTCTTTTTTGTTGCCATGACAACTTGACCAAGACCGCATTACCGAGACAACAAAACCTTCATCTTTGTCACCACAACTTTACATTACAAAGAACATAAATCTGTCATAAACATGATTGTCATGAGGCCATTATAACTGTCATGTGTCATGAATTTTATTTAGTTGAATTTGTTGTTAAATCTCCTTAAATATTAGTGAAGCTGGTATAAAATTATTGTTAAGCATTGACACTTGTACTGAGAAATATTGATGACAAATCCATTGTGTTCCACTAAAAAGTGGTCATGACTCAGTTATAAGGGCCTCATGGCAACTGTGTTCATGACAGATTTATTACGCCTTGATAATGTCAAGTTGTCATAACAAAGACATCTCAAACAATGTCACCTGAACTAATGACACTTAATGACAGTTATCATAGGCATGCATAGAATCTCCTTCATATTCATGACACATCATCACATCATAATAACAGTGTCATGGCATAGTGTCAAGGTGAATGAATACCCCCAAATTAAAGTGTTACTGAATAATCTTATCATGTGTAAGTTTAACTCCCAATTTAGCTACTCAGAGCTGAAAACTCACAAAAACACTCACTTTTGTCCCCTTCTTTCTCTTTTCTGAAGCCGTGGATGGGAGTAATTAGCAAAGGCCAAGCTGCTATGAGAGGTGCAGTGCCCCATTACATTAATCAGCATTTTTCAGCATGTCAGATAGGACGCATATGAAAGAGAGCCATCTGGTGGGGGCTAAAGATGGACGGTGATTTAAGGCATCACATCTACTCGTCATTAAACACTCTCACGGCAAATGTCAAGAGGCATTAGTGTGGGAGCTGGTCATGCTGTAGTAATGATGAGGCCTTGTGAAATGTATGGCAAGCAGGCTCCGGCGGTACGGTGTGGGCTACCTTAATTTGCTCCAGGAAGGGGATGGGAAGGTAGGTGGAGAGATAGTAGTTGTGTAATAATGACTCCTCATCCATCTTCAGGCAGATCTGAAAATGAGATCATTCTCACTCTAAGTGGGAGTCTATCGCCGCTGCTCTGCTAGCGCGCAGGGCGGAGATCATGGGGATAATCGTTGTTTTAGGGCGTTCTGAAGAGAACGAGGGCTTTCTGATGTATTGGTATCGCTCCATCACAACAAAGTGGGAAGTGCACATCATCCTGCAGTTGAGAATACTTTGACTGCATTCAGATCAGTGATGCTGTAAATTGTATTTTAATCTCTGATCTGTATGGCTTGGGCTTTTGCTTGATTTTTATTCCCAGAATGAGCGGCCGAGTGCTACTTTGAATTGCAATATAAATGTTGTCGTATAAATCTGCGTGCTTTGGGATAATTGGGGAAAACTTGATTAATTCCTTTGACATTGATGAGCCAGACTTTTAAATGCTGTTGAGCTCAGTTGCTAATATATGGGTCCACTGAGCCACAAAATAGGAGACAAATGAATGATAATTATCTTCCGGAGCGTTGAAAACAATAAATCCCACAATGCTTTGTTTTTTTCTATTTGGGCACTGCATGGTGGCTTTGTTTCCTTTCTTTTTTTTTTCAGTAGCAGTAGAGAAATAAGCAGCTTATTACTGTAAGGCATTAAGGTCAGTCAGGGTGTTTTTAATAGAATTATTTGTTTATCGATTGTCAAGCTTAAGCCAAGAGACATTCATTTTCATTAATCTTTTAAATGTTTTCCAAGCAAATTATGAGAAACAGTTATGTGAATTTAAAAAAAAATCTTCTTTTTTTTATAGTATTTCTGGTTCGCTTGTTTTGTTTAAGGAAATGATTATATTGATCAGAAGCAACAGTAATGTATCATTTTTAATAATCTATTTGTTCAAATAACCCACAAAACATGTTTCATAAGCAGCAAAATGAAAATGAAAAATGCAACACTGAGGACCAGTGCAATAATAATTTTCAAATGAAAGAAACCTATGGAAACACTAATTTTATTTATATTTGTTTATATATGTGTACTGTAATTTCATATATCAATGTGCATGTGCCATGTTTTTCCATTTGCGTATGTTAATGGTGTTCATCACTATTCTCTTTATTTCCAAAAGAGAAGAAGCTGGTGGCACTTAATGCTGCTCATGATGACACAGTGCCGTTGACCTTTAGGACGGAGGAGCAGATGCTTCTTCCCTTTTGTGAAAAAGGTCACACACACTTTGATGTGAACACCACTGCCAAGGTGATTAAAAATTAAATAGGACCAAAAGTATCATGTGCTTCACACATATAATATCTATCTATCTATCCATCTATCCATCCATTCATCCATCCATCAAAAAATTATATTATAGTAATTTACAGTAAATACTACAGTGTTTTTGAATCATACTATAGTAAAGTACTTGCAATAATCTGTTGTGGTAATACTATAGTTGCTATGGTTCCAATATTGTGTATATGTATTACATTTTCTACAAATTTCTACAAAATATTATACTACAATTTACTGTAGTGAAAACTAAGTATACTACAGTATTTATTAGTTTATCAGTTCACTGTTGTTACTACAGTATGCTGTAGCATTCAATAACAAAGTGTTGTAAATATAATACAGTATAATGCATTTTACTATAGTACAGTATGGTTTAAAAACACTATAGTATTATTTCCATCCACCCATACATCTACATGAAAAAAAATAATAGCATAGTACTTTATAGTAAATACTGTAGCGTTTTTTGAACCATTCTATAGTAAAGTACTTGCAATAATCTGTTGTGGTAATACTATAGTATGGTGATACAACAACTATAGTAATCAAATTATCCAATATTGTATTACATTTTTTACAACTTTCTAAAACATATGTTATACTACATTCATTCATTAATTTTCCTTCGTCTTAGTCCCTTATTTTTCAGGGGTCACTACAGCGAAATGAACCGCCAACTATTCCAGCATATGTTTTACGCAGTGGATTCCCTTCCAGCCACAACCCAGTACTGGGAAACACCCATACACACTTGCATTCACACACGCACTTATAGACTACAGCCAATTTAGTTTATTCAATTCACTTATACTACATTTCTTTGGACTGTGGGGGAAACTGGAATCTATCTATCTTTCTGCCTGTCTGTCCATCTGTCTGTCTGTCCTATTGCTAGCAACCAATTTGCATCTAATCCCAGGCAATACAAGATTTGTCCATCCAGAAAAAATCTGATGTTATATCTGTAGCAATATCCTAAGATGAAAGCCAAAAGCTGCCAAAGACACCCGCAGGTAGAGCATGAGTTTTGTTTCTGTCAGTAATCTCCCAAGGCCCAAACATTACAGAGTCACGTTGCTGAAGAACCTGCCTCAGCCTCAAACACAAAAGATTACAGCTACATTAATGCTTCTTCAAGCTCCAGGCTGGAATTGATTTATGTAGGACAACGTGTGTCGTCAATTGGTTAACAGATCTCCATGACAGTGTCGGCTCATCAGAAAATTTCACTGACTGCCTGTGCAGAGGCGAGGAAGAGATTGAGTGCTCTGTTGATCAGGGATCGGCCTTGTTTCACACACTTCCTGTTTTATTGATTACAATGATTTGTGTGAGTCAAACCGGACATTGAAATCTTTCATTGCGTCTTGATTCAGTTACGGAATTGTTACACAGACATTGTTTCCCAAGATAGTGGTGCATAAATAAATTATCTGACGTGTAAGGCTGGTTTCACGTCCACATACAGCATGTATGTGACTTTATTTCCAGGCCAATATTTACTTTTGCTTAAATTATTACACTTGTGTCCAGCAGCCATCATCTTTATCTCATAAACTGTTTTCATTTTGATTTCACAGGTTTGTTTGTCATTAATGTTTGCTTCCACCAATAGACTAATTTCTTATTGACAATTTTATCACGAGTACAAAACAATTTACTCCCACTCTCATACAATCTAGTATGATAATGTTTTGCTGGCATCTGTATCCTTGTGCAAATAATACATAACAATTGTTATATACAGTTGAAGTCAAAATTATTAGCCCTCCTGAATTATTAACCCCCTCTATATTTTTTCCCCAATTTCTGTTTAACGGAAAGAAGATTTTTTCAACACATTTCTAAACATAATAGTTTTAATAACTAAACACTAATAACAGATGTTTATCTTTGCCATAATGACAGTAAATTATATTTTTCTAGATACTAGTATTCAGTTTAAAGTGCAATTTAAAGGCTTAACTAGGTTAATTAGGCGTATTAGGCATGTTTGGGTAATTAGGCAAGTCATTATATTAATATGGTTTGACAATTGAAAAAAATATATTGCTTAAGGGGGCTAATAATATTGACATTAAAATGTTAAAAAAAAAAAAAAAAAACATAGCTTTTATTCTAGCCAAAATAAAACAAATAAGACTTTCTCCAGAAGAAAAAAATATTATAGGAAATACTGTGAAAATTTCCTTGCTCTGTTAAACATCATTTGTAAAATATTTGAAAAAGAAAGAAAAAAAATCACAGGAGGGCTAATAATCTGACTTCAACTGTATATAAACATTCAGTTCTGTGATTTATTTAAAAAAAAATAATAATAATTTTCAAAAAACTTTAACTTTAACATAATATACTCTCTTACTACACTCTTGATTCTCTGTAACTGATGTTTTTGGCTAGAGTCTGGGATTTGGGATTTCCATGTGCATTAGTTATCATTTTATATGAAAATCTGGTCCGCCTCCTCATGCAAATTAGATTTCAAAACAATCAAGGTCTCAGAGGCCAATTCCCAATAACCAATTCATAATGTATGGCTGTTATTAAAGGAACTACTCAGTGTAGCAACCCAGAAATCACTCTAGTTAATAATAGTCACTTTACAACCTGGTTGGTTTTCTGCTCTTTGAAACCAACCTGATGTTGTAGTGAATGCCTTGAAGAATGTTTTTATTATTATTATTATCATTTTTATCATGTAGGATTTTAAATAATATACCTGGTTCAGTACACGTTAAACTCTGTTAAAAGCATTTATGTTAGGATCAATAACACCAAATTATTAACAAAAAAACTAATGTGATAGAGTATGATACTTCCAGTAGAAGTGAACAAGCCAGACAACATAATACAATACTCCATCCAATTTCATTTTATTTCATTTCATTTCATTTTTCTCTTATGGGGACATTATACACATTTGTACCTAAAGGCTCCATATTGATAACTTGATGATTCATATCAATACCTAAACAGTACAATATTACAGGTATACATTTTGAAATTTCTATAACTAATATGTATTTTTATGGTGTGCCTTTTAAAAAGGTACAGCACAAGTGATATAATTTATACCTTTATTTCAAAGAGTGTGCAGCCTGAAGTAGTTGGACTACACTTTGCTTTTATTTGTACACAAGAGTCAGATTTCAATACCAGAATAGTATACACCCCACCTGATTTTTGTAACTACATGTATGTGCAGGTCACCCATGCACTCTCAATTGTTTTTGCATAACTTATTTTGCAGAGCTTTTACAGTGGGAAAAGAATTTGAAAGAGAAGTAAAAAAAAAAAAACATACCTCTGTAGATGGCAAAACTAATATGAACTCATGTTAAAAAACACTTGTGTGAGGGTATTAAAAGATATCAACAACTCCGACCTAAGTGGCACTCTACAATTCCTCTGAAACTCAGCATGAAAAGTAAAAAGAAGAGGAAAAAAGTGTTTTACTTTACTACAAAACCAAAAGTTCCTACGACTTTGATTCCATCTAAATGAGATGAGATGTCCTTTCATGTTGGGAGTACATCAGCTCTGGTGGTCAAAACAACCAAATTAAGCCTTTGATTAAAACTAGCATGGACACTAAAGAGAAATTGTGTTTTGGTTTTTTTTTTGCGAAAGAAAAACCTTCAGCGTATCCTTGCATTTTTTCTCTCACGGAAACTCTAATGAGCAGAATCTGCCTCGCATACCCATGAGCACTAATTGGCTGAAGAACTGAGAGAAACACCTGTTGGTCATTGGAGGTCACGGCCATCAGAAGCCAAACTCTCCAAACACTCACTCAAACAGACACACACGCCACAGGAGGTTGCGTGGGCTTCTGCACTTTGCCCTTTTTTGCAATGAAGCTAATCACAAAGTAAAGGTGTTGCCTGACTTTATTGCATTGTATATATAGCATTGTTGTCAGAAAGCATTGCTTGCTTTGATCTAACCCGAACGTACTTTATAATTCCCTCTTTCTAAAGAACTTGACAAACAATGCGCGAGTGAGTTGGCAAATCTATTTGAATATCAAGCGCAGAAGTGCATTCAGATTCAATCTCAAGACGTCTGTGAGATCACGTTTCAGACAACTTTAAAGCCTTGCCAATGAAGCATCCTTATTGGATGTCTTTACAGAGGAGCCAGCACTACTGCGGTCTGTGTTGCGCTTTGATGTTCTTGCCGCATGGGGTATGTAGAACAGGGTGGAAATGAAAGCCCAGCACATCGCTGAATTCGCCCCTCAGTCTTTTTTTTGAATCCCAATTGCTTCCAAACAATATAGTATCTGCTGGAGTTAAAAGAGAAAAGACATTTGCCCACCATGGAACCCCACTGCAGAAAAGAGTGTCATTTTGCAGCTTATTTTTCCCCAGCTCTTTAAATTTGCTTTAGTTAGTTAATTTATTTTTGTAATTTTTTATTTATATTTAAGTGTATTATGTTTTAGTGGGATTTAATATTTAGTGTGATTAATAACTAAGAAAAACTAAAGCAATTATGTTTGCGTATTGGAGTTATCTTTAATCAGACTTTTCTTAGTAATAGTTATTATGTATGCAGGTAATTGTGATTTAATTATGTATTAATATTGTTTTTATTTATTTATTTATTTATTTATTTATTTATTTATTTATCATTCCTGAACATAACATCCCAGTTGCTTCCAGATACAGTAATTGCTGAATTCATAAGAGAACAGAAGAGTTTACCCACCATGGAAAGCCATGGCCAATCAAAGTGTAATTTTGCAGCTCATTAAAAATGTTCTACCTGTAATTGTGTTCTATCAATAATTTTCCATTTTTAAAAAATATATATATTTTATAATTAGTACATGTATGCAATAATTACTTTAGAGATTCAGTAGAGCTTTAAACCTTCAATCCACTTCTAAGTAAATCATTGTTGTTGCTGTCATAAAAACTTTAATTTACATGTTGGATGGCCTTTGGGTGAGGAAATGAACAAAATGTTGTAGTTAAATGATAGATTTTATTCATAAAAAGTCATATTTTTCTTTTCTTTTTCTTTTTTTTTTTTACATAGAATCGTATGTATTTTTAATTGGCAAATGATCTTCTGAGTGGGTCATTTCTGATGTTATGAAGTTACCTGGCAGGTGTTTGCGGTGTCTGCACACCTTTAATTGGGTTCTGAGGGTATCATTTCTCATTGTGTTGCAGTTCTAATATTACTGGACTGATCTGTTTCCATGATCTGGTCAAGATCCAACAGACTTCTGCAAGAAATATACAGAAAACATCAATTTCCCCTGCTAATGGCCAATTCAGTAAAGAAGAATTTGCATCTTTCTCCTCTGTGTTTCCCCTCAGCTGAGAATGAGTGTGGTTTGCTGGCAGAGAACAGACGGACACGGCCCTAGAGAACTTTTACTGATGCAGTGAGTTTACAGCGCTTCAATTATTCAGAATAATAAAAAACATGGCAAACTCATTATTACTTTGTAGATTACCATCATTTTAAACAGTCGTAAACAATGCACTTTAGAAAAAAATAAAATTAAAAGGTGATTTGAGAGCTACGTCATCAACCTGAAAATGTAAATGAAAACTGCATACTCCTTTCCCCTATGACTCCCCAAAATGGTTAACTTTATCAGTTGCACAATCAACATTTTTGTTTTTCACACACTGCTACTATGACAAAACCAAATATTGAACATTTTCAGCTTCAAAGCATTAAAGTTGCTTTCAGAATTCCGATTATAGCAATTTGAAAATCTCCTGGTGTTGTTGTTTATCTTTTTCTTGCATCTTACCTGCTTGTACCTTTCCCTGAATGCCTTGTTATTTTCCCAAAAGGCCTGAATATGGAAACTTGTGATTTGTTTCTAGTATTTTTGTCCGCTGAGGGCAAACAAAGGATATCTGAATAGACAGCAATGCAAGGCTTGCCCCAACCAACCAGTTTAATTGGAACTAAGTAACAAAGCTACCTTTGCCGAAGGTGAATGCTGAATCTTAATTAAATCTCCTGGCTGCAGCTGGGCATTAATTTATCATAATATAAGGAGATCACATTCACTGGACAAGGCCGTTGCCTGTAAAATCATAATGTATTGCATAAGTGCGTGGGCATTTTACATATCAAATTATTTATATATTTGTTTTCATCACTGAATGTAATTTAAAGAGTACAGTGGGTTTATTGTTAGCACAATAGTGTGTGGATGGAAGGGAAAGGTGAGAGGTTTGCTCCTTAGAGGTCAAAATATGTTTTTGCAGCCACTAATTTAAATGCTTGACTGCATATCTCACACTTATTACACGGCTGTCTTCCATACCTGATTCTGATTGGTCAGTTGGATTGTTGGTCAAATAGTTTTGTATAAAATGTATTTTGCTCATATGTGTTTTTATTATTAGGAGTAATTGATCATTTCAAACTGTGAAATGTATTCATTATACTGTTTACTTTGACATTGACTTTCTTTCTTTTGTTGAACACAAAAGAACATGTTTTGAAGAATGTTGGAAACATGTAACCATTGACATCCATAGTATTTGTTTTTCTTACTATGGATGTCAATATCTACCAGTTTTTAGCATTCTTCAAAATATCTTATTTTTGTGCTCAACAGAATAATACAGAAACTCGTAAATGTTTGGAAATGTTTGGAGTAAATTAAATCTTTTTTAAACACTATCCCTTTAATATGTATATAAGTATTCACCGTTGTTTAATGGCCACTAAATGTATTTGATTTTGTATATTATTTTGTGAAAATATATATTTGAGTTTTTTTTTTTTAATGATAAATGTATATACAGGAGAACTAACTAACTAACTAACTAACTAACTAACTAACTAACTAACTAAATAAATAAATAAATAAATGTACTGGGTACATGCACATGCATACATATATACTTATACATACTAATTTATAACTTGCAAAATTAATGCTCAAGCAGGAAACCCAATGCTTGCTTAAAGAGCTGGGATGTGAAAACTTTCATTGTAAAACTTAATGATCAGGGTAATCGGTGCTAATTCGGTCTACTGTTTGTAGTATTAGCTTTTGAAGGGCAGTATTAAATGGACATGATCCAAATTAGAAAAAAAATGTCCCTCATATTGTTCAAAAGTTTAAACCAATCCCCACCATGCTCATAATGTGTGTTTCCATCATTAAATATTTTTACCTTTTGTAATAGCTAGGTATGCATGCACTGTATGAGTCCTTCAGTTGACTTTAATAAGAAAAGACGGATAACACAGTCACTGTTGAAAAGGGAAAATTTCTTCCAAATTTGAAATAAAATTGCTGTCCTTTAAACAATTTTTTGTTGCATAAAATGACATAAAAAATGTCATGTTTATTATTTTAGGCAATACAAAACTAATATTTTAACATCAGAAGAGTTAAGAAATCTGTATTTGGTAGAATATCCAAATTTTTTATTAATTTAATAATTAGTACAATAACAAATTAAAACTTGTGTTATTCTAAACAGCTGTCATGTTTTGAAAAAAGCTCTAAATGACAATCTTTTATTTAAAATGTATAAGAAATGTTATCATATATATATATATATATATATTTTTTTTTTTTTTTACATTTTACTCAAACCCTTATACCTAGTAAATCCAGAGAAATTTAGAAATGTTCAAGTGGATATATATATA
>CAIGQV010017386.1:17884083-17894245 GCA_903798115.1 Danio jaintianensis | reverse complement strand
TATATATATATATATGTATATATATATGTATATTCTTTTTTTCTTTACTTTATTAATATTTACTTATTAAAGACCATTATAAATGTTCTATAATTATAATATAATGTAATATAATTATATATATAACGTAACATAATATAATGTTATGTCAAAAGCATGCCCCAACCACTCTTGGATGTGAAAAAAATAAAAAGTCAACTGTTGTACTATCAAAAATAAAATAACAAGCTTGATGTTATTTATCATTTATCTAGATGTACAATATCCCTTTACGTATTATTCAGAATTACCAGGCACTGAAAAATAAGAGCCCGTAAATACTGTAATCTTTCTGGTCTCATATTGTTTCCCTTGAAGTATATCTTCAGGGACAGATAAAATATCTATTTGAGCCATTAATTATCAGTATTGTTTAATGATTTGAATCATTTCATTAGGCTTAACTGCACACTCCAGACAGCACAAGATACATCTCAACCCTCTTCCAAATGCATGGTGGTTTCTTAGCTAAATGATGTGGGCCCTCAGCACATGCATCTGTATTCTGTCTGCCGCTCTGCCCTTGTGATTGTATTTCACTTGCTGCAGGTAGAACTGCATCTCCAAGTCCCTTGACAAGAGCACAGACAAGCATCAATGATTCGTACCGAACCCCCGTGGAATACAAGGAGACTATTTCTCTAAATCTCCTTTTGCTTCATTTGGAGAGTTTGCTGCACTCGTGTTTAGAGGTCTTCATGCAACTCTGTAGTGCGATGATCCCCATTAAGAGAAACAGCCCAGGAGGCACTCAAGGATAAAAGGGTGCTTCAGAATTTGATGCCACTTCTCTTAGGTAAGTGACCACACTGTGGAGA
Organism: Danio jaintianensis; assembly: GCA_903798115.1. NCBI lineage: Eukaryota > Metazoa > Chordata > Actinopteri > Cypriniformes > Danionidae > Danio > Danio jaintianensis. The sequence goes on along the minus strand of CAIGQV010017386.1, from coordinate 17,893,388 downwards.
CTCAGCATTTAAATGAGACTGAAGTCTTGATGGCACGGCTCAATTTTGCCCCAGCCAGACACAACATTGCCCGAAAGCCAACGGTTAAGTTGTTTGATGCGGTTTTACTTTGTGTTAAGTGCAAATGTATTGGCTTTAATGTATCACGTCATTTAAAGACAAGCTCCATCCTCTTTGTTTGGATGGTGATCGTTAGCTGGCGTCCTCACTGCACTTTGTGCCATCAAATCAGTTGAGTGGCAGGGTTTCATGATTGCAGTGTTTATACAACTTCATTGGTTTTGACGACACACTTGGACATACCTATTTACACCACATGGCCTGAAATTATCTGGACATTCTCTTTTAATTAATATGTTTATTTTTACTATGCCTAGAAACATTAGGGATAAATGAGAGAGAAAAACTCTAATGATTACACCCCTCACACATCTCTCTTTTAAATGAATATTTTTGTATAGGATGCTTTACAATAATATATTTGTGCATATGCATTAGATTAGTCAGAACTACATGTAAGAAGTTTTATGCATTCAGAAATTAAAACTCATTCAAAAATATCATTGTCTGTCATAGAAGATCACACTTTAAAACATTTAAGAGATAATCTATCAATGTTTTATAATATACTCTTAGAGGGATCAAAATAAAACTCCCAATCCTTCTTGTCAGCATGGAAAATGATCTTCAAGAAGACATATCTAAAGAAAAATGGATAGATTCTTGTTTATTTGCCCAAAATATTAATACGAGTTGTAAATTACTGCAATATAAATGGGTCCTACGAACTTAAATTACACCAGCTAAACTGCATAGATTTAACCCAAATATTCCTGATAGTTGTACAAAATGCAATGAAGAAGTAGGTACTTATCATTGTGTATGGGAGTGCAACGAGATCCAAACATTTTGGAAAGAGATCCTTATCATGATTGGTAAATTAATTGAAGAAAATATACATTTGGTTCCCAAATTTTGTTTATTTCATATATACCCTGTAAACCTGGATCTGAACACAAGCAAACACAAACTATTAGATTTTAGTTTACTCCAAGCGAAGCGTGTTATTGTTTTAAGTTGGAAAAAACTCAAAGGCCATCCTGTGGTCAGTGGATTAAAGAAATTACTAGCAGTCTTGCTCTAGAGAAGCTGACATACACTGTTAAAGGAAAATTACAAGATTTATTTATAAAATATGGACCCCCTTTCAACACTTTCTTAACCAGGTGAACCATGCAACATTTATTGATGTTTGAGCTTTCAAACCCTTGTTGGTGTCTTATTGCATTGTTCAGATGTCTTACATTTCAGCAACAATTAATAAATTTGTTTAACCAACACATACTGGAAAGCTGTGAAATGCAAGGTACAAAAATATGTATTGAACATTGTTATTATTCATTTATTTTTTTTAATTATGTATTGTTATTATTAGAATTTATGCAATTTATTTATATATTTATTTTAATAATAATATAAATAATATTTATTATCACCTTTTTAACCATTTGTTGGATTCCTGATGTTTCAACATTTCATAATAAGTTTTTTTTTTTTTTACTTATATATGTTTTATATATATATTTTTTTTTTTTAATTTAATTTAAGTTTTTTCATTTTATTTTATGTTTTTTAAAACAAAACCCAATAAATATATTTTCAAAATTAGTCAGTACCAAAGCCCAAATCGGAACTAATCTAACAGATCGCAGTCTAAAAATGTGTACACTCAAATTAATATGTTGGGATAAAATATAAAATAAAATTTTAATAAACAGGAAAAATCAACAGAAACTTAATATAAATATCTAATTTAGTAGATTCTCGCTTGAATTTAAATGTGTAATTTTTCTATTTCCAAAGCTCTTATATATAATCTTATTCTATTGACCAAGCTCTTATTTTAATGGATATAGCTGTTTAGTAAAACTCTTTTATTTAAATGCATGAAAAATTATTTATTGAGAACTGGATAAAAATATAAATGTTTAAAAAGGGGGTGTACTCATTTATGCTGAGCACTGTATGTTCACACCTAATAATAAATGTGTACCATCATAAATTAAAAGGATAGTTCCCCCAAACTGAAAACTGTGTGTCCATTTACTCACCCTTTACTTGTTCTTAGCCTGTTTGACTTTTTCTTCTGTTGAACACAAATGAAGATATTTAGAAAAAATCTGGAAACCTGTAACCATTTACTTCTATAGTATTAGTTTTTCCTATTGTGGAGGTCAATGGTTACAGGTGTTCAGTTTTCTTCAAAATATCTTTATTTGTGTGTCATCAGAAGAAAGAAACATAGAACCACTTTAGAACACTTGAGCGTGAGTAAATAGACAGTAACTTTTAATTTTGGGTGAACTATCCCTTTAAGGCCACTTAATATACCCTAAATTATTTTATCAAATAGGTTCTCTGTTAAAAATTATTGCATGTGTGTAGATTGTTGTATCTTAGTGCAAATTGCGCTAAGGTGTTTATTAATTGCTGAATTGATAATATATCACACATTTAACTGTATATTAAAACTGGCTATTTGACTATAAATCTATATCCATCCATCCTTCCATCAACTCATTTTTATCTATCAGTCTGTTTTTCTGTCCATCTATCTATTTGTGTCTAAAGTTGTAACCATGCTTTAAACTGACGGTGGGTTTCTGACTCCTGCACATAATGTATAAAATGCTCCAAGAGCAAGGCTCATATAATGTCTATATTCTCCATAGGCATGACGAACCTGTGGAGCTGCTGACTTTAATGGACTGTGAATACGAGGACAGTCTCACAATGGAAGAGGGATATGGGTTAATCTAAGCTCTGAGCTGGCAGTCACCTGCCATTTACTCTGGCGAGACACTTCCATCCATTTCTCGCCATTTGCAACAAATCAATTTCAGTCGTCTGAGTAGAACCTTCTACAGCAGTGGCCTGTACCCCATTACTCCAAAGCTATCGGGCCTCAAAAAGTCATAATACAATATTCCACTTGAAATGGAGCTCTTGTTCAGATGGAAAATGGGTGATGGATGTCTAAAACCATGACAGATGCGTTGATGGAAATGTCTATTGCAGAATTTTCAGTGATGACTTTATTTAAACTTTATTAAAATTTAAGATATGAGTTTAAACTCATATCTTGCTGGTTTGGTATTTATAATCCACAGGACCAGTATTTTGTCCTCCTGCTGACCATCTGAATGGGCTTTGAGAAACATCCCTGTTCCAGTATCAAGGCTATGTGTCTAAAAATGAATGAGCAACTCATCCTGCCTCCACAAGGTGTGTTATGATATATCAGTGTTTCGGAGTTATCAACTTAGGGCTGGCCCCTATGTCTTGTTTATCGATTCTCCGGCTGCTGAATTAAGTGCCCCATAAATCTACGGGCCTCTCCCCTGCAGATTCATCTGAGAGGGATCTAGAGAAAAAGCCAGGGTGTGTGCCGCTATAACTCACTCTAAAAAGGCTTCTTTGTGGTTATATTATATATTTATTTTCTAATTGTAAAAGAAGCAGATAGGAAAAGTAGAAAGACGTGATGATGATAGGTGATGGCATTGAAATAGCATTGAGAAATACCAATTTCCCCTTCTTTATCCTGGTAAAAGGCAGATGTTGATGATCATCTCCTGGCTGAATAGTGTCTGGATGTGTATGATTATATATAATATAAAATTGTAGTAATAAACTATAGTCAACATTTGAAGAGAAACAAAACAATTTTTAAAAGTTTTCCTAAAACCAAAATTGTATACACTGTAAAAAATGCTGGGTTCCACACAAATCCTTCATGTTGTCCCAACGCAAATCGATTAAGTTATCTTAATTGTTTTTACAAATTTAAGTTGATTAAAACATAAAACAAATAAGTTGTCTCAAAAAAACCCTCAAGAATGTTGTTGATTCAGCTCATTTTAAATGAGTAGTTTGAACAAGCCCCAAAAATACTTTTTTTGAGTGTATTGTATTGTGCACACATACTGTATACAGTATGTAGAGGTACATAGTGGTGGGTAGATCACTTAAAACTGTAATGTATTAAAACTGTAATATTCCACTTGAAATGAATCTATTGTTCAGATGGAAAATGGGCAATGGATGTCTAAAACCATGACAGATGTGTTAGTGCAAATGTCCATTGCAGAATTTTCAGTGATGACTTACACATTAAACAGTTATTTTAATAAGACCAAATGGATTTAGTTTGATTTATTTTGTAAAACTATTAAACTGTTAAGAATGTGTTGGACCTTTTTTGTATGTAGAAAGAATGATCAGCAGATGCTCAATATTAAATGACTGATCGGATCGGAACGCATAAATTTTAATCTGGACGTCCTTAATCTTTGCATAACATCTTGGTGTATTAGTCAAATAAATGTTGCTGCAATACCTGGTTATAGACTGTAAGAGGAACAGCTTCTCGCTTAAGGGCTTGACAGTGTTGAACCTGCGGGCAGCTGAATGCACAATGCCTTACCTAGTTACTTGCCCATGGCGTCTATTTTTTAGCAGTGTTGCACTTCTAACAATGTTTACAATTTTATGCCTGATTAGGACCTAGAATATGTCATTTTATTTCACAGTTAGATGAGATTTCTTATGAAGTCCTTCCTCTGGCTGCTGCCAGATAGAAAGAGTGAGTAATTTGCCAAATAACACATTTGAAATGCGAATTGTACGGAAGCCCACATCAGAACACCAGTATATGAGTGTGCGCTTTCTGTGAATGTAGCAATGCAAACAGCAAACGCAACCAAATGAAGGCTGCATGCAAAGATAACAGTGGACAGCAGCTCTGTTTATTTTCAGCTGTCCAGTCAGGATGAGGGCAGTTAATCTGTTCCGCCAAAAATCAATAAACCCCAGAGTTCAGCTCAAATGAGCCTTCTCCCAAATGTGGCTCTGGAAAGCAGTCACTGTGATGCCAGAGTACAGCAATTGTAAGATGGGAGTTACATTGTGTATGTCATTTCAGAGAGACACAAGCAAGCAGACAAGTGTAATTTTTACTGTTTATTTATTTTTTTGTCACTTTAGTACAATTCTTGAATCATACCTAACAACATCATTTGTACAAACAGCACCACACAATGGATTACCTGCAAAAGCCCATAACTCTCAGAAGATTTGTAAACTTATCTATACTATTGCAATGACAACGTAATCAAAAATGCTTTGGCATTCTATGCTAAGTCATCTATAACTTTTCTGATGTTGTCTTTTTCATGACGATAATTGAAAAAAAGATACTGTTTTCTGTATGGTGGATCAAATTTAACTCTACAGATTCCCACTTTGTATGTGGGATACTGATTGGCCTTTGCAGGTGTTGATCATTGTCAAAATGTATCCACTTTCACTTTTATTAGTTACATTTAAAAATCCCCTGCAAAATTAATCAGTTCAGGGCATGTTTACAAAAAAGTGTAATAGTGATGAATTGAAAATGCTTGAAATATTATGACATCTACCTCAACCATTCAATAACTATTGCAACTAGTGCAATGAACTAATGCCAATATGTTTTGGGGTGAGATACTATTCAACTGAGAACCAGTAAAACATATTTTGAGCAGCATCACATTGAGACTAGTTGAGAGCCACATACAGACTACTGTACATAATCAGCTGCATGGGTGTTTAATTTGTTTAAAGAGAAATTGCTTTATTGCACAAGTGACATTGATGTGACATTTGAAGTTAAACTGATACATGAGAAATTTACCAAAGTTACTGAGATGTAAATGACAAGTTTGCCTATACGCATTCATGGGACAACTTCAAAATAAGTTGTTTTGTAAGAGGGTAATGTCATTAACATATACATTTGACTTGTAGAAGTGAATTTATTTAATGATGGACAATAAACCCAGCAGATTTGTTTCAATTTCAGAGCAGTTTCAGACGTGGATTTGCCAGGTATGTGTGGTGAGCAAATATTCAGTAGGCGGGATCTGTCTGTACTGATTCACCTACTCACTGCAGCGTAACATTATATTCTATAAATTATTTCTCTCCAGGGCTTTAAATGTTCTACAATGTGCCTTTTTTCCCCAGTTTCTGCAGTTTAATTAATCTTCACACAGACTGATTTGAAGTTGGGTCTATTCCATCCTTGCTTCTTTAAATTGTTAAATTCATAATGTCTATTCATGCAAAGATTATTCAAATGCAGAAATTGTCAGACGTTCACTCTGTATTGTATTGCCAGCCAGGAAACATATGTTTGCGGCAGGCTGGCAGAGAGCAAAAGAAGAGGTTTCAGAAATTGTCTCCTTTACCGATTAAATTATGCAAATGAATGGGCTTTTCATGTTCAATTTGGTAATGTAATATAAAACTTCAAAGGATCTGATTACACTTTTCACAGCAAAACACCTGTGACTGCTGCTAATTCCAAAATGGATGTTCATTCACATCAAAGGCATCTCATTATCCATGCATATCAATGCTTTCAAAAGCTCAATTTATTGTATTTAGTCAATTAAACTGAGTAGTGCAATTCATGGCTTTGGCAAAAAAAGAAAACATATCAGCTATGATCAAACTCTCAGAGGAGGATTTTGATTCAAAAAAGGTCTTTAAACTGTGTGTCTGGAGGTGACCGAGTCCTTTTAAATTGATTATCAAAATTATGATGTGATCCCAGGCACATGATGCTTTTAAGTGGTTAACAAATGCAGTTGGTGCATGGATTTGCATTTTGATTCTCAGTCCTGTTATTTAATTTGTTCAGTTGTGCATCTACCAATGTACAAGTTGAATGTAGTCATGGCTGTGGCCTCCAATATTTCAGACTCATTTAATGATGCAAGATCTTTGTTGTGGCATTTTAATAAAAGACATGTTTGTACAGCATGGCATTAAAATTGCACTGACATTTTAGATATTGATGCTGTGCATGCTGTTTCACATCATAACATACTCAAACATTAACACAACTCTAATGTTTTGCTTTGATTGCTTAATAAAGTTTCAACACGTTTCCATAATTAGTGTCTGCATTATAAAAACAAAAGTCGTCATTGTAATAGATATTAAGTTGTACATTTGTTCCTCAATTAATTTGGTGCTGAAATGTGCATGTAATGCAAACATCAAATACTTTTATTATGTTCAGTTCAGCTTCATTTGTTGAACTCTACGGCAAGTTTTTATTTTACCCATATTGACACAAGGGCATTAATAATCTAAAAATGAGTCAATCTAATAGTGAAGGTCATCCAGTTTTATTTTATGAGCTGTGTGATCCGGTGAACCTTCATAACCAAATTTAAGCAAGCCTCATTCGGAGGCCTTCATGCCAAATTCATTAGCTGCCAGGAGGCTGAGTGGATTGATTGAACATGAGCTGACCCGAACCTTGCGGGACTATTAAGCCATGGATTGGAATGATCAGTATGTGATGAGCAATTGGAAAGGGGTTAGGATTGGGCAGCAGGGAGCCGCTGGGTTCATTACATCGGTTCATCTTCTGTTGTGCGCTCACGTCAGCTCTTCCCCCAGAAGTCCACTCTGCTGTCCGCCCCATTCCAGCTCTGGCCTCTCTAATCATTTTGCAGGCTAGAACGAGCCTTTCCACTACCTCACATCAGGCTCCATATCTGACAGCTCTGACTTTGTGGAGTTTAGGCCAGATGCTCCAAGAGGAGCTGACTATCCTGGCCAATATCAGTTTGAATCATTGGTAAAATGGCCTAGTTGCTGGTTAGGGAATGATCAGATCTCCATTTCCTTTGAGATTGGCCATTTTTCACCTATGATCTGTTGGCCTGTGTGGATTGGGTTCAACTCAGGGCAGCAGGTAATCAATCACCTGTGTATCTGTGCCACTTCAGAAGAAGCAAGAGTTGCCAAAGCCTGTTGTCAACGATTACGCACTCAATGAACACAAATACTTACAATCTAGTCCAGTTTCCAGTGTTTGTCAGTGTCAGTTTTCTGCAGGAGCAGACTGTTCTTGTGTGTCATTTCTGTGTAAAAAGAAAATAAATGTAGACTGATTCACTGATGGGTGAAAGGATGAATGGATTGAGAGATACACAGTCATATACATAGACATATACAGTACATATGTGACACAGACCACAAAATGTGTTGCATTCATATATTTTTGACAATAGTATAGGTCAAAAGTATTGATTTTTTTTTTCTTTTATGCCAAAAATGATTAGAATATTAAGTTTTGATCATACTCCATGAAGATACTTTTTAAAATTTTCTACTTGATTGAGTGAGTGAGTGAGTGAGTGAGTAAGTGAGTGAGTGAGTGAGTGAGTGAGTGAGTGAGTGAGTGAGTGAGTGAGTGAGTGGAGCATTGATTTCCATAGAAATAAGTCTCTGCTTCCTCATTGGCCTGTTCTTTGTTTTTCATCTTAGGACATCTGGGTCACTGGACTCATATGATTTATTCTTTTCAGTCCCTGGAGGAAATGTGAAAAGGGCATTGAATGTCACCAGAGAGTTCCGGGTCCCTTATGATTGACAGATACCCTTGTTGAGATGCCAACCAAATGAAATATGAATGCAGCTGTGTACATTACACTTGAATCACACGTGTAGATTTTTTAAAATATATATATATTTTAACATTTCATATTCACATTTTTCAGTAGTGTGACAGTAAAGCTTAGCTGTTTTAAAATGGTGAAGTTTTACTGAGTTGCTGTGTGTTGCAAGATGAAACTCTACCTTTAGACAAATTGCATAGGATACCTGGTAATTATCCAACTCACTCTCCAAGAAAGGCTTTTTGTGTCACTTTGGATGTGTGATACATAGCGAATCAGTTTAGATTAACCAGTTTGGAAACAAACACTTAAATTCAATTGTTCTTGCATGAGAAAAATATTGTTTTCTTTAAAAAAAACGATGTTGATTTTTAGCTTAGTTGCATGTACTGATATTAACATATTGAACCTTATTGTAAAGTGTTACCAACAATTCACAGATTCTTTTGAGTAAATATATGTTGGCTGCTTCTATTTTTGCTGAATGTAGAATGTAGTAGAATAAGTACTGTTTGTCATCTACTTTGTCATCAACCTAACCATATGCTGTGCCAGAAGAATACTGCTCTTTTTTCCAGAATTTAAAAATATCAATTGGTTGCTGTACCCTATATATTACATAGTAAATCGTTTTGTGCGGGTGCTCTGCTCTCTCTCTCTCTCTCTCTCTCTCTCTCTCTCTCTCTCTCTCTCTCTCTCTCTCTCTCTCTCAATTCAATTCAATAATTGCTTTATTGGCATGACAAATGTTACAAATGTATTGCCAAAGCATTTATAAAGTTTACA
>CAIGQV010017386.1:17836580-17883983 GCA_903798115.1 Danio jaintianensis | reverse complement strand
GGTGAGTAAAAAATGGCTTCTCCTGTTCTTGTCACATGCATTTCCTGCCACATGATTAGTGTATCTCTCTCTGTCAGCAAGGAGGGCTTTACATGTGATAAATGTAGGGAAATAGTCAGGCTGACAGAGAAGATCTCAGAATTAGAGACACACATCCAAACTTTAATTGAGGATAGTAAGAGTGCTAGGTCTCTAGATAAGGATTTGGATGTGACTAGCCTAGCATGCCATTCACATTGTTCGGCTCCGGTTGTTGCGTCTTCGCAGAGAGACAGCTGGGTCACTGTGAGAGAATCTAGAGGTGGGAGAAAACACTGTATGTCCGTTCCAACATCAAACAGGTTTAGCCCCCTCAGTGATGCACCCACTGAGAAACCTGATGAAAGTGCCCTAGTAATTGGCGACAGCATAGTACAGAACGTGCAAATAGAGACACCAGCCACCATAGTCAAATGTTTGCCGGAAGCCAGAGCGCCTGACATCATGTCAAATTTAAAAGTGCTGGCTAAATCTAAACGTAAGTTCAGTAAGATCGTTATCCACGTCGGTGCTAATGATGTTCGGCTACGTCAGTCGGAGATCAATAAAAGTAATGTTAAAGAGGTGTGTGATCTTGCAAAGACGATGTCAGACACTGTAACATGCTCTGGTCCCCTGCCCGCTTATTGTGGTGACGAGTTCCACAGCCGACTCTCATCACTTAATGGCTGTATGTCAAAGTGGTGCCCATTGAAAAACATAGGTTTTGAAGACAATTGGCCAAGTTTTTGGGGTAGACCTGACCTGTTGAAGAGAGATGGTCTTCATCCCACCCGGGCTGGGGCAGCTCTCCTCTCTAGTAATCTGGCATATAGTCTTAGTGTTGGCACTTGACTAACTCGGGCCCAGGTCAGGGAGCGGACAGATTGGCTTAACCAACCGTCTGCTAGCCTCCACAGCTTACCTAACTCAGATAACACTTTCAGGCATGCAGACGAGGGAAGCGAGACGAGGGAAGCGAGACGAGGGAAGCGAGCGGGCGCGCTTGTCAAACTCAGACAGCACGGATTTCGAACTGCTTTGCCTAGCATCCATCTGGCGAATCTCCGCTCTCTACCCAACAAAATAGACGAACTCATTCTGCTCTCTCAGATAAACAGGGGTTTTTGCGTTCTGCTGCTCTGTGTTTCACGGAAACCTGGCTGAACGACGCCATACCGGACAACGCGCTTCATCTACCGGGCTATCAGCTGTTCAGAGCGGATCGCGACAGAGAATCAACGCGGAAATCGCGCGGTGGTGGGACATGCTTTTACATCAATGAAAGGTGGTGTACAGATGTAACAGTTTTAAAGAAGATGTGCTGTCCCGACCTAGAAGCACTGTTTATTAACTGTAAGCCTTTCTACTCGCCGCGTGAGTTCTGCTCGTTCATCCTCGTCAGTGTTTACATTCCTCCGCACGCATGCCTGGCGATACAGAAACTAGCTGATCAGATCACTGTAATAGAGCAACAACACCCGGACTCTGTTTTAATAATTCTCGGGGATTTTAACAAAGCAAAACTATCCTGCGAACTGCCAAAATATAGACAGCATGTTACATGTCCCACAAGAGACAGTAACATATTGGATCACTGCTATACCACAATAAAGGATGCATACCGCTCTGTCCAACGAGCAGCTTTGGGGCACTCTGACCATTGTTTGATCTCATACCAACCTACAGGCAGAAACTGAAAACAGCCAAACCTGTATTAAGATCTGTGAAAAGATGGACTAACGAAACAGAGCGGGATCTACAAGCCTGTTTCGACCTCACTGACTGGAGTGATTTTGAAGCTGCTGCAAACTATCTGGATGAGCTCACAGAGACTGTAACATCTTTTATCAGTTTCTGTGAAGACGTGCATTCCTACCAGGACTCAACTCACATACAACAATGACAAACCATGGTTTACTGTAAAACTCAGACAGCTACGTCAGGCCAAGGAGGTTGCTTGCAGGAACGGGGAGAGGGCCTTGTATAAGCAGACCAAATACACACTGGAAAAGGAGATCAGAGTGGCAAAAAGGAACTATTCTGAGAAACTAAGGAGTCAGTTCTCTTCCAGCGACTCAGCATCCGTGTGGAAAAGTTTGAAAAATATCACAAACTACAAGACACCATCCCCCAGCACTGTAGACAACGAATGACTTGCAAACGACCTGAATGAGTTTTACTGCAGGTTTGAGAAAACACCCCACACCCACTCTGAACTGTTCTTCACACCACCATTAACACCTCCACCACCCCCCGTCTCCCCCACACCTGCACTTCAGTTCAGTGAAGATGATGTGCGCCAGGTTTTCCGAAAACAGAAGAGGAAAAAAGCACCAGGCCCAGATTTTGTAACACCAGCCTGTCTAAAATCCTGTGCTGACCAACTGGCCCCCATCTTCACCCTGATCTTCAACAGATCACTGGAGCTGTGTGAAGTGCCCTCCTGCTTCAAACGCTCCACCATCATCCCCATCCCAAAGAAACCCAAACTTACAGCACTAAATTACTGCAGACCGGTGGCGCTAACATCTGTGGTCGGACTGCTGAGCGAATCATTGCTACAATCCTCCCTACTCTCCAAGAACTGTACTTATCCAGAGCAAGCAGAAGGGCTGCCAAAATCACTCTGGACCCCTCACACCCAGAACACTGCCTCTTTGAACTTTTACCTTCTGGTCAACGCTACAGAGCACTGTGCACCAGAACAGCCCGACACAGAAACAGTTTCTTCCCTCAGGCAATTCATCTCATTAACACTTGATGATAGTAATTATGAAACAAACATCACTACTTACTATACACTTTTTATACACATAAACACTTATTTAACAACATACTTTACATGCCAATTTGCACATAACAGCTGTAATACAGCACATATAGTAATATACCTGTACATACACTTGACAATTTGTATATTTGCATTTGCTATTTACTTTTATTTTTAAAATATATTTATTATCTGTTTTTGTCCTGTGTCTGTAATTCTGTTGCACTGTAGAAGCTTTGTCACGAAAACAAATTCCTCATATGTGTGAACATACCTGGCAATAAAGCTCTTTCTGATTCTGATAATCTGCAGCACATAGAGCCACCTAGATATAAGAACATAGAGACTGAACATAGTGTCTGTTCCCCGAACCTCTAAATATAAAAAACTCCCAAACCCGTTCAAAGGTAACAATCTAATTGATGTTCATCAAATAAAAAATAAAGGTAATCAGAAGATAAAACACGGATTATTGAACATTAGATCACTGTCCTCTAAAACTATTTTTGTTAATGATTTGATAACTGATCTAAAGCTAGATGCACTATGTCTAACAGAAACCTGGGTTAAACCAGATGACTACATGACCCTAAACGAGTCTTCACCTGAAGGATATCATTATAAACACAAGCCACATCTTAAAGGCAAAGGTGGAGGCGTTGGCATTATATACAGTAATATTTTTAGTGTTACTCAGCGATCTGACTTCAAATATAATTCATTTGAAGTAATAGTGTTGTATATTTCAGTGTGCAATTTAAACAATAAATTTCCATCTAAATTTATATTGGCAACTGTATATAGGCCTCCAGGGCACCATACCGACTTTACAAAAGAATTTGCTGATTTCTTATCCGAAATAGTTCTGGCCACAGATAAAATTTAAATTGTTGGTGATTTTAATATTCATATAGATAATGAAAAAGGTGCTATAAGTCTGGCCTTCTTAGACATACTAGCCTCTGTTGGAGTGAAACAGCATGTCTCAGGGCCTACTCATCGGCATAATCATACCTTAGACCTAATATTATCACATGGTATCGATATTGATAATGTTGAAGTTGTGCAGCAGAGTGATGACATTTCAGATCACTATTTAATCTCTTGTTTATTGTGCATTGATAGGTCATCAAAACCAGCTTCTATTTATAAATATGGTAGAACAATCACCGCTAGCACTAAATATCACTTTGTCAGTAACCTACCTGATCTTTCTAATTTCCATAGCATTCCAGGCAGCCTACAAGAGCTTGACACTGCAACTGAAACTATTGATTCTGTTCTTTCTAGCATGTTAGACAGTTGCTCCGTTACACTTAAAAAAGATTAGGGAAAAAAATCTGACGCCATGGCACAATGAGCACACACTTGCCTTAAATCAGAATCAGAAAGAGCTTTATTGCCAGGTATGTTCACACATACGAGGAATTTGTTTTCGTGACAGAGCTTCTACAGTGCAACAGAATTACAGAGACAGGACAAAAAACAGATAATAAATATATTTAAAAAATGAAAGTTGTAGTGAATGCAAATATACAAATTGACAAGTGTATGTACAGGAATATTACTATATACAACAGCAGCTGTTATGTGCAAATTAGCATGTAAAATATGTTGTTAAATAAGTGTTTGTGTATAAAAAGTGTATAGCAGTAGTGATGTTTGTTCCATAATTACTATCATCAAGTGTTCATGAGATGGATTGCCTGAGGGAAGAAACTGTTTCTGTGTCGGGCTGTTCTGGTACACAGTGCTCTGTAGCGTCGACCAGAAGGTAAAAGTTCAAAGAGGCAGTGTGCTGGGTGTGAGGGGTCCAGAGTGATTTTGGCAGCCCTTCTGCTTGCTCTGGATAAGTACAGTTCTTGGAGAGTAGGGAGGATTGTACCAGTGATTCGCTCAGCAGTCCGAACTATTCGACGTAGTCTTCGGAGGTCGGATTTGGTAGCTGAGCTAAACCAGACAGTTATTGAAGTGCAGAGGACTGATTCAATGATGGAAGTGTAGAACTGTTTCAGCAGCTCCTTTGGAAGGTTGAACTTCCTCAGCTGACGAAGGAAGTACAACCTCTGTTGAGCTTTTTTGACAATGGAGTCAATGTGAGTGTCCCACTTCAGATCCTGAGAGATGGTGGTGCCCAGGAACCTGAATGACTCCACTGCTGCCACAATGCTGTCCATGATGCTCAGTGGGGGGAGAGCAGGGGGGTTTCTCCTGAAGTCCACTATCATCTCCACTGTTTTGAGCGTGTTCAGCTCCAGGTTGTTGTGACTGCACCAGACAGCCAGCTCCTTAACCTCCTGTCTGTAAGCAGACTCGTCACCGTCCTGAATGAGGCCGATAAGTGTGGTGTCGTCTGCAAACTTCAAGATTTTGACAGAGGCGTCCTTTGAGGTGCAGTCATTTGTGTACAGTGAGAAGAGCAGAGGGGAGAGGACACACCCCTGGGGGGCGCCAGTGCTGATTGTGCGGGTACTGGATGAGAATTTTCCCAGCTTCACCAGCTGCTGCCTGTCCGTTAGGAAGCTGTTGATCCACTGACAGACAGAGTTGGGCACGGAGAGCTGAGTTAATTTGGGCAGGAGAAGTTTTGGGATGATAGTGTTGAAAGCCGAGCTGAAGTCAACAAACAAGATCCTCACATAGGTCCCTGGTCTGTCTAGGTGTTGCAGAACATAATGCAGTCCCATATTGACTGCATCATCCACAGACCTGTTTGCTCTGTAGGCAAACTGAAGAGAGTCCAGTGAGGGTTCAGTGATGTCCTTCAGGTGGGCCAGCACCAGTTTTTCAAAAGACTTCATGACCACAGATGTTAGCGCCACCGGTCTGTAGTCATTAAGTCCTGTAAGTTTGGGTTTCTTTGGGATGGGGATGATGGTGGAGCGTTTAAAGCAGGAGGGCACTTCACACAGCTCCAGTGATCTGTTGAAGATCAGGGTGAAGATGGGGGCCAGTTGGTCAGCACAGGATTTTAGACAGGCTGGTGTTACAAAATCTGGGCCTGGTGCTTTTTTCCTCTTCTGTTTTTGGAAGACCTGGCGCACATCATCTTCACTGAACTGAAGTGTTGGGGAGACGGGGTGTGGTGGAGGTGTTGATGGTGGTGTGAAGAGCAGTTCAGAGTGGGTGTGAGGTGTTTTCTCAAACCTGCAGTAAAACTCATTCAGGTCGTTTGCAAGTCGTTCGTTGTCTACAGTGCTGGGGGATGGTTTCTTGTAGTTTGTGATGTTTTTCAAACTTTTCCACACGGATGCTGAGTCGCTGGAAGAGAACTGACTCCTTAGTTTCTCAGAATAGTTCCTTTTTGCCACTCTGATCTCCTTTTCCAGTGTGTATTTGGCCTGTTTATACAAGGCCCTCTCCCCATTCCTGTAAGCAACCTCCTTGGCCTGACGCAGCTGTCTGAGTTTTACAGTGAACCACGGTTTGTCATTGTTGTATGTGAGTTGAGTCCTGGTAGGAATGCACATGTCTTCACAGAAACTGATATAAGATGTTACAGTTTCTGTAAGCTCATCTAGATCGTTTGCAGCAGCTTCAAAAACACTCCAGTCAGTAAGGTCGAAACAGGCTTGTAGATCACGCTCTGTTTCGGTAGTCCATCTTTTCACAGATCTTAATACAGGTTTGGCTGTTTTCAGTTTCTGCCTGTAGGTTGGTATGAGATGAATCAAACAATGGTCAGAGTGCCCCAAAGCTGCTCGTTGGACAGAGCGGTATGCATCCTTTATTGTGGTATAGCAGTGATCCAATATGTTACTGTCTCTTGTGGGACATGTAACATGCTGTCTATATTTTGGCAGTTCGCGGGATAGTTTTGCTTTGTTAAAATCCCCGAGAATTATTAAAACAGAGTCCGGGTGTTGTTGCTCGATTTCCGTGATCTGATTGGCTAGTTTCTGTATCGCCAGGCCCGCATGCGCGTGCGGAGGAATGTAAACACTGACGAGAATGAACGAGCAGAACTCACGCGGTGAGTAGAAAGGCTTACAGTTAATAGGTCGGGACAGCACATCTTCTTTAAAACTGTTACATCTGTACACCACCTTTCATTGATGTAAAAGCATGTCCCACCACCGCGCGATTTCCGCGTTGATTCTCTGTCGCGATCCGCTCTGAACAGCTGATAGCCCGGTAGATGAAGCGCGTTGTCCGGTATGGCGTCGTTCAGCCAGGTTTCCGTGAAACACAGAGCAGCAGAATGCAAAAAATCCCTGTTTGTCTGAGAGAGCAGAATGAGTTCGTCTATTTTGTTGGGTAGAGAGCGGAGATTCGCCAGATGGATGCTAGGCAACGCAGTTCGAAACCCGCGCTGTCTGAGTTTCACAAGCGCGCCTGCTCGCTTCCCTCGTCTGCGCGCCCGACAGCGTTTGAGCAGCACCGCGGCTCCGCCGACAACAATGTCCAACAAAACATCACATAAATCCAAGTCTGGAAAAACATTTGGTGGTGTATGTGTCCGAATGTCCAACAATTCGTCTCTGGTGAAACTAATTGTAGGAATGTGACTCAAGACGGGACAAACTAACAAAAACATAAAAACAACAGCAGAGCTCAACACGGAGGCGGCCATCTTCGTCGGCGCCATCTTGTTATATTGAAAAGCAGCCCGGAAAATGGAACGTAGATGGAAGAAATCAAAACTAGAGGTTTTTCGTCTGGCCTGGAAAGAAAGTATACTTAACTTTAGAAAAGCTTTAAAGTCTGACAGATCTGCTTATTTTTCAACTTTAATAGAAGAAAATAAACACAACCCTAGGGTCCTGTTTAACACAGTAGCCAATCTAACTAAAAATAAAGCATCAACATGCATTTCTCAACACAGCAGTAATTACTTTTTCACATGCAAGATTGATGATATCAGAGATAAAACAAGCACCATCAATCTGCCTCCTACAGCTTCGTCCCAATTAGAGCACTGCAGACCGTTCATGGATAAACTTCAAACTTTTTCAGCAGTAGGTGAGGAAGAACTGCCTAAACTGATAAATTCGTCCAAATCAACGTCTATCCTAGATCCTATACCGACCAAATTATTAAAACAATTGTTTTCAGAAGTTTCTGAACCTGTTCTTAACATTTTGAATTCATCCCTACTTTTAGCATATGTTCCTAAAACTTTTAAACTAGCTGTCATTAAGCCTCTTATTAAAAAACCACAGCTTGATCCCAAAGAACTAGTAAATTATAGACCCATCTCAAACCTGCCTTTTCTATCAAAGATACTAGAAAAAGTCGTATCTGCTCAACTATGTTCCTTCCTACAAAGAAACAATATTTATGAAAAATTTCAATCTGGATTTAGAGCATTTCATAGCACAGAAACAGCCCTCCTAAGAGTTACAAATGACCTTCTGTCGTCCGATCATGGTTGTATTTCTCTCTTAGTGTTATTGGACCTCAGTGCTGCATTTGATACAATCGATCATAATATTCTCCTTCATAAGCTTGAAAATTATGTTGGTATTACAGGAACTGCATTGGCCTGGTTCAGGTCTTATCTATCTGAACGTTATCAATTTGTATGTTAATAAAGAAGCATCATACAGATCAAAAGTACACTGTGGGGTACCACAAGGCTCAGTTCATGGTCCCTTACTTTTCACACTATATATGCTATCGCTAGGCGATATCATTAAAAAGCATGGAGTTAGCTTCCACTGTTATGCTGATGATACACAACTTTATATCTCCTCTCAACCTGATAATATGTATGAATTTACTAAATTAACAGATTGTATAACTGATATAAAAAATTGGATGACTAATAACTTTTTATTATTAAATTCAGATAAAGCTGAGGTCTTGCTTATTGGACCCAAAAACCTCACACGAAAAAACCTAGAACACTGTCGAACCTTTGATGGATTCTTAGTTCAGTCCTCATCTTCAGTCAAAAATTTAGGGGTGATTTTTGATAGCAACCTGTCGTTTGAAGGCCAGATTTCAAGCATCTATAAAACTGCATTTTTTCATCTTAAAAATGTTGCCAAACTTCGACATATGCTATCATTGTCTGATGCGGAAAAGCTTATTCATGCTTTCATGACCTCTCGGTTATAGCCCCTCATGTCCACTACGCTCAATTAATTCTGGACAATTGATTATTCCCAGAATATCAAAATCAACTGTAGGCGGTAGATCGTTCTCATATCTGGCACCTAAACTCTGGAACAGCCTTCCCAGAATAGTTCGGGAAGCAGACACACTCTGTCAATTAAAAACTAGATTAAAGACACATCTCTTTGCATTAGCATACACATAAAACACAAATGCTTTTGAAATACAAATCCTTTAAAGGATTGTTACTCTGCATTATTTAGGGCAACCGGAGCCGGGAACAATTCCCAAAAGACATTATAATTTGAACGCCATCTGCGCTTATGTTAGTCCTTTTTTCTTTCCATAATTTCCATAATCCTGGACCAGGCCGTATTCTGAGCAGCTGCTGTGGTGGTCATGGAGGAGTGGAGAGCATGAGACTGATTCCTGTAAGACCCCAGTGACAGACGAGTCTTCGCATTATCCTGAAGGGCCAGCCTCTACACCAGCCGGTGACCTCTCCCACCTGCAGCTTCTCCACGATGGACGTCCAGCGTTCTCCAGCCTCCGGCGCCTAGACTGCAGCTCTGCACAAGACGTTTGGCCATAGGAGAAATGGTCGTGCCCAACTGAGTCTGGTTTCTCTCGAGGTTTTTTTCCTTCACTTTCGGCAATTGGTGAAGTTCGTTCGTCGCCGCTGTCGCCACTGGCTTGCATGGTTCGGGACCTGTGGATCAATGGATTTGCTCTTCAGTGTTTGGACTTTCAGCAGTGAAAATTAAACCACACTGAACTGAACTAAACTGAACTTAAACTCTGAAAACTGAACTGACACTGTTTCAATTTACTGTACTCTTCTATGTTAAGCTGCTTTGACACAATCTACACAATCTACAATCTACATTGTAAAAGCGCTATAGAAATAAAGATTAATTTAATTTAATTGAATTGTTGTATATTGGCTGTTCACTGAAATTGCTTTATTGTATCTTATAGCTTAGAGTTTATTCATGGCTAACTTTTTGAGTAGTTTCCCCCAACACTGCTTGTAGCACATGGCATATTTTGTCACTTTCCTTTTCTCTGTTTGTCTCTCTTTGTCATTTTTTTTTCTCTTATTTTTTCAGGTGGGCAGGTAAACTCTAAAACGCTTGTTCTGGTTTGCAACCTCAATGTGAAAAATGTTCCCTGGCTTGGCTTCCTCGTGTTGAAGGCCACAGGTAATTGAAAGAATAATTTATTAATATATTTTGATACAAATCAAAACTAACGACCTAGCCTCTCAGGAAATTACAGCAGTGGGATGTGGGTGTACATTAAAGGTCCGGGGCACACTGCTGAGTGGCATTACTCAAATAGCAGCAGGTCTGGTGCAGGCTAGCAAAGGCTGTTAATAAAGCCTTGCTGACATGCTTTCCATCACTCCTAATAGAGATATTGTCATAGGCTGCCATTTCCCAGCCCAGCAGCCCCATGAGTGAATGGATGAAGCTTGGCCAATGCCACTATCTATCCTCATCCCGGGTCATGACGTGAATGCTGCATTGAATATCCACTACAATGCTTCAGCTTCAGCCCCTCGTGTATCACAGCACAGATCAGACACCGCAAACCCTACTGAGATGATCTGATGCACTTTTGCGCATCCCAGTGAGCCGCATTAGCAGCTTCGACATATATGAAGCGGATATTTTTATTCAGATTTTTGCCAATTAACTGTTCATTTTCTACTGCCGAAATCCATCCAAATGTGACTCTGCGGCGAGACCTTGGTGCCGTGTCCTGCAAACCCTGCCTGGAATTGCTGTTTTATTGAGGCAATATTCTCTCTAAATAATAATCAGACTTTTATTGCGTCGTTCATGCTTGCAGCTGGGGGACTTTCTTGCTCTATTGCTTTATTGTGCCCCAGTTGCTCTTTTCAACTCTGTTCTCTAGTCTAAGGAAAATATGAAAGCATTTATCTGAGTCTGTGTTTATCACTATTTACCATTTGATCAGTTGAAGCAACATGACACTATCCTAGTACTTCCTTTCTTTGTGTTCTATGATAACAAAAAAAAAATGAGCTCCACTTTCATCACATATACAAAAATTCACTGTAAAAAGACTCAATCCTGAAGGGGCAAATATGTAAAAAAAAAAAATTGACTCAGTAATTTTTGACAGACCTATAGGATTCTGAAGATTTGATTACCCATGAATAAAATGGATTATTTTTATTTTTGATGTTGTGTTACCGCTTTTGCTTAATTGTATGGTCCATTGTAAGTTACAGCATGACTGAAAAATGATTACAAAGTAATCAAAATATCATTCATTCATTCATTCATTCATTCATTTTCCTTCGGCTTAGTCCCTTTATTCATCAGGGGTCGCCTCTGTGGAATGAACCGCCAACTTATCCAGCATATGTTTTACACAGCGGATGCCCTTCCAGCTGCAACCCAGTACAGGGAAATATCCATACACACTCATTCACACACATACACTACGGCCAATTTAATTTATTCAATTCACCTATACCGCATGTCTTTGGACTGTGGGGGAAACCGGAGCACCTGGAAGAAACCCTCGCAAACACGGGGGGGGAATGCAAACTCCATACAGAAATGCCAACTGACTCAGCTGGGACTCGAACCAATGACCTTCTTGCTGTTAGCCGACAGTGCTAACCACTGAGCCACCATGTCGCCGCATCAAAATATCACACTTGTAAAATTCATAATTAAGGATTTGCTAGTAGGCTACATTTCCTTATTAATGCTTGAGTAGCTGTGAATTAATTTGTGTTAATTCTGTCAGCTATTTAAAATCTTAGTCCCATGCATGTTGATGTCCCTGTTAGGTTTTTTTTTAGCATATTTAGTCAACTTTATCCTATTTTCTTTAGTCAAGTTTTAGTCAATTAATGTTTTTGCATTTTAGACCATATTAGTCCATAGACAATATGTTCATATTTTTGAAATGCAGTGTGATTCGCCCTCAAAGTGGTTAATAATGATCTTATAGTGATTACAAAACAGTTGGTAAACTTGACATAATGCAGAGCCGTTTTCATTGTTTTGCTTTCACTTATGATCAGTGACATCCAATGACATTAGTCTCAGGTTATGAGTCCATTTAAGTTTTTAGCATTTTAGTTGTGAATGTGATCAGGCTGCGATGTCAAGTTTTCAATGATATAAATGAAAAATATTATGTGTGCTTGAGTCTTGTACATTATACAACTGTACAGTTGACCATTAATTCCCAATTGTCTAACTTATTATGTCTTTGTTTGCGTAGCTGCATTTTAGTTTGACTTTGAACAGACAATGACAATACACTAAAACAAAACGTATTTAAACAATCTGTCATTTTTGATCACACTGTAAGAATAAGCTTGCCATTAGTTCACATATATTTGTTGTTCTTCTTTTGAGAGATGGTCTAAATATCTATTGCTTGAAACAAACAGAAACTTTACAAGTTTATAAATATGTGCGCACTTTTATCCACTCAATGAACTGTGCAATGTAGTAGATTATAACAAAAAGCAATGTTGTCGATAATAAAGAGATATTCCATGCTGATGTAACTTTTATTCTGTAATGATAACTGTGTGATCCCATCTTCGTCTTATTTTAGTCTTAAGGTTGTCAACAAAAATTTTTCATTGTTATTTTTTAAATGTATGAACACACTGTTAAAATGAACACTACAACGCAGCTACATGTCAACAGACTCTTATTAGAGCATTAGTTAACTGGTAGGTTAAGGTAAGTAGAATAAATTGACATGTTTTTCCAATTTGCTTACAGTAAGTAGAATGTCTGTTGGGAGAACATCAACAGAGTTTCTACTGACAATAGCTGATATTAAGCAGACTGTCTACTCATACTTTAATGATTGCTTTTTGACATGTTGTATCAAAGTTGCCTTTCAATTATATCCTGTAATTTTATATCTTTCCTGCAATTTTATATCTTGAAATAATAGCTGGAGGAGTTTCTTTCACCATTGCTTTATTGTTCCCCAGCTGCTCTTTTCAACTTAATTCTCTAGTCTGAAGAGGAAAGCGCATTTATTCGAGCCCGTATTTATCATTATTTACCATTTCATCAGTTGGAGCATCATGACCCATTCCCAGTACTCCCTTCCTGTGTGTGTTTTATGAAGAAGTAGAGCTCCAGAACCAAGAGCTTTCATCACATTAAAAAAAGAAGTCCTATCAAAACTTCCTGCACAATCCTTAAGGTACAAATACTGTAAAGCCAAAATTGGCCACTTCCTATTACAATGCATGAATAAAATGTATTCTTTCTGCAATTTTGGGCTGCAATTTTGGTCTGTTTTTATGGTCCTATTGTCTATGGTAGCATAACTGAAAATTCTATTTAATAAATGCGGCTGAAAAAATTATGCCCTTGATATGACAACTGAATTTAGTTTAAAGTTAATCAAAATTCAGTTTGATAACCGTTTTCAGTGGTGGCATGGTGGCTCAGTGGTTAGCACTGTCACCTCACAGCAAGATGGTCGCTGGTTCGAGTCCCGGCTGGGCCAGTTGGCATTCTGTGTGGAGTTTGCATGTTCTCCGTGTTGGTGTGGGTTTCGCTCTGGTTTCCCCCACAGTCCAAAGACATGCAGGATAGGTGAATTTAATTAACTAAATTGTCCGTAGTGTATGAGTCTGTGTGTGAATGAGTGTGTATGGGAGTTTCGCAATACTAGGTTGCAGCTGAAAGGGCATCCGCTGTGTAAAACATATGTTGGAAGAGTTGGCGGTTCATTCCACTGTGGCGACCTCTGAAATAGAGACTAAGCCAAAGGAAAATTAATAAATGAATGAACAGTTTTCTGTAGTTTTCAACTTTAATACAGATTCATCCATACATCTGTAAAATCCATTGCAGTATCAGAATTTTTGGGAAATCAGTCAGGCAAATAATTGACTCGGGTTTCGTTCAAATTAAAAATGCTCATGTAGTATAACAATAAACTCTGATCAAAAAACTGTGCTGCTCCGTCTTTCTTGCTTACTTTTTCGTCTCTCGTATGCCCTGTAATATAAGTTAAAACAGTCCAATAAAGGTGGAGAAAACCATCACAAACAAAGGGGGAGGGGGGATATCATCAAATGTACACAATTTACATATCAACATATGTAAACTGAACATGTATTTGAGCAATATGAGTAAATTATAATAAATCAAATTGTGGCTCTTACATCGATAATTGGCGACGCGGTGGCGCAGTGGGTAGCACGTTCGCCTCACAGCAAGAAGGTCGCTGGTTCGAGCCTCGGCTGGGTCAGTTGGCATTTCTGTGTGGAGTTTGCATGTTCTCCCCATGTTCGCGTGGGTTTCCTCCGGGTGCTCCGGTTTCCCCCACAAGTCCAAAGACATGTGCTATAGGTGAATTGGGTAAGCTAAAATTGTCCGTAGTGTATGTGTGTGAATGAGTGCGTATGAATGTTTCCCAGTGATGGGTTGCAGCTGGAAGGGCATCCGCTGCGTAAAACATATGCTGGATAAGTTGGCGGTTCATCCCGCTGTGGCGACCCCAGATTAATAAAGGGACTAAGCCGAAAAGAAAATGAATGAATGAATGAACATCGATAATTCTTTCTTACATCGATTACATTTTAGAAGCTGGTAGTGCATCAGTATTACATCTGTAAATGCACTGTATGTATACATATGGACCAGACTTTGCATAAAAATACAGTACATGCTAATACTCATGAAGTCCAATTGTCACTTTAGACTTTTCGTTGTCTATACGTAACTTTGAAACTACATATCAACAAACTCTCATTAGAATGTAAGTGTTAAGTTAAGGTTAGTAGAATAAATTGCTATGTACTTGCCAAGTTACTTAAATGAGGTAAAGTTGGTTTTACATTTGCACATTCATTCAGTGACATGCTCCCTATATTGTTTACGATGAATATTCAGTCTGAAATCACATGACTTCAAAACAACAATAGCAATATTTAATAGACTGTGAACAATGTTGTACTCTGATAATCATTGGCTGCTAATATGATTTCACTACTTAGAATTTGCAAAGAATGCTTTTCTGAAAGTATAATATTGAAGGAAAAAAGTCTGAATGTGCGAACAGAAAACCAACTTTACCCCAATAGTTACTTACAGTCAGTAGAAATTTCTTTTGACAGAACATAAAAAAGTGTTAGTTGATATTAAGCAGACCATCTGCTTAAATGATTGCTTGTTGACATGTAGTAACAAAGTTACCTTTCAATTATGTCTTGAACACTAAGAAATAAAAGATGGAGGAGTTCCTTGGACCACTGCTTTATTGTTCCCCAGCTGCTCTTTTCAGCTTCGTTCTCTAGTCTGAAGGGGAAAGCGCATTTATTTGAGCTCGTATTTATCATTATTTACCATTTGATCAGTCGAAGCAACATGACACCGTGCCAGCACTTCCTTACTTTGCGTTTCAACAGCCTAGCAGTAAAATCACTAATAATGAGGCGCACACTAAAACGTTACGACACAGTGAACACACTAACCGAACACTGTTGTGAACGTCAGCGCTTTGAAATATGGCTTCTATTCTGAGCTCACGCTAAACAATGTGAAAACTCCATCTCCGTTTGGAGGCAGTTTACTGACATTCCCTGCCTGTGACATCTGATGGAATAATGAGTCGCTGTATTTTTTGGGAGGTCCAGCTGGGTTCAAGGGCACACGCGATGGTCAGCCACGTCTGCAGCCGCGTCTCTGCTCCGTCTCATTATCTGAAATGACAAGAACCAGCTGTAAGAAATGCGAGCAGATGACTAGCGATTAATGACGATCCTTCTCTTCATTTTCTGGACTTTTCTGGAAAGGTCAAGGTTGCTCCTTCCTGTCCTTTGCTTATGAAAGCGTGGGCTGTGAATACAGAGTGACAAAATATTCTTGTGGAAGAGGACATTGAAATTTTCTTGGCTTGCTTGAACAAACACAGCTACAAGGAGGCGAGTTTTGTGACGAGTTCCAGAATTGATTTATACGTCTTCATTTCACAAACTCCCATTTTAGGTTATCTAGGAAGCAGTGCCATTTATATTCACTTTCTCTGTCACAAGGTGCTTTATAACCGGTCTTATTTGCATAAGCTTACACCATATTTACTTGTACATTTTCAATGTGGCTAGCAAATGGCGGCTGGGTTGTCTTTTTGCTTTCTTTGGACATTTAACAATTCTGCTGCTGTTTTCTGAACTGTCAGGGTAAACTTTCTACTGTCCCCTGCTTTTTTTGTGTCGTTCCCTCAGATGTCCTTTATGCTCAGGACATGCATATTCAAATAAAACCAAGACTGATTTCTTAATTAAGATTCAGTCAGAATGAATTTGTGCTGCTGGGACAAGAGAGACGGTTGTGTTTACCAATGTGTGCTCAATTGTCTAGCATGAATTTAGAGTGCCATTTTAATTGCATTTACAAACAAAAAATCGCTAGCAAAAGCTGTTGATCCCAAAAGGGCCTGTAAAGGTGAAATTGGCTGCTTTAAAATATGTTAGATGTTGACGTGTAAAACAATTAGCATTTTTTTCTGATAACAAAGCAGCAGTTGTTGCATAAAATCTGCTTATTTTAACATGCAAATTATTAGTGATTGAAATTGCTAAATGTGTTTTTAGTAACCCATATAATTATGAGAAGACATCATTGCTTAGATTTGTTTTTTCTCTCTGCCTGTTTAAGTCATATTTGCATGTAAGTCCATTAGCTTTCTTAATATATGTGACCCTGGCCTGGACCACAAAACCAGTTATTATCTGAAAACTGAACAAATAAGCTTTTCATTGATGTGTGGTTCATTAAGATAGAACAATATTTCGCAGACATTTTTTTGACAACTTTTTGAAAGTCAGAGGGTTCAAAAAATCTCAATATTGAGAAAATCAGCTTAAAAGTTGTCAAAGTTAAATTAGCAATGCATGTTACTAATAAAAAAAAAATAGTTTTGATATATTTATAATAGGAAATTTACAAAATATCTTCATGTAACATTAATTAATATACCAATGATTTTAGCATAAAAGAAAAACTGATAATCTTGACCCATAATGTATTTTTGGCTATTGCACCATAAGACCAGGGTCACATTTTGTTTAACTTAATTTAATTTAATTTAACTTTTCATTCATTCATTCATTTTTAAACAATTTTTGTGCACCAAGGCTGCATTTATTTGATAAAAATATAATAAAGTAATATTGCGAAATGTTAACATTTAAAACACATTCAAGCAGAAAACATTTAATTTTGTTATATTTCATGAACGTTTCCCAACACATATTCATATAGCCAGCTATGCAGAGCATCACAACAAAGCACAAGAATACAGCTCAGTTTATTTTAAGAAGTAAAAAAAAAACAATGAATCAAAAGAGTGAGAGCTCATTATTTTTGAAATGCAGGTCTGGTGTTGCATCAGACACACCCCTGGTGTCTTACTAATTTCACCGTTGACTGACCCGGCTAACCAGATTTTCTGTTACTCCCCAGTGAAACAAATATCACAAACAATTGAAAGATCAGATCACTTTCACTGGCATCCATATGTCAATATCCACACAAAGACACACAGATCAGTGGCCAAACACCTTCTCTGGGCTTTGCGGATGTCTCTTTTATCTGAAGTCTTCAGATGTGTGGGTGTCCTCGTTTTTTTTTTTTTTTTGTTAGCAGGGCTGGCCGAGTCTGACTGCTATCACATTATCTCAGTAGGTGTGGGTAGGCTGGCCGTGTAGGCAGCGAGGGCAGGGCACAGCACTGTGCCAAGCGGATGATAAGGGTGGTTGAAACAACTGGCACAGTGTGGAATCATCATTTGCCAAAGCTGGTGTTTCCAGGCAGCGCATCCTGACAGGATGCCACGGAGCAGAGCTGAGGCAATCTATTAATATTCAAGCAGGCGAAATGTCAGGGAAATGTACTCCCCCTCCTTACATGCAAACGCACATGTACCGCATTCATGGGGGAACCTGAATTCACTAATCACTTGCAATCCTGTTTGCCCAGGAAACGACTGCGCTGCTGTAGCCCTATGCGGTATTTAGATTGAGTCGTTGCATTGGACTGGCAGTTTCTAAATCTACATTCATTTTCATACTCATACTCTGTTTTTTTTCTGTCTTTTGGCCTTTCGTCCACACTGATACAGCAAAGGTGCACTCCCAAGAGGATTGATTCGAATATGTCAATTTTATCTTCTAGTGTTTCTGAAAATTACGACATGTTTATGAGATGCACGTTGTACCATGTTTATACCAGTATGTCCCTACTACTGTATATTTACTTATATTTATATTTTTACTTATATACTTATATTTACAGTATTGCTAAAGAGAAATGAATACACTTCATTAAACACGTACACATGGATATCACCTATATACTATATAACTGCAGGTTAACTATGTTTATATATAACAACATTAACCGTTAAAAGCTATTAGTTAGTAGTTAATTAGGTAAAGTTATTCATTCATTCACTCATTTTCCTTCGGCTTACTCCCTTTATTCATCAGGGGTCGCCACAGCAGATTGAACCGCCAACTTATCCAGCATATGTTTTACGCATCAAATACCCTTCCAGCTGCAACCCAGTACTGGGAAACATGCCAACATGCAACCCAGTATGCAACACACTCATTCTCACACATACACTACCGCCAATTTAGTTTATTCAATTCACCTATAGCGCATGTCTTTGGACTTTGGAGCACCCAGAGGAAACCCCATGCGAACACAGGGAGAACATGCAAAGTCCACACAGAGATGCCAACTGACACAGCCGGGACTCAAACCAGCAACCTTCTTGCTGTGAGGCGACAGTGCTAACCACTGAGACACCGTGTCGCCCAGTTATTAGTAACTAACAAACTTTTCTGAATTTGATTGTAGTGCAATAATGTGCATTTTTTGTAAAGCTGCTTTGAAACAATAATTATTGTGAAAAGCACTATACAAATAAACTTGAATTGAACATGTTATCAAATGATCAAAATGTTATCAAATTATGACAATAATGTTTTTTTATTATTATTTGAGTAATTTTGAAAATGATTTCATTTGTACAATGAAGGTCAGTATGTGTTCAAAATATACTGTATTATTTTGTGTTTCACAGAAAGTCAAATGGGTTTGGAGCAAAACAAGAGTGAGCAAATTAAATTCTAGATAGTATACACTGTCAACTCTATTAACGCTGAAAATCATTCAAAATAATGTATTTTGTGTGTGTGATTGCGTCTTAGATGTGATGTTTGTATTTTGGCAGATTAATATAATTCACATAATAAGATCTCTATTTTCCTGTGTTGTTGACAAGATAATTTAAAAAAGCTATATTTCTCACATAATATATAAATTGTTTCATATTAGAAATCTTCAGTGGGATATTTTGGCTGACCTCGACTACCGGACACTGTGAATCTCTTTAGGAATAGGATCACGTTTGCTGCTTTGCACTGCCTGATCACTCCATGTATACAAAAAAAGAAGACAAAAGCACTGCAATAAATTACACAGTGACAAGGAATAAGCAAATAAATCACCTCGGGGTGGCCTGTGCACAGAGAGTGTGATTCATTTTCCTCTCTAGAGGCAAGAACATTTAAGCAGGAACCTTCAGCACACCAGGATGAATTGTGTCTGTTAAAACATTGTGTGCTGGATTAAAATTTAATGTCTGCATTATCAATACAGCACAATCTTTTTGTTACACGGAGGGGAGTTTGTGTTATACGTTACTGATGGCTTATCAGTCAAAAGGTCTGAGCAAGACATTTATAAATTAGAAACACTATAAAAATAAATAAATCATGCATTTCCTCTTGCGTGAAAAAACAACTGATGGAGAGTTTTAGCACACAAGCCTTAATATTTTGTTACACAAATGTGACAATGATAAACAGTATATTATGCTACATTAAGAGTCTGATATGTACTTCTTTCTGTATTTATACAGAGTGCACTGTATAACACCATTTATTAAAACTACTTTAAAATCATTATTTAGAATTCAGTGATAAATATAAAACTGTTGCATATAAAACAAACAATCAACTCCATATTTCATTGCCTGATAGTATTGATGTACAGTGATGTACATCAATACAGATTGATGTACTGAATTCTGTTTTATACTTAGGTATACTTATGGTTACAGAATATTAACAAGATTAAGCAAAGTTCGTCACAAGTTGTTTATAAGAAGCTAAGGTAAATACTAACATGTAGAGGATGGCGCTTTTTATTTCTGTGCATAACATACTCATACTGGTAACATTAAAATAATTTAACAAATAGTCATTTACTAGGATGTAACGATAAAACTTAATGTGCATCAAATGTAATCTGTCACACATGCAGATCAAATTACTTTTTTCGTTAAATCGTAATAGGACTTGCTTTTCACTTCTGTAAACTAATTTTAACAATAATCTACTGCAGGATCCTGTTGGTGTTTAATCATACTGTATATAGAAATAAAACTTACTGTTAACCATTTATGATAACAATTTTTCACCATTCACACAAATTTTTACAATAAAATTAAGTCATTTTACAGAGTAGTTACAATAAGTAAAATAAACCATTAAATGCATTAAAAAAATAGACTTTATTGTATAATAATGCTATTATTATATAAGCATATTAATAAAAATAAATAAATATTTAGATACAAATAATTAAACATAGAAATAAAAGAGTTGTAACAAAAAAGGAGCATGTAAAGATCATAAAAAAATAAAAATAATATTTAATATTTTATATATATATATATAAAATAAATATTTAAATAATATTATGTGTGCAATGTGGGAAAGCATAAGTAAAAAACTAAATGATGAAATAAACTAAATTATATTAAATTAGCTCAGTGGGTAGCACTCTCGCCTCACAGTAAGAATGTCGCTGATTCGAGTCCCGGCTGGACCTGTTGGCATTTCTGTGTGGAGTTGGCGTGGGTTTTCTCCAGGTGCTCCGGTTTCCCCCACAGTCCAAAGACATGCGCTATAAGTGAATTGGGTAAACAAAATTGGCTGTAGTGTATGAGTGTGTGTGTGAATGCAAGAGTGCATGGGTGTTTCCCAGTATTGGGTTACGGGTGGAATGGCATTCGCTGTGTAAAACATATGCCGGAATAGTTGCTGGGTCATTCCGCTGTGGCGACCTCTGAAACAGAGACTAAGGCTGAGGGAAAATGAATGAATGAATGAAAATTAAATTATATAAAATTAAATTGACTGAAACAAAAAAACACTATTCGACATATTTTTTTAAATGATAATAACAATGGCACAAAAATCAAATAAAATAAGTATACAATTCAAATAATCAAAAAAAAAAAAAGAAAAAAATTACTTTAAAAAAATACAATAAAAATAATTAGAGTTACTTGATTCTGAAATAACTGAAAAAACTATGTATTTGTTTATATTGTTTAAATAAGTACACACCAATATAAACAGAGCAAAGAGTAGAAGCAAAATAAGTAAAAACTAGTTAAAAGAAAAAAGGTAAATAGAACAATCTAAGCCAAATATAGAACCACCATCTTCATTTTGAATTCGGCTGCCATTTTTGCTTATTTTGGTGGCATTTTTTTCCATGCTTAAATTTTTTTTTCTTTTTTATGTATATTAAGTAGAAGGTCATTCTAAACAGCTATGCTTCTCATTTCTACCCTTCTTTCAGCAGTATTTTGAATGAAGCATCAAAAAGCATGTTCTCATTTCCAGTCTAAAAAGTTCATGCCAGTTCGCTCTGCGGTCAATTGGCTCTCTCATATCAGGGTTTCTCCTCACTGACACACCGTCAGGAAGTCCATTAGATGCGCTTTTCCACCTGAGTGTCTTTGTGATGTGCGCAGATCTAATGGCATCTGAATGCAGTTTCGCTTTGCTCACTTGGCTGAGGAAGAAGCCTTTGGACATCCTGAATCCAAGACTGAGAGCTCCATGGGCGAGAGGACAGATCCAAAAACAAGCTGGCCTGTGATCTCTCAGATCTCAAACACTTCAAAATTGCTTTGCCCACTTCAGACGGCTACAGCTTTCATATTTCCCCCCCACCTAGAGTGCAGTGAGATGCGGATCCTTCACACTGATATGCTGCTGATTGGTTTATTTCACTCCCAGAGACTGTGTTCTGATGAATACGTCTGATTGGCTGAAAGAAAGGCACTGTCCCTCTAGTAGTTTGGTTATGTAGCAATGATGTTTGTTGTTTATGGTCTAGCTGGATTTAATCAGGCTTAATTAATTGGCTCGCCCAGTTGAATAAAGAGGAATAATTATGAGCTGCATGGCAAAGAGCAATGAGACCAGACACCAAACAAATTGCTCTGTTATTAGCTTTACCCTTATGCGTTTGTTATGCTCCACACCCGCACCCCGTGTCTCCGAAGGTGTTCTCGCATCGTACTTTTTTCATTTCAAATAAAACACTTGACTGTAACGCTGTAGGACTTTGTAATAGGCTATTGTTTGGGTTGTTTCCAAGGCTCTGATTGAGTTACTTTCATTCCTAAACACTCTTCTGAGTCAGTGTTTTCGTAATGCTGCAACCCACATGGCTTTATCAATATTAATGCATATTAATTTTGTTAGGACGCTGCAAGACATGTAAAATGCTAAATCGGTGGAATTATGATGTCGTTCAAAAATCAGAAAGTGCATGATGTGTGTAGTAACAAAAGTTATTTAGCTGATTTAATTGAATAATTTATATAAACATAAAATGAATATTTACAATATTTTACATTTTTTATTAAATGAATCTGAGGTTGTGTGTACAATGTGCATATTGTAAAGTGACAAATACCATAAATTCAGGGTTATTATAGTTTTTTTGCTATGTAGTTTTTTGCTCTACATAAATAATAAATGGCAAAATAAATAACAAATAAAATAATCAAATATATTAAAACATTTTAATACAGCTTGTCAATTACATATTTATCATTTCCATTCATTTGAACATTAATTAGAACAGAAAATAAATAAATAAATAAATAAATAAATAAATAAACATTATACATTTTATAAAAATGCAAAACTCAGCAAATTCTTTTAAGCATAAAATAATTATAATAATAATAATAATTATAATAATAAGTAAAACAAAAATGTCTTAAAAAATAAAAGTAAATATTTTATTTTTAAAAACTACTGATACTGAAATAACTGAAAAAATATTATTTATTTGTTCATTTATTAGACTATATCAATCGGCATCCACATGTGTTGTCTGAAAGAAAAAAAAACTTCTACTTTACTTCGACAACTAAACAGCTTTTTTGCTCTTGTTGTTGTTGTTTTACAATGTAAAGAAACGAAAATTAGGTCAGAAGATTTATTGATAACTTTTACCAGTGCATTAATTCAGCTTACCTTGGTCCCTTATGCCTTTCCTGGCCTTACCTGCCAATGCCGACAACAGCCCTAATACATACACACTCTCACAAAGGCAGAGAGAACAGCGAATAAATAACTATGAAAAATAAACTGCCTATCTCTCCTGCGGCTCAGCTGTGTACTGCCTGGGGGCAGATGATAAATGGAAGCACAAGCCTAAAGCATCATTTGGAACCAGAAGTATCAGTGATAAACCAGTCAGACCTGGACCCCTAACAAGATACCTGGAACACCTACGTCGCATGACACCGGTACAGCATCTGTGTGTGTGTGTGTGCATGCATGCGTGCGTGTGTGCATGTGTGTCTGCATGTCAGAGAATAGTATTCACCTTTTTCTCCATTCCATACTGCATTTTAAATTATGGGTTGCACTTCCAGTTTAAGGAACATCTATTTAAAATAACTGAATTTTTTTTTTTTGCACTACTAATAATTATTTCATTGTGAAAGCTAAGTGGGAGGTATGTTTGGCTTTGTGCTTTATTTGTATACACAAAGCATAAAAAAACATAATGTGTGATATTTTAAATGACATTAAGCAAATTCACAGTATGGACAAAGCTCTTAAGGGTTCATTCTGCACTGTAAACTCTGTTTCTGTTGTGATTTACTAGTGTCTCACTTTTATTTATGGTTGTGAATTACGGGGAATTATGGGACTTTGATCTCTGCTTTGTTGACTTTTGATGTTGAAAATTCAACTCTACAGTTTAACAAAGTGACTTTTATTGACATTCTAGTACTTTGAAATAATAAGAAATAAGATATAGAAATAATAAGAAATAATCTATAGAGAAATAAGTCTGTAACATAGCAGAAAATGTACTGGCAGTTCATTTCAAGGTTTTTGTACCGTAATGAACACCAACCCAGATGATATATCACTTTAAACTATTACAAATGTTCATAAAAGTCACTTCAAGGTTAAAGGTTGTTCAAAAGCATAAATAAATGGGGGAAAATAAAAACATGAATCACAAAATAAGGAAAACTACTAATTTACAGATATTGTTTACAGTGTGTTTTGTTCCTCCAGATTATATTCTTATGTATTCCCTGCAGTACAGGATCATTCAACATCTGTAATATTGTGAAATAAAGACTTAATTGTAAGCTCAAAGTGATTAGAATATTACAGTATAATAAGTTGCCTTTTAATATTGAATGGATGAACTGTGAGGAGAACAATGACACCTCAATGTACCACGTTTTCTTTTTAAAAAAACACTTAACGGAAGTTAATCCGAAAAGTATCAGGGGATGAAAGAAAAAAATGTGGATGGGAGAATGTCTCTTGAAAATTATGTAAAAATATAAATTGTCCAGAAATCGTCCCAATTTAGTAATTTTTTTCCCTTGAAATTGGATTTTTCTTTAAGTGCTGTTTTATGTGTCTTCTTTGCCTTTTCAGATGCGTATATATTAAAGGTGCATTATTATATGAATAATGCATGCATAATTTACTGAGCTAAGTACGGAGTCATCTGCTGCAAGGAGGATGAGCTCGCCAAATCTTGAGCTTAGATATCATGAATCTCAGCAGTGTAGCTGGCAACACTTGGAAAAAAAAAAAGATAACCTAGACATTCCTTTGCTGTGCACAATCATAAAAATGCCCACATTTGCATACTCCCACCTTATTGCCAGCAACGTCTTCATTGATTAATTGATTTGTTAAACATTAGCACTACACATAAATTACAGATCTGTGACTGCATAGAAAAAATATATATTTGTGTATTTCTGTGATGCAGATGTTTTTTTTTAAGTCTAACTGAGATGGCTTTATGAATATTAATGCAGATGAAAATTGTTAGGAGTAAAGCTGCAAGACATGTAAAATGCTAAATCTGCAGAATGGAATGTCATTTAGAGATTTAAAGAGCAAGATTCGCATGGACCTTACTCAGTTGATTTAAAGGAATAGTTCATGTAATAAATGAAAATAATATTACTTTAATATTTTAATCATTTTCAGTTCCTGGAAAGAAATGTTACCAGGATGAAGAATAAAACAAACTGAGCCTTTCTAGGCATGAAACCCTTCTAAAACCTAAAAAGAGTCGAAATTAAATAGCAAAATAAATAGCAAACAAAATATAAAAAAATGAATAAATAGATAACTGATGAGTGACACGGTGGCTCAGTGGTTAGCACTGTCACCTCACAGCAAGAAGGTTGCTGGTTCAAGTCCCGGCTGGGTCAATTGGCATTTCTGTGTGGAGTTTGTATGCTCTCCCCGTGTTGGCGTGGGTTTCCTCCGAGTGCTTCGGTTTCCCCCACAGTCCAAAGACGTGCTATAGGTGAATTTTTAATAGTCCCTTCATTCATCAGGGGTCGCCACAGCGGAATGAACTGCCAACTTATTCAGCATATGTTTTACACAGCGGATGCCCTTCCAGCTGCAACCAAGTACTGGGAAACATCCATTCACACTAATTCACACACATACACTATGGCCAATTTAGTTTATTCAATTCACCTATAGCGCATTTCTTTGGACTGTGGGGGAAATCGGCGCACCCAGAGGAAACCCACGCCAACACGGGGAGAACATGCAAACTCCACACAGAAATGCCATCTGACCCAGCCGGGACTCGAACCAGCGACCTTCTTGCTGTGAGGCGACAGTGCTAACCACTGAGCCACCATGTCGCCTTTATTTATTCATTCATTCATTTTCTATTCGGCTTAGTCCCTTTATTAACCGAGCCACCGTGTCGGCTTTATTTTTTTATTATTATAATTTTTTTTTTCTTCATTCATTTATTGTAGCAATGGAATATACATAGATTTGTATTTCCTGAAGGAAACTGGAATATAAGAGTCTTCCAAGTATGTTCAAGCTGGTGTTTACCTGGATTAGTTGGACAGCCAGTTTTATACTAATTACATAGCTAATTCCAAGTGCCAAAAACTCATTTAAAACCAAACCAGGCCATTGTGTAGGTCTAACCAGGTTGGCAGCTTAGGTTTTTTTTTAAGTCATTGTTTAATAAAAATTATATTTATATTTCCTAAAATCTTTATAAATAAAATGTCCAGCCTATGATAATCCAAACAGACCAGCTTAAATGGATAGTTTAACCAAAAGTGAAAATTTGCTCACTATTTACTAATTGGTTCCAAATCTTTAAGAGTTTATTCTGAAGAAAGTTGGAAACCTGTAAGAACTGACTTCCATAGTAGGAAAATAAATACTATGGAAGTCAATGGTCATAAGTTATCTTCTTTTTTGTTCAACAGAAGAAACAAAGTAAAACATGTTTGGAACAAGTGAAGGGTGAGTAAATGATGACAGAATTTTCAGTTTTGAGTGAATATCCCTTTAAGCTGGTTCAAGATGGGGTTTTTTCAACTCTGAAACATACTTTAACTAGATTTGTGTGTTCTGAACACACTTTTAAGGTTACTCCAAAAATAATCTCTTATTTTCAGCAATTTTGTGGGGTTTTGTTGAATCCAATGTGAAATATGTTCTCCACATTTTCCCCAGTTACTCTCTGAAGTAGAACAGCTTAAACCATTTGCATAAAATTTGATGCGTTAACTTTGTGAGACACAAGATTCCGCTTTTGCATATATACCAAAAACAGGTGAACAGGGATGTATCTAATTACAGAAATACGCTGCACAAAGTCGATTCCCAAGCTGTCTTTGCAGATTCCCACATCTCCAAGATTGCCATTTGGTGATGCTTCCATTTTTCACCATGTCAGGCACATATTCCAATCCCGTTACCAAATGTTGATCTAGTATCTCTGTAGAAATATGCATGCGTGCCCAATGGATGTACAATTAGTGTCAAGCAGTTTGATTTATTCTGTGTATCTAGGTCAAGACGTTATTCTGAGTGCCTGTTGTTGTTTATCACTCCTGTTTCTGTGCATCATATCAAATTTTGCCCTTTAACGGATTCATGCGTCACACGGCCTGCCAATAGTCTTTCAGAAATGCTTGCAATCCATCACCAAAAGAGGTTAAATAATGCACATCTGAATGAGATCAGGATGTTCACCACGGACATTTTCATTTTGCGGACAAAAAGTGAAGTTTTCAAGAAGTTCAGAAGCCAAAATGCTATGAAATTAATTGAACTAGCGTGCTTTGTTTGGGGTTTGGGAAACTTGACTTGGTCACATCTCATGCGAAGTGAGTTTAAGCTGTCAAAACATTTCTGAGAAGCGCTGAAGAAGGATTTTGTGATAAACTGGGGTTCAGAAATGTCTGTCTTTTGGGTTTTGATCAGGTCAGAGAAACTTATTAAAATAATCTTAAAGGGAAAATATAAGCTTAAATTTAAAATTAGATTTATTTATATAAGAGCATTGAGGTCAACAGAACATGAGGGTTAAATTATTTTTCCAAAAAAAAAAAGCATGTTTTCGAGGATGTCTATAAATCCTGGTTTTCATGTAACGCACCCCCTAAAGTACAGTAAAAAAAATTGTTTCCAGACACAAAATGATCATTATATATGGTTGAAATCCTCAGCGATGGATTAGATTAGGAAAATGAAGCCACTGTAATGACTTTACTCAGAGTGATGGATGTTGTACCCTTCGATAAGTGACCTTTTCAGAAGAGAATTAGGTTACTCCTCTGCAGTAATGGGAAAAAAGGGAAATGTGACTTTGCCAAAAGATGGACTGACACTATCAAAAAAGGCCTGAAAGCTGTGCCTATCTCTCTTTTCTCTTTTTGTCAGATCCCTGGTGCGAGGGGGAAGAGACGGAACCAAAGCGAATGAAAATGTATGATTCTTGGCGCTGTCAGTCTTGCGAGATTATCAGGTCTGCGGTTAAGGTCTGCGTTTGCTTGCTGCCGAGTACTTTGTCATGGATTTTCTGTCTTTATCTAAGGGGTGACTGATAAAGTGAGTCCTTTTCTCACACCCCATGATGCATTGCCCCATCACCAATCAGAGCTCTCGGAGAGCGCTGCAAATATTGACAGATAAAGTCACAATGAAAGACGATAGTACTTAATCTGACATGCTACGTTATTGCTGTTACACTAGATAAACATACATGAGTTTGTGCACTGAATGTGATCCTAAATTAGAGGTAGTTAGTTTTTTTAAAGTGAGAGCAAACTTTTTATTGGTTGTGTATATTCAGTTTATTTAATTAATGGACTATCTTCCCTTAACAAACAAACAAATAAATAAAGACTTGAGTAAAAAAAAATCTGTTATTATTATTATTTATACCAGTGGTCCTCAACCGCAGAAAAATGACCGTATTCTCTGGCTTACATCTCGGTCACTTGAGCGCCCAAATTTAACCCACAAGCAGCAAAATAAGTATGAAACAGACAGTTTTTGGAAAGTTTCTTTGCTAAGGGGAAAAGGCCCAGTGACAAATGACGGCGGCCTTTTAGGGGTCGTTCGCATATCGCATCTTTTCTAGAGTTTGCGCAAGTTTGTTATTTCCAATGGAGGTGCTCAGCTTGTGCGCGCAAGCGGCGTGACGCGCTTGCACCTAACAGACGCACATAGTTGAATGAATGCCGGGAGCTCACCATGAGTCACTTGACAAGAACTGACCGATCAGCTTCAGTTTGTGTGGAATATACACATTTCGGTAGACTAATTATCTCAGACAAACACAGAACACCCAAACACTGCAGTGCTTTGTAATTTAAATAAAACTTGTATCAGAGTGAGATCATTGTTTTATCAGCTTGTCATCCTCTGAGAAAACGGTTGATGGTCGCCTAGCAACCTACGAACCACCGCCCCCACCCCACATTTTTATTATTAAAATTCAATGTGAATAAAAAAAAATTATAAAAAATCTAAGATTTACTTTTTTATATAAATCTGCCAGTTCCTCAGTTTTTTTTTTTCATTTGCCTAAAATTAAAACTAAAATAAAAAAACTAATATATATATATACCCAAAACAGAAATATTTTTCTTGTTAACTGAAAAATAAAACAAAATACAAATGGAAGAAAATATATAAATATATTTAAAACAACAAAAATTTTTTAAATCTTAACTGAAACTAAAATAAAAACAGGAAAGTTTTTCATTCATTCATTCATTCATTTTCTTTTCGGCTTAGTCCCTTTACTATTCTGGGGTCGCCACAGCAGAATGAACCGCCAACTTATCCTGCATATGTTTTACTCCTTGGATGCCCTTCCAGCCGCAACCCATCACTGGGAAACACCCATACACTCCCATTCACACACTATGTACACTATGGACAATTTAGCTTACCCAATTCACCTATAGCACATGTCTTTGGACTTGTGGGGGAAACCGGAGCACCCGGAGGAAACCCAAACGAACACGGGGAGAACATGCCCATGCTCCACATGCACAAACTTCACACCGAAATTCCAACTGACCCAGCCGAGGATCGAACCAGCGACCTTCTTGCTGTGAAGCGACAGTGCTACCCACTGCGCCACCGCTCCACCCCCATAAAAGTTCTTAATAAAAACTAATTCAAATTAATAAGTTGTATAAAATCATCAAAACACAAAGTGTCAATGTTAAATTCAACATATGCAATATACTTTAAAAGTCTTTCTGGGTCATAAAAAAAGACTGTAAGATACATTATTTAAAATATAACTACTCTTCTCTAGTGTTATTTTAGTATCACATAGTAACTAAGTAAGTATACCTTAAGAAATTGCATTTGTAAAAAAACTGGATGAATTGTTGTTCAATTTCACCTTTTGGTGTTCTTACAAAAATCCCACTATTTTTGAAACTGGAACAGCACGAGGATGAGAAAAATCACAAGCTAAATTTTCATTTTTAAATTAATTAATCCATTGAATAGGGGTAGCTCATTTTTGGTTTTTGATTTCTCATGATGAATATTTCATGATGACTAATATCCGCTTTCAGATGTTAAAGTAAATATGTGAATTTAATTGCACTCATATGTGCTAATTGCTGATCAAGGCACAGTTAATGAAGAGCTTAATGTTCCTTCGATATGCTAATTATAGTGCTCATGTATCAAAGGACTGTCGGGCTGACAAGTGACCTTCATTCACACAGATCAAGAGATAGGACCCTTCCAAGAGAGACACAAACAAAAAGCAAACCTCCAAAACCACTGGCTAGAAAAGGTAATATAAGTCTTGTTGTTTTAGGCGTGTGCAGTGACTTGTACTGTGACTGTATAAAGTTCAAGTCTCGCTTTAGCACGCTTTGGCTGATGGGTTTTCCGGCTTTCCTGAATCCATGTGGTAAATAAGATTCAAATATTGCTTCCATAAAAATATCATATTTCAACTTGCTGGACCTACTGGACTTTATTTTCTCATTGACTTTTGTGTTTTTGAGAATGAATCTTACTGCTGTACACAGTACTTTATCATAGTGCCCCTATTTATTATTTTTTTTTTTTAAGGTTCCTAGTTTTGTTACGGAGGTCTCCTGTAGGTTTACAAATGCCAAATGTCAAAGTTTTAATATATATATATATTTTTTTGTTCATAATATGCATTGCAGCACTTTTCTCACAGCAGCTGTGATTCCATAACTCTTTAAATTGCTAAATTAGAATTGAAAATTGGAAATTAGTCTAATAACGGAAACATGTCAATTTAACGAAATCTCCCAATTATCACAAATAATGTTTACGCTAACAGTAGGTGGTGTTTCAGGCCATTTGAAAACAGAATATTCAGCAAAAACTGCAAATTTATCATTATTGCTATTGCATTATAGCAGCTTAACATATGAGGAAAAGAGAATAAAAAGTCATAACAATATTTCAGATTGTGGAAGATTTTGGCAAATCAGGCAGGCAGGAGAGTATAATAGTAGAATGCTGGGGTAGTTCTAGTAAAATTAAAACAGTTTCAGTTCAGTTTAGTATACGTCACCATTGTTACTGTATGTTCAGTTTAATTCCATTCAGTTTAGTACAACTTTCAATGTTGAAGGCTGATCCACTGAAGAGCAGCTCCACTGAAGTGCAGGTAATATCTTAAAATAAAAGGTACACTATGGACTTTTTAGGTACTACTATGTACCGTTTAACAATAAAAGTGTATACCTTTTAAAAAGGGTACTACCCCAGTAACAGCTTTTGTACCAGTGTACAGTTCATTTTAAAGACAATAATTTCTTTTATAATGCAATTTGATCTTTTGTTTTGTTTACATCCGACATTAGGATGTATTTTGTTAATCTGATCATCTAGATCTGAAACAAATTTCCGACAGTTTCAGAGGTAGTCAAACATTTAATTGTAAGTTCAGTGTGAAGGTAAAAAACTTTAAAAGCACAATGTTCTCTTATCCCAGTCCTGATTCAAACACAAACCCACAACATTTGGTATAGTTTTGTAACTATGACTGCATAAATGAAAGCTTCTTCTCTACATATCATTTGGCCTTCTTTGCCATTTTTATGCAAGTTGCACAATATTTTGCAAGTTCAGATACAGCATACCTCCCCATAGACTTTCCTCTCAAACAAACTGGACAAAACTGAGTAAAACACCATATGTAAAATGGGCATGATAAATGGGACAAGCAAAATGCATCTTAACTTCACAAACATAATGGGGCACCTCAATTCCTGAGTCATTTCAGTAAAACAATTGAGGGTCAAGAGTATGTTCATCTGTGTTAAACCTGAACCCCAGCCAGCTTTGTGAGGGTATAAATGACCTGCGTGCTACAATATCAAACATAAAACGGCCCAGTCAGGTGGAATAACAGCTGCTATGTGAATGTTAGTAGTTTGATTCAGAAGCCCCCCATGGTGCAGCGATGGCAGGTTGTCCAAGCATAGGAGTCAGGATCCCAGCCAAACCTCTAATTGCGCAGCTCTTCTGGCTTTGTGGGCTATTGTTGTTGATGTACTAAAAATGTACTGACCCCCTTGACTCTGGCCTTTACACTGAGAAAGGAAGGACACGTGATATTTGAAGAAATTAACCAGTGAAAGAACAATCAAACTGGAGGAAAAAAAGGCAGTTCTTTTATCATCACCATGTCTCAGCCAGTAATGAAAGTGCGGTAATTGCGCAATTACCACCTTGGCATTTTAAATCTATGCTTAATTGTTCCCATAGTTGTACATGTGTTGCCATTAGCATTTGCAGTCTGTGCCCTTGTGCATTCATTCTAACTTTACCTCATACTTCTAGAGATTCACTCATTCCTTGTCTTTGTTCCATTTAAAAACAAGACTTTTCATTTAAAATAAGTTAAGAGGTAAAAAAAAAATTTTTATATAAGAGTTTGGTAGGTTCTTTATTTCTGTAGTTACAAGATATTACATTTGCCTGTGATCTTTCAAACTTGATATGAAAATCTTTAACAATCAACAGTATGTATGACGGCCACATTGTCAATGAATTCAGTTAATTATAATAAATTAATACAGAAATCAGTATACACTCACATAACTAAAACATTAATAAATGCAGAACCACCACATACAGCATGCATGTGCAAAATTCAGTTCACTTCTGCATCTTATTGCACTGCTTATACTGTATGTTGAAATCATCCAACGCTATCTCACAGCAATTTGTAACTTTTTGATTTAGTGGCTAATTTGTATGAATTCTCAAAATCTCATTCGTACAATTTAGTATGATTTGCTTATACCCCAATGTCGGTTGGGTTTAGGAATGGGGTTTGAATGTAATCCCAGGAAATCACCAGTATTCTGAAATACTCGGACCAGCCCATAAGACACCAACAACCATAACACATTCAAAGACACTTAAACCACCATTCTCCCCCATTCTGAATGCCTAAATGCATTGAGTAGATGCCGTGTGATTCACTGATTAAATATTTGCAGTAAAGAGCAGCGAGCAGTTGAACAGCTACACATATGCAGCCAAAAATTATGCTGCAACCCACACAAACACTACTGCGAGTAACTCCTGCACTGGTGGCCTGCTCTGGCCTGTCTCACATTATTGATCTCCTCTAAATAAAATGAGGGAGTATGTTTTGGCGGTCTTTCAAACATCCATTCACAAGGCATTCAAGAAACAAGACTCAAGAAACATGCATTATCTCCTCTGCCACACACTTTCAGTCCGTCAGCACTAGCTGGCCAGTACAATTGGCCTGATTGACACACACTGCATGGAGCTTTAATCTTGAGGGCCGGCAAGGTCAGGGCCGGTGGCATCTCTGTCTCTGTGATCTGGTCTACTCAAATGCTTTAACCTGCCTGATAGACAGCAAGGGCGCAAAGAGAGAGCGCTCACTCGTCGTCAGTCCTGGGTTTACCTGGAGTTTATTAGTCTGGGTCTGCAGGAAGTTGTGAGATTGCTGTGTGCTAGCATACCGAGCTATATAATGATTGATATTTGAAGAGTTTTCTGTATGTGCGAAGAGTGTACTACTGTTAAACATATATAAATCTTATGGCAAAGCCTTCAGAAGTCATTCTAAAAGGCAAAGTTGTTGCTCAAGAAGCATTTTACATTGAAAACAGGATGTGTGTGTGTGTGTGTGTGTGTGTGTGTGTGTGTGTGTGTGCGTGCGTGCGTGCGTGCGTGCGTGCGTGCGTGCGTGCGTGCGTGCGTGCGTGCGTGCGTGCGTGCGCGTGTGTGTGTGCGTGTGTGTGTGTGTGATTCTTTGGCAAATAGAAAGTTCAGTAGAGCAGGGTTAATGTGAAGTTTATATCTTTATTCTTTCTTGTTCACTTTTCAACAACTGAATACATTCTTACTGAATAAAAAAGAGCCCATAACTTTGAAATGTCAATAATGTATATAAATAAAGGACATTTAATTATTTGATGTATTTTGTTGTTGAAAAACTAAAATAAAATATTCATATTTTATCATATGATTTTCTTACCTGTGTAAAATTGGACAAATTTGAATAATATTGTTAATTATTAATAGTAATACTTCATTAACAACTGAGTTAACACATTATTTCAAAAGTGTTAAAAAATTATCATTAATTTGTCCACCTTGTGCACCCCTAATGGTCCCCTTTTCAATCATATTACCAAATTAAAGAGCAACCATTAGCAACACGCTGCAAAGCACTAACAAGTTTTGCATGGACCAAAACCACTCACATCTTCAGAAAATATTAAACATATAGTTGTTTATAGCTTACTGAATTTGTCTTGTGTAGGTGGTCCAAACTTGAGATGTTTGAATCTTTCATGTTGCTTCTACCAGTCTATTCCAGAATGTAGTGTCAAAACAATGTTGGGAGATTTCAATACACTCTGTGGGATGAAATGCTGACTTTCTCCAGGGATTTAACCTTGTAATTCTCTTGTTCTCCAACACCCCACAGGCTCCTATATTTAGACAGATCATTAATTCACACTTAGATCATTTCCTCTGAGCCATGCTGGACAAAATATTCACTAATATTTCAATAGTACTTCCACTCAAATCCAATAAACCATATCACACGAAATTAAAAATTATAACAGTTTCCTCATATAGGCCTGAAAGCACCCCAAGCATTTTGCTTGAATTTTTAAGAATAAAAAAAGGGGGAAAGAGGGTTATCACACTCAAACCTGCACCGAGACACCTTCATTGATTCCTGTTTAAACACCTCTCTAAAGAATCATTACAATTCTGCCCAACTGAGTCTTTTTCAGAGAACTCAATCCAAAGTGAATTATGCGGCGTTTTGAGTACCTGAACCACATACAGATCAACGCTCACAGAATCTCAAAAGACCCACCATCAAATCTGTCCCCCAGATATGAAATTAGTAACAAAGCCCCACGGTTGGTGATTGATCGCTCTTATCTACTGTGTTAGAGTGAGTATAAATTGATCTTGTCATTTTGTGGTAAATATCCTGAAGAAGGAGATTCTTGGTGGCTCTGTACGGTCATCGATCTGACCTCTCAAATCAGTTCATCTATCTCATGTTTAAATTATGCCACAACTGAGAGGAAATGGACAATCTTTGCTGAGTAGACCTCTGTCTGATTTTCGCAATCTAATTACCAGCATGCACCTGAAAAAAAACTGTCCTGCCACCTCAGATTTTAATAACCAAGAGCTGCACAGGCATTAAACTGCCTTGATTAAAATCTCTTCATTTTAAGAATTGTTGGGAGTAAAAATCAGCCTGTCAAG
The DNA here is from genome assembly GCA_903798115.1 of Danio jaintianensis. Taxonomy (NCBI): domain Eukaryota; kingdom Metazoa; phylum Chordata; class Actinopteri; order Cypriniformes; family Danionidae; genus Danio; species Danio jaintianensis. The sequence continues at coordinate 17,848,638 of CAIGQV010017386.1, read as the reverse complement.
ATTTATAATGAGTTTGCTTTTCTCTCCATCGACTTATTTACTGACTTTGAGAAAGGGAAAGTATGTGACAAAGGTTAGTAATTCGGTTGCATATGCTTCTGGGCTGGTATATAGACTTGTCAGTGTAGCTGTAGATCAAATGGAAGTAAGTTATGGTTTGATGCTTTTAGGAATTAAAAGTACGCATTTGGCACCGCACACATAGGGTGGTGTGTTGTGAATGTGTATGTGCGTCTCTTGACAACATTTTAAACTTTTCAGACTGTAATAAATTTAAGTTGCGGAAAGAGCCTCATTTCCGTAAAGACGACATGGTTGTCTCTGAAAGTGTCAATCCTGAGGGCATTGCCCGGCCCCTGGGCTCCTTCTCAAATCTCCACACCCCCAGCCAATTCATCAGCTCTCCTTTCCCTTCCACTCTGAGATGTCAGGAAGATTTCAGGCCAATACAGACCTCGAATACAGACCCCGGATTCATTTACAGAGTACCACCATCTAAAGAAGTCTCCAGAAATAACACATCTCATAGGGCTCTATTAGTTCATTGAGAAGAAAAGATGGCTTCCAAAGGGAGGAACTCAGAGCTGGATATGTACATTCCTCTGGGGTTTGCCAGGACAATCTGGGTGAATCATTTCACTTTAAAGCTGTTGAGGCCATGTCCCAAATTACAGGCTGATTCCCTAATAGAAAGGTTCATAATCCTATGTGCATACTGGATGACTTTTACATTTTGTGCTGCTTAAATTGTTTAGGACAGATGAATGGATGGATGGATGGATGGATCTAGATGGATGGATGGATCTAGATGGATAGATTTACATGGTACTTGCAAACTGACTTTTTCTCATTTTTTTCACTTTTAACGTCACGAAAAGAAAAGCAGAACTGTGAACAGGGTAAAAGAGCCAATAACTGCTAGTATACCCATCTAAAAAAAATTTTTTATTAAAATATTCCTGAGACATTAAATAGCCTTACTCTTGATGATTTCATCATATTTAAACATCATTCAACTTTTTCGTTTTGGGAAGAATGGATCCACGTCTGATAATTTGGCCAGTCAGTTTATTTATTTATTTTAATTCTGCCAATGAAAATGTCTGAGGTTTTGAGGAAAAATTTATAATATAGAGTAGGATATGTTCAGTGTTCAAGTTGTATTAAAAAAAGGACATTTTCTGTCTGTAAATTTTCATTCTAATTCAGCCGTCCTGTCTTTTGACATGATAATATGCTTTAACTCTGCAGTTCAAATTATAAAGAATAATTACAAGACAATCACCCCATTTAATCACACTGGACAATTTTAATTTGCTATGCTGCCGACTGACAGTATGAAGTGTGCTATTTAATTAACTCATTGTTTTGTTCAAGGTGGAACATGCAAATTCTTTCATTTGGTACACAGCATCAGGCTATGCATGCCTCTTCAAGCACTGATTGACAATTGTGAGCTTTACACGATAAATATACACCTGAATTATTATTATTAAATTTAAAAGTGTTTACAATCATCCTCTCTCTCTGGAGATCTTAACATGATGACCTAGATCATCCCTGCATGTTTGTACTTGTCTCAAGTTGTAATGAGTAATTTCTGAAGTGCTAAATACAGCTGAATGCATTAGGGAAACCATTGGTGGCTTTTGATTAACTGCTTAGGAAACTTTATGAGAGAGATGTTTGTGAAATACTTGTGGGTCTGGGGTGTTAATCTATTAATAGCGCAAACTTTTGTTATTTGTTTCCTCAACAAAGTCTGCCTAGTATCCGATCATCCTTTTCCTAAAAAGCAGAGGACTCTATAAGTGCCTTTCCACTGCATAGTACACTATAATTCAGTACTTTTTGGGACTTTTCCACTGCGTTCCATACCTACTTTAGTACCTGGTATTTTTTGTAGTACCACCTCATGTGAGGTTTCAAGCGAGTCATACTATTACCAAAATGTAACACATACATGCTTCTGATCACTGATTGGCCCAAGAGTATCACCAATACCAGCGTCAGTGGATTTGTGACAAAAGACACACAGGATAGTTAGCAGCATCCACTGCTGTATTGTTGGTTCACATGACTAAACTGTTTTTATACCACAGTAGGGAAAAAACTCAAAGGGAAGCATCATATCCAGTAGAAGAGGTTCAAAAGTTCCTCTTGTTGATAGCCAAGGTTGGAATGAATGGGACTACCTGGAATAAAATAGCTTTTCAGGAAGTCATGGCAGTAGAGGTGGCACAATTATAGTGATAATCCCACCCGCTTGAAGTGCTAATAAACTGCAGTGGAAATGCAAACCAAGCTAAGTAAACCATAACAAAGCAAGCTGAGGCATGCTGAACCATACCATACCATACTGTACAGTAGCAAAGCAGCTTATTTGTGCAAATTAAAACAAATCTTGTGACATTTTTATTTCCTATCAAATGTTTATTAACTTCATGTTCTTCCCTCAGATATGCATGTTTGTTGATAGAACTGAGTATGACAGCAATGTGGTAGTGGCCGAATAATATGTGAAAATATTTGGATACATCTAAATGTAAACTTGCATTGATCTTAAAATGGATCTTAAAAGTCTTAAAGGTTTAGGTCACTCTTATTCAATTATTATTATTTTTTGTCTATTTCTCACTGTTTGTGATTCACAATACTTTGTGAAGCTTTTGAAATTACAAGTCCCTGTTTGTTACAAATGCATGAAAAAAAGTTTTTTAAAATCGTATTACTCTTTGTTGCGTTAAAGAAACACAGTTATTTGGTATGGAGTGACATGATGAATACATAATTCTTCAAATATATACATATTCTGAATGTAGAACATGAATTGCCAATTGGAGGAAGGTTACAGTATTTGGGGTTACTGTCTGTTTTGGATTAGGCTTGAGGTTATATTAGGGTTAGGGTTAGGTTTAATGGCTGTCTTGTACTATCACTGTTGTAGCAGATATGAAGCAGAGTGTTTGATAATACTCTAATGACTGCTAGTTAGCCTGCAAATTTACTTTCAGTCAATAGCTTTAGCATTTTAACCCTAAAACAACACAGACTACATTGGAAGTATTTGGAAGAAATTACTTATTAAGGCCTTCCTTCTATATAAATCTGTTTTACATGGCTTAACGCATTAAACTGTTTTTTAAAAGACCAAACTCAGTAAACACATTTTTAATAAAGCATAGAACCAAGCAGATGTGGCCAGGCTACCAATGTGATGCCTTTAAGGGAATGTTAAGCATTTCTGCCAAAGATAAACTATTATAAGGAAAATGCAAGCAGGCATCTGTAGCTGCATTCACGTTTCCTCTCCTTGTCCATTTTCGATGATCCCTGAATGATGCGTGGTGACAATACCAAGATGGCAAAAGCCAGCTCAGCCCATTTCGCAGTTAAAAAATGCTCTTTAGAAACCTACAGGTGATGTCAAGGACACTATGTCCATGTTTTTTTGTTTTTTATTTACAATTTATGATTTTAAATATTAGGGTTAATGTCTGTTGGGAACCATCAAAGAATTAGAAAACATTAAGCAGATCGGCCAATACTCTAATGACTGCTAGCTGACATTTTAACAATAGTACAAAGAGACATTAGAGTTAGCATTTTTTTAGGGTTATGGTTAATGTGTCAACTTGGTAGTTGAGACCAATTTGACAGTGTGATAAAACTTTAATGATTGAATGATTCGCGTGGGTGATTCCCCACAGTCCAAAGACATGCGCTATAAGTGAATTGAATTAACTAAATTGGCTGTAGTGTATGAGTGTGTGTGAGAGTGTATGGGGGTTTCCCACTGAGTTGCAGCTGGAAGGGCATCCGCTGCGTAAAACATATGCTAGAATAGCTGCCGGTTCATTCCACTGTGACAACCTCTGATAAATCAGAGACTAAGGTGAAGGAAAATTAATGAATTATATTTACACTCTACATTACAGTCAGTACGGTTAGGGTCAGTTTTAGGGTTTACCAGATATAAATCTGATCTGTTAACACTCTAATAACTGCTAATTGCTAAGTTTTCTCTACCTTACTTAGAGGATGTTGAAAATAAAGAAAAACAAAGTAAATTAAAGTAAAAGGAATACGATCATCAGGTATAGTTCATTTTCGATTCTGGGTGCATCCCATGAGCCTATGCAATATGCCATGCACAAAGTAATATTGCATAAGACTTTCACTTTAGGTCTTCTATTTTTCTACCTCGTTTCTTTCAAAGAGAGCAAATTGAAGCTTGAGGCAATTCTGGAGGCAAAGGAAAAATGAAAAGGTAATTAAGTCCAGGATGGAAGTAGCAAGACGGAAGAGAAAGAATAAGGTTTCCATCGAATTCTCTGGCTTGCAAACAAGAGCTCTCTGGTCACAGGGAGCCGTTGTCTTGACCATGACAGTTCTCAATAAAGCCCCACTAATTTATTTCAAGAGGGCCATTACTCCTTTGCCCACGCAGGTGTTGCTCTATTAAAATGTAATGCATTGCACCGTTCAGCTTTTCTCATTGCCTGACTAAATTGAAGACACCGGTTTGAATGACACCGCTGTGAGGAATTACACTGTAAAAGAAGAAGAAGAAGAAATCACAGCTGGCGCCTCAGCTAAACGATAACGCACGAGCCCCTTTATTTACTTTTTTTGGTGTTTGCAGAAGTGTTCTCTCTTGGGATATAAGTTCACACCAGGCGTAGACCGGTAATGCATTTAAACATCTTCCCTTTTGTTCTGGAGGACCATTTTTAATCCATTCTTGCTCAGACACTTGCATTTCCTATTCTGGCCCTTATGTGAACCCACTCAAGCAAGGCGGGAACTGTGGAACAACATGTCCCTGTGGGATAGTGGTTAACAGAACATTTAAATTGGCCTGCTTTTATTCCCCCGTAACTCACGCCATGTGTATAGTCTCCAAATAACCTTGCCACTCTCCAGAAGCGCTTTTATTCACAGACTTTGTGTTCGGTACAGCACAGAAAGACATAAAGGTCACAAAAAGGTTTTATTTCAAGTAGAAAGAAAGATATAGATAACATGTCAGCTCTCATAACTCATGCTGATGGTGCAATTTTTTGTTCATTTTAAGTTTTAAACCTAAAGAAATGAATTCTCCTTTTGACAAATCTGTTTAAAACGAGGAAAAGCTTGCATACAGTGAAGATTCTAGTCATATCAAGGGACTGGATGTGATTATTTTGATCGGGCTGCCTGCACGGTGACCAATTTGAAATCATATGTCCAGTTGTGTCAACTAACTCAAATTAATTAAAAACAACCAGCTCTGACAAATTCTACTTCAACTTATTGTGCACTGGTCAGCTAAATAAATAAATAAATAAACACATGAACAAACTAATTTCTTGAAAAGAGCAATCTCATACAATTTATTCATCCATTCATTAAATGCACTTATTAATAGTGAAAAAAATAAATACATATTTGAATAACACTAACATTTTTAACAAAGATCTCTTTTAAGATTTTAAGTAGTTTAAGAAAAATCTCATTTTAATTATTTAAATTATTTAAATCTATTCTAATTTAATCTAATTCAAGCGTATTGTAATTCAGTGTAATATAATCCAGCATAATCCAGTTAATAACAAAATAATGAGCAATGACAGGAATAATAGAAAAAAATTAAATAATTCTGGACTAAACTGTCTATTTAAAATAAGTAAAGAAAATTTACTTATTGTTGAAGGAATAATTATTAGCCTCTGAAATTTTCATTGTTTGAAAAATACTTCCCAAGTGTTGTTTAATGGAAATAAGTTTTTTTCAATACATTTCATTCATTTATTAATTTTCCTTCGGCTTAGTCACTTATTTATCAGGGGTCGCCACAGTGGAATGAACCACCAACTATTCAAACAGAAACGCCAACTGGCCCAGCCGGGACTCGAACCAGTGACCTTCTTGCTGTGAGGCGACAGTGCTAATTTTTTAGTTATTTTGCAAGATACTACTATTCAGCTTAAAGTGCTATTAAAAGACTTACTAAAACTAAAAGAAATAATAGTTTCTCAAGACAATGAAAGATTTCTTGCTGTCTCAAACTTTACCTATCAAATATTTTAATTATTTTTAAATAGGCTAATGATTTTGTCTTAAAAATTGTAACTGTTAATGAAACACTGGTAAAATATCTGCTACACAATATTGAAAAATTTCCAATATATTTGATGCTCACATTTGCCGGCATGCTTTCTTATGAGACTTAAACCATAGCAAAGTAAAGTAAATTCAGCAAATGTCACATACTGTAACTTCAGAAATAAGCATTCAATTCTGGTAAAAATTATGTTCAATCCGAAACCATACTCATGTTTGATGAGCTCATATGTACACAAGATGTGTGGAACCCCATGCTTTACATTCAAACCCTGCAGCAGATCAGCTGATAGGCATTGGTCTGGCTTGTGGCATTGGCTCAAATATGGAGATGAATAGGAAGGACTGACTGTATGACTTATTTGTGAGTGCTCAGTAACCCGGTGTGGAGCGCAGGCCCGGATCGGCTGTGTGATTTGGGAGCTCTGACAGGGCTCTGGAGGAAATTGCACGGGTGGATGGTCGTGTGATTGCACAGGCCCTTCTGCACGTTTTACTCTGTCACAACAGCGTGACAGTCTTACTACCGATTTTTCCAACGACTCTGGCATGGCTTTCTGTGCTCGGCTCCTTCTGCACTCACACTGTAATAATGGAAGAATGAAATTAGATCATTTGGGAAAAGTCGTTTGTTTCCACTGTCAGTGTGCTTTGTATATTTGTTCATGGATTGAATTATAGCTGGGAGATGTGCAATAATGAATATATGAACGGCTCTCCTCATGATCCATCATAAAAATGTCAGTCATGGAAAAAGGAGATAAAGCAGAAACATTTTTAACAGAAAAAAGAGGGGTAATTGAATGTAATCGTCTTGCTTAAATGCAGCGTTCAGAGTAAGGCTGTATTTTTGGCCTGTAATTGTGCAGCTCATCAAATCTTGGAGAGAGCATTGTGTGTTGGATGAAATTTTTGAGTGTTTTGTCATTCAGGGGAATAACGCTGACCATCAACACATGCCTCTATATTATTGTATATATTGTACTTATACAATAGTAGACTGCGACATTTTCTAGGCAACTAGATGATGCAGAGTATGAGTAAAGTGCAATTCAAACCTAGATTTTAACCAAAAAGTTGAGTTGTGATCTAGGCAGTGGTGGAAAGAGTACTGAAAAATCATACTCAAGTAAAATTACCATTACTTGGCCAAAAATGTTGTGCAAGTAGAGTAAAAGTATCTGTTGTAAATATTACTCAATGTATGAATAAAACGTAGAACGTTTAAATGTACTCAAGAGTAGTGAGTGTTACGCTGTGAAGGCTGATGCAATTTGTGCATGTGTGTGAAAACGTAACATTCTGTAGTGCATTTAGTTATTGTTTAAGGCCATTTGATGATTTCAGTCATCATAGAGTAGGCATCCTTCATCTTCTTATCAGTGACATACAGTCTAAACAGTCTCTGGGGCATTATGTGTAAAGATTTTGAACATCTCCTGGGACATTTTTAATGCTTCCAAACAGTTTGCTGCATATATAAACAGCCCATGTCTTAAAATTGTTCAGCATGATGTGATTTTTATTTTTTTCTATGTGCAATTTGATTGGACAGGACTGATTTTTCTACTCAGCCAATCCCCATAGACAAGAAAAAATTAAGTAGTGACTGCAGGTTGAAGGAAAATAATGGAGTAAAAATACAGATACAGCACTCAGAATGTACTCAAGGGAAGTAAAATACACATTTAAAACTACTTAGTAAATTAAAATTCCTGAGAAAAACTACTCAATTAGGGCGTCACGGTGGCGCAGTGGGTAGCACGTTCGCCTCACAGCAAGAAGGTCGCTGGTTCGAGCCTCGGCTGGGTCAGTTGGCGTTTCTGTGTGGAGTTTGCATGTTCTCCCCGTGTTCGCGTGGGTTTCCTCCGGGTGCTCCGGTTTCCCCCACAAGTCCAAAAACATGTGGTATAGGTGAATTGGGTAGGCTAAATTGTCCGTAGTGTATGTGTGTGAATGAGTGTGTGTGGATGTTTCCCAGTGATGGGTTGCAGCTGGAAGGGCATCCGCTGCGTAAAACATATGCTGGATAAGTTGGCGGTTCATTCCGCTGTGGCGACCCCGGATTAATAAAGGGACTAAGCCGAAAAGAAAATGAATGAATGAATGAACTACTCAATTAAAGTAATTTAAGTATTTGTAATTTGTTAATTTACACCATTGGTTCTAGGTGAAGTTATTTGAATAGCATTGGCTTACTGTTTTTATTATTAGCTGGAGTTAGTTTCCATTTTTCTGTTTTCTTTTTAGTTTTAGTTAAAACTGTAATAATGTTGTTGTAGGGCTGCACAATTAATTTAAATGAAATTGAACTCACAATTCAGCAAAAACTGTGATTCTCATGTACATCTTGCCGGATAAACCCAGCTCTGTGATCGGTAGTAAATTTCCTCCAAAGCCCAGAGGGCGCTCTCATGCAAAAACTGCAAATGCACCACAAAGAAGAGTCACAGGAAATCAAACAGAGCAGAAGATTTAACTGCTTTTATTGATTCAATGTGTCTAATAAAGAGACAGCTATGGGATCATCTTGCAAAATAATTAATTTCAAACACTCGATTTAAGTTATGAGGTGGGTTTGGAGTAAAAATATGTTATTAAATGTGGTATTTTCACATGTTTTCATACTGTATGTAGCAGCAACACATAGCCATGGTTCACTGAGAAGTGATGCAAACAGCTGTTAAAATCGTAGAACGATTATCTTTGATATCAGGATCACACCCATTATATTGTTCCCATTATATTGTAGCTTTTCAGTGAATTATAGCTCTGTGTATTAAACACTGCTCATTCTGGAAGCAGGTGCTGGAGAATTAATGTTAATTTCAGAGCTGGCTTTACTACCAAAATGCGCATGAAAACTCATTGATACAGCTCTTTGTTGTTGTTGGTGTTGTTGTAGTTTTTAACTTAAGCTATTTTGTATATCATCACTTCTCATCGCTACTGATTAATGTAATTTTTTTGCTTTTATATGTAATACACCGGGGCGACGCGGTGGCGCAGTGGGTAGCGCTGTCGTCTCACAGCAAGAAGGTTGCTGGTTCGAGCCTCGGCTGGGTCAGTTGGCGTTTCTGTGTGGAGTTTGCATGTTCTCCCCGTGTTCGCGTGGGTTTCCTCCGGGTGCTCCGGTTTTCCCCACAAGTCCAAATACATGCAGTATAGGTGAATTAGGTAAGCTAAATTGTCCATAGTGTATGTGTGTGAATGGGTGTGTATAGATGTTTCCCAGTGATGGGTTGTGGCTGGAAGGGCATCCGCTGCGTAAAACATATGCTGGATAAGTTGGTGGTTAATTCCGCTGTGGCGACCCCAGATTAATAAAGAGACTATGCCGAAAAGAAAATGAATGAATGAATGAATGTAATACACCATTGCATAAAATTCAAAATAACATTAACTCCCTAATGATAATATAATTGAAATGGGATTAAAAATGTATAACTTTAACATTCAAAAGCAGATCAACAACTACACATTTACGGAAAACTATACTCTTTTAGAAATTTGTATTGTAAGAAATTTGATTATTTGATAGAACACTATAATGCCTATTTCTACAGCTCTTTAAGGCATGTTTGTCCTTCTCTAAAACAGTCCTGCTCCCCACATCCTCTTTTTAATAAAAGGATTATTGCTCACCATTTTAAGTTCTCCCGGTCAGTCAGGTAAGATAAGCTGTTCCTTATAGTCCAACGGTGGACCTGTCCATGCTCAAGATTGCTTCTCTTTGTAGCGATCCCCCTCTGCTGTCAGTCTGTCTCAGAAGTGACGATGAGCCGGAAGGAACTGGGAAAAAAAGTATCGACTATGAAGTCAAAATATTGAAGTGTGAAGAAAAAAGAGACCCCGGCTGGTTATGAGATGTGGCAAGCGTTAAAGAGGAAAAGCACATATCCGTTCTCAGTTTTGGTGCTATAATTCCCTTTCCCTGTTGTCACTGGATCCTTTCAGCTTGTGGCACATCAAATCTGTATTTAGAAAGACGCGGCTAATCAATGTGCATTCAACATCTGAGCTCCTGACAAAATAAAATTTCAGTTCAGCAGATTTTTTTTCAAAGAGTCGCTGCTGACATTTTGGTTTGAAAGCACGTCTGCTCATGCGCTTTGACTTGCTCTCCGACTTTAAATAAAATGACTGTGGATAATAATAACATCCATCATTGTGCCTGAAAAGAACAATAGGATGAAGCGCATTATATAGACAGATCGTCTCATGAGTAAGCTTGCTTGATTAGGACGCCCGAATCAGTTTTCACCACATCATTCATGCAAATCATTTAAATGGATCCAGGAGACTTAATGTACTCCTTGAGGCTTCTCATCAGGAGATTGCTAGACAGAGAGATGAAATAAAATGACTGTTTATTAAATCATGCTGCTCCCCGACAGACATTGTAATAGAAAGAAACAGTCTGACATCAGGAGAGCAGGAAATGTAATTCACTGCGGATTGACCTCTGCAGAAAGCTCACCACTTGCCAAGACTAAATCTACTTCATTTAAGCATGCCTATTAATTCATAGACCATAATCATATTGTGCGGGGGTTGCTTGAGCTAAACTCTTCATATGCTTTCTTATGGCTATTTTTGGCTGAATATTAGAAATTGGGATAAAGAGTGATAAAATGATAAAGTCAGGTTTATTTGTAACACTATTAAAGATTTTACATTTAAATAAATGCTGTTCTTTTGAACCTTCTATCTATCAAAGAATCCTAAAGAAAAGTTTTCAACATTGATAATAAGAAGAAATGCTTCTTGAAAAGCAAAATCATCATATCAGAATGATTTCTGAAAGAATGATGCTGACAATTTGTCATCACAGGTATAAATTACAATTTCAAATATAATAAAACCTTTCCATTGTGTCATTAACTTTAATTTTTATATCACAGATTAAATAAATAAATAAAAATTGTAACCAATAAAGAAAGTGATATATATATGGAATTGAATTCAAGATAACTTTTTTCATTTGGTCACAAATTATGTTTATCGATAGTGTCAGGAAGTATTTCTGACAGAAATATGGAACTTAATGTTACTTGAAAAAGTAACAACCTTTTTACGGTTTAGTGTCATGTTTAATAATGTCCTTCAGCCATGACTACTGTATATTTGAAAGTGAAGTGACATGTGAGCAAGTATGATGACCCTTATTTTGAATTTGTGCTCTGCCTTTAACCTTTCCAAGTACACAGTGTGAACACATACTGTGAATACACACCCAGAGTCAGTCGTGGTATTGAGGACATTCAGTCACCCGAATCAAACCTGCTGCCTTTGTGTCTCAAATCATACTCTCTAACCCTTAGGCCATATTAACTCTTTACTGTTTGGTTTATATTATATTGGTAGTTGACAAACAGGCAATAAAAAAAGTTTTTTTGTAAAGAAAAAAATGTATGTAGTTTGAAGTCTTATGTTTAAGAAAATATGAGGTCACTAATATAATTCTTTCACTGCTTTAAAACATTTTAACTAAATTGTACCTTAAATGTGTCTAAAAATTAAGAAGAACAGCTCTTAATATATAGATATCATGAGAGCAATTTAATTTCATTATTGGACACGTATCTTCATATAGTGCTCTTTATTTTATATGAAATTATAAATTAAAAAAAAATTCATGATCTTTCTGACTTGTTGGTCAATTTTAACAATTTTATAGTGGTTGCAAAAAATGTTAAATATGTAAAAAAAGTCTGAGACAAAAAAAAACTTTCTTCACAGGGGGCTTTAGTCACATGATGTTGAATGGGGTCCTTCAAATAAATTAAAGTTTTCTGTGGAATTATCCCATTTATAATTAGCATTTACTCTAGTGTCACATCAGAGGACATGGTTTTCAGTCACAAAATGTACCAATGTTCCACTGTTCCTATGTTTGAAGAAATATATAATATAATATAATATAATATAATATAATATAATATAATATAAT
>CAIGQV010017386.1:17807844-17836570 GCA_903798115.1 Danio jaintianensis | reverse complement strand
TAATATAATATAATATAATATAATATAATATAATATAATATAATATAGACTTTCAATGTGGTGATGTCATTGGCCCATGAACATTTCCTGCTTGTTATCAAACTATTTCATAACTGTAAAAAGAGGCAATTCAATCATAACTTAATGTTAAAACAGCTATCATAACATTGCTCCAGTTTCCCACACAGTCCAAAGACATGCGGTATAGGTGTCCGTAGTGTGTGTGTGTGTGTGTGTGTGTGTGTGTGTGTGTGTGTGAATGAGTGTGTATGGGTGTTTCCCAGTACTTAGTTGCAGCTGGAAGGACATCCGCTTTGTAAAACATATGCTGGATAAGTTGGCGGTTCATTCTGCTGTGGAGACGCCTGATGAATAAAGGGACTAAGCCGAAGGAAAATGAATATAATACATTGATTTTATGATTTTTTGTTTTTTTAATTTTATAAGAGCTGCAATTTTGTTCAGCTATGCTTGAAACAGTGTGTGTATATATATATATATATATATATATATGTTTTTTTTAGTTTTTTTTTAGAACAAGAGGTCCATGGAAAACAAATTGTTATGTGTGACAGTAAAAATGCAACATCATGTCAACAACTCATATATGTTATAATATACCGTTAATGAATAGGAAAGTGAAGAAATAGTGGTAGAGAGAGGGGGTAATGCCAATGGGATCTCTATTCCTGGCAGCATTAAAGCTTCAACACATTTTAACTTTCTACTGTTGGGTTTGCAATCCATCAGTGCAATGCTTCAAAGACGCAGTCGTTCTACTCAGATCATGTTACTGCACATGTTTTATGATCTTAAACACAGCTATGTGTGTGTTTGAACATCACAGCATCAAGACAAGATGGCTAGAGGGCAACAGTTAAAACATCCATCCTTTCCATGTCAGTCCAGTCTAGCTAATGACAGAAACTCAGATAATGAAGCAATGAATTCTTGTCCCTTTGTTTTAAACAAAATGAAAATCACAGAGCCCCCCTAAGGACTGTTAACATGGCTTTGAAGTCAGTCTGATTTGTTGTAATTTAACACTTTAATCATAGAGACTACAAAGATACCAGAACTTATTTTACGCTGTCAAAAATAATACTGTTGTTGTACCCGTCAGTGCTATCGCTGAATCAAAACAATTACCAGTTCACTGTATAGCATTCAACCTATTTGTTAACTAGGCCGCCTTGTGGGTAATTGGAATAAACATTAGTTCTCTTTATGCAGAGCTGCTTACTGTTTACATCACTTACGTCAGTTAAGTTTACATTATCTGCTCATTAGCCCCGATCACTTGGAAGCCAATATTAAATGCAAAGCAAAGATCAATTATGAAAACAGGGATAATGATGAACTAACATTTACGTTGGTGGAAACTTGATAGAGGAAATACTGAGTTATTTATTCTGAGGTACTCTTGTGAACTCAATACTTGTTTTGCATTTACTATTGAAACAAAGTCACAATTCTCATACAATATGTAAGAGCATACAGCTCTGAAAGAAATTAAGAGACCACTTCAAAGTTATTATCAGTTCTCTTGGCGTTATAAGAACATTATCACTTGGATGTCGATGTTCAGAAGTGCTCAACTTCAAAGTTTCAAAGAGTCTCGAATTCTACAATATAACAAACCATTACATTTATCTCTGACAAGTCATGTAAAAGTTGGAAAAAGGTACTGATTACATAAGACATGAGACGTTCATTCATGTTTATTTAGTGATACAACTATAGACCATTAAGAAAAAGAAGTTAAATGTACTCTTACTAAACTACTTGTGTACTCATACGTTCACTTGTTGTACAAATGAAAAACATATCTCTGGACTACTTGTGCATTCATTCATTCATTCATTCATTTTTCTTTGGCTTAGTGCCTTATTTATTAGGGGTTGCCACAGCGGAATGAACCGCTACCTATTCCAGCATATGTTTTACACAGCGCATGCCCTTGCAGCTGCAACCCAGAACTGGGAAACACCCATACACTCTCACATTCACACACATACACAACGACTAATTTTGCTTACTAAATTCACTTATAGGGAGAACATGCAAACTCCACACAGAAATGCCAACTGACCCAGTGACCTTATTGCTGTAAGTCAACAATGCTAACCACCCCACTACTTGTGCACTTAAAGTTTTCTATTGTTACATTTATAGTACACTTAATGTATACTTTTATAAACTAAAATGTGGGCCAATTTAGTCCCAGTGGGTATTTTAAGTACTACACTTACAAGTACACTGTACACTAGTACATAGTATATGTAGTAATACTTACTACATGAAGTATGTTTTGTATATACTTTAATATTAGGTATACTCCATAAAACGAACTTAAAGTATATATTTTTTTCATACAGAAGAAGAAATGATAGGGTTTGAATTGAGATGCCTACAGAAGTGAATCTCCACACCAAACAGCATTATTGCATTTATTGTTTAAATTTCTAAATAAAATGGACAGAATTTGAAAGACAGGGCTATTTTTTATCTAAAGTTACGGCACACAAAATGTCTTGCAGTTATTGAATGTGAGGTGCCCTATTTGGTGTCCAGTGAAGTTTTGTTCATTTCAACTGAAACAGCTTTAAATTTAAAAATGCTCCATTGCTCCTAAAAGGTTCATAAAACTATAAGTTTCAATTTAAAGGGATAGTTCACCCAAAAATGAACATTCTGTTATCATTTATTCACCCATTTGCTTGTTCCAACCCAGTTTGATTTTTTTTTCTCTTTTTTGCTGTTAAACACAAAAGAAGATATATCAAATAATATTTGAAACCTGTAATCACCGACTTACAGTTGAAACCAGAAGCTTACATGCACTCTAAAAAGGCACATGATCTTTTTTTTTTTTTAAATCTCTGATGTTAAATCATACTAAATGTTTACTATTTTAGGTTCGTTAGGATTACCAAAATTATTTACATTTGCTAAATGCCAGAATATTTTTTTTTTGAGAATTTTTTTTATTAATTTCCAGACAGTCAAAAGTTTACATACATTTCCTTAGTATTTTGTAGCATAGCATTTAAACTGTATAACTTGAGTTTTTGGGTACCCTACCACAAGCTTCCCACAATAGTTTGCTGGAATTTTGGCCCATTCCTCCTCACAGAACTGGTGTAACAGAGTCTTGCTCACACACGCTTTTTCAGTTCTGTCCACAAATTGATATAGAATCCTTCTCTTTCCTGAGTGGTATGATGGCTGGACATTCCTATGTTGTTTATACTTGTGTATAATTGTTTGAACTGATGAACGTGTCACCTTCAGGCATGTGGAGGTCTACAATTCTCTTCCTGGTGTCTTGGCTGATTCTTTTGATTTTCCCATGTTGTCACACAAGGAAGCAGTGTGTTTGAGGTTTGCCTTAAATACTAATCTACATGTGTGCCTCCAATTAACTCAAATGTTGTCAATTAGCCAATCAGAAACTTCCAAAACCTCGACACCATCATCTTGGCCTTTTCAGAGGCATGGTAATATTATTGTATAACTTTTGACTTTCAAGAAAAGTAATAAAAAAAATTTTTTTTTTAAATCTCTTTCTCATTATTCTGCTATTAAACAAATAGAATCAATTTTGGTAATCCTAACTTGCCAAAAAGAGAAAATGTTTAGTCACATTTAACATCTGACATTTAAAAAAATGGTTATGTGCCTTTTTATACAGTGTATGTATACTTCTGGTTTCAACTGTACATAGTATTTGGTTTTATTTAGTATTTGGTTACAGGTTTTCAAACATTCTTCAACATATATTATTTCGTGTTCAACTCAAACAGGTTTGGAACAAGTAAAGAGACCGTAAATTATGACAGAATTTTCATTTTTGGGTGAACTATCCCTTAAGTCCTGCTCACCAATTGGTTAACAAACACAAACACCATAAAAAAGTTTGTGAACACTCCAGTACTCAATCTTTCTCACCTAGCAGAAGCGGATTAGTTAATGACCACAGCCAGCATGTTTGTAGTTGCTTCCCTCCATCTTGTTTCCTTGTGAAATCGCAATGTTCACTTATAAGCTAGCTCAGCATTTGCTGCAGATGCACATGCCCATCATCATTAACTTTGGCCAACAAGCATCTGCTTCATGACATTAGAAACCCCATCTGTTACCCTCCCAACGCATCAGCACAGCAACTCTCCTCGCCGGCAGCAGAAACAGTGACAAACGCCCGGGCGGTCGGCAGTCGCAGGAAATCGAAACTCTTCTACCATCCCCCAATAGCTCCTTATTTGTGCTGATGGGAGCGCAAACACAAGCATTTGACTCAATTGCAGGAAATTGATATAGCTGTCCTACGGGCGAGACCCGCTATTGCTCTGTCGGCCATATCTCCTCGACAGTGCAGGTGAAGGCATCATGCATCACATCAAGACATCAGATGAGCACATTAAACTATAAAAGGTGCGACAACGGATCGCCCTGCAGCCCCATGTTACCTTAAATCAATTATTTTTCAATTCAGAGCGAACTTAAATCTGGCCACATGTTAAGAAATAGGGCCATCCTCTTGTCACTGATGGCGCTTTCATTGTGTTCACGTTCTAGGATGTCAGTCTAAAATGTCTGCGTTGAGACAAAGTGGTGTGATTCATGTGGCCACACACATCTCCCGAGAGCCTTTGAAGAGTATGTGGGTTAAATTGCATTTGCTAGAATGGCTCTGTTCTCTTTATGTCTTTGTCTCTCTCTTTCTCTCCCTGCTTTTATGTAATCTCCATTTGCAGAGGAATCAAGTAGGCTGCTTGATGAAATCAGTAATTATCAAGTGCAGTTTTCTTTCCTGTAATAATTGCGAGTTTTTAAAGGATAGTTTGAACCCCAGCTTGAGTTTTATGAATAATAGGTTCGTTTGGTTCCTTTGGTCTGAACAAAAAAAAAAGAGAGAGAGAGAATAATACATTTGGATTTGGTTCGGTTTGCATTCACACATTCGCATTTTTAAAACAAAACCATAAAAAACATACCATAAAGATGGCTTATATGGTGCATATTTGTGATGGGCTACACTTTTGATATGATATGTGTATTTTTAATCACTTGATTACATGTGAACTTATTATTTCTTTGTTGCACACACAACAATCTGTTGCACGGAGAAATGTTTCTGACCATTGTATTAAACTGTAATGAGCAACATTGTGACTAAGTTGAGAAAAAAGGTTCAACCTGAGCATTCCATCCTTTTTATGGTTGCATCTTGTGATGTCATGTGCTGTTTTTGGTTTGTTTAGATGTGTTTATATACGTGTGTGTGTGTATATTTTAAGACTATATATATAGTTTTAGGGGCAACACAGTGGCACAGTGGGTAGCGCTGTCGCCTCACAGCAAGAAGGTCGCTGGTTCGAGTCCCGGCTGGGTCAGTTGGGATTTCTGTGTGGAGTTTGCATGTTCTCTCCGTGTTCGCGTGGGTTTCCTCCAGGTGCTCCGGTTTCCCCCACAGTCCAAAGTGCTGTATGTGAATTAGGTAAGCTAAATTGTCCATAGTGTATGTGTGTATGTCCTGGTCCTCTAGATTGGGGGTTGAGTGTTGGGCTAACAACTCACCTCATAAAAACTAGATGTTACAAAACACCAATATGGTGCGGCTAAATATCAACTTCGAAAAATGGCCCTGGGAGTAAGTAAGTATATATAGTTTTAGGAAAATTTTGAGGAATGTTTGTAGGTGATGATGATCCACTTCAAATGCTGTCAGCTGTATACACTCACACTCACACACAAACACAACACACACAGAATTGTACCTAGAACAACCTTTTCAAAATTGTGACTGATTTTTAACTAGTTATTTAACTAAATGATTTAAATGTATGCTAGAATTTGTGTAATCTACAGTAGCTATTATAATCAATACAGTAGCTATATTATAATTCTAAATTATTATAATATAAATTGCTATTATAATCTCACAATTAACTGCTGCCAATTAGCTAAGCATCATGATCAACCAGTTATAATAGAGCATTAAGAAATAAGAACTTTAAGCCTAAATACAGTACTGGCAGAAGAAACAAAAAGGCTAAATGCAGGCTATAAATAAATGACATCACAGCTGCATAACTTCAGTGTCACCACATTAATCTTTCAAAAACTCTTCAGTCTTTAATATAAAAAGTATACTCTGTAGGTTTGAGATAAAATACATTTCAATAGCATGACTAATGATAAATGCAAAAAATTTGGTAGTTTTGTGATCACTCTTGAAAATAAAGGTTTCACCATGAAACTTTCAGTGCGGAGATCTTGTGTGTCAACCTTATTTGAGCGGGCACAGCCATTGTAACTACTGTAAGGTCTCATTCACTTCCATTGATTTTTAACCATAAAAAACAACTTATGCTGCTTGATGTTGCAAAAGTTTTTTTCTTATTATATTATATTATATTATATTATATTATATTATATTATATTATATTATATTATATTATATTATATTATATTTATTTTTTTGAATTGTCATAAACTTGCTTTGTAGAGCAAGTAGTTTGAACATTTACTACCATTTGTTATTCATTTCCTAGTCATTTCCCCATACAGTACGCAAATTAATCGGAAGTGCTAAAACAATTGCAGAATTTGTAGCATAAGGTGAATAAGACTAATAACTTTTTTGTTATAGTGTGAAAAATATTTTAACAGAAAGAAACCATTTTATTGTTGCACTATAAAGAGCCTTTTGTTTAATGGAACGATTCGGATGTTAAAGATTATTCATGGAGCTTTCAATGCTGATAAAAGATTGTGATCACATTCATGTTAGCAACTTCCTTTTTCAAGACATAAGGGATAAATTGTGCAAATCTTGAAGTTAAATGCAGATCCCATTTAATGAATTTAAGTATATATATAAAAATATTTTAAAAAAAGCAATCATTGACTTTGAGACAATGGAAGCAGTGTTCAACTGAAAGCTCAATTTGGTCTACAAAATCTGCCATCCCTGTAGCACTCTTTAAATGACTAGTTTCTCAGATCATCAAGTTTGCTCTTTTATGCAGACATAGCAGGAAAATGGCAGTGATATTTTAGGTAAAACTTGGAGTTCGGTGGGAATAATGTTCAACACTGCATGTCATGATAATTGAGTAATTGAATAAGTATTTTTCACATGCTGACAGGGACATGGTTCTCTATAAGTGGCCTTAAACATATAACGAGCAACTAGTAATAGTTGGATTTTAGGTTTTAATTTACATAATAGCCAGTACTCTTGAAAAGCATATACTGTAGCATAAAGCATGTCTAGCTTCATGAGGACTGAACTGATTCAAGTAAACAATACCACAGGGACAGAAATAGCCAGATCTACACTTAATGGTTGGCTATTATTCAGTAAGTGGCCTTTATGGTTAGTGGATACAGCTTTTTTCTTTGAATTCAAGCCAATGATTAGATGCGTCCACTACTTAATGGCACTTTTCAACCTGGATAAGTGCATTTGCTACCTTAGCAGAATTCAGGGTTGATTCCCCGTGGTTTTCAATGACATGACAAATTTGGTCTTAAAGTGCTTGTTGCGCATTTGGTGGATATTATTTCACACAGTTGCGGTGATGCAATGTCTGTATTGCAATGCTGATTAAGACTCTAATGAGCAGAATAGAGGAAAATAAGTGGACCACTTAAACCTAAGCTGAAATATAAGCATGCGCAATTAAAATATCCCAGCTGTTTACAAAATTGCTGGTTACAGTGAGTATTTTAAATTGACCTTAAATACATACAATAGTCAAAGAAAAGAGGTCCCACTTTGGTGTATGCATCAAAATAAATGTACAAATTGAATTAGTAATTTTATATCCATAATATATTAAATGAAAATGTCTACTTTAATGCTGCAAATAACTTATGTGAAATGAAAATGCCAAAAAGGTCGTCATGGTGGCGCAGTGGGTAGCACGGTCACCTCACAGCAAGAAGATCGCTGGTTCGAGCCTCGGCTGGGTCAGTTGGCATTTCTGTGGAGTTTGCATGTTCTCCCCGTATTGGCGTGGGTTTCCTCTGGGTGCTCCGGTTTCCCCCACAGTCCAAAGACATGCGGTACAGGTGAATTGGGTAAGCTAAATTGTCGGTAGTGTATGTGTGTGAATAAGTGTGCATGGATGTTTCCCAGTGATGGGTTGCAGCTGGAAGGGCATCCGCTGCGTAAAACATATGCTGGATAAGTTGGCGGTTCATTCCCCTGTGGCGACCCCAGACTAATAAAAAGGACTAAGCTGAAAAGAAAATGAATGAATGAATGAAAAAAATTATTCGATGTTTCGATGTACATCAAAATTTAAAGGTTACATAAAACATAACATATATCATATGATTAACTGTACAATAAGGTTTAATAGATGGCATTATTCAATGCATTATCTTAAGAAATGAATGTGGTCACACAACAAGGTTTATTAGTATTTAAAAACCTAACCTATTAATGAACAATTCTTGTACAGCATTTATTAATTATAGTTCAACATTTACTAACGCATTATTACAATTCAAATTCACGCTTGTTAACATTAGTTAATGCACCATGAGTTAACATCAAATAACAGTGAACTTTATTTTTGTAAGGATGGCTAAATCTCTCCATAATATCAGACCCCAAGAACTATTAACTGATTTTAACTGAAGAAGAAATAGGCAAGACCAGGAGAATTGGCATGCAGTAAAACAGTAAACTTTCTAATCTGAGAAGAAGATCAGCTAGGAAACCAGTTGTTCAACTGTCTCGATCATGCATCCTGAGCCCCCGTTTCTGCCCTCGACTTTACCTTCTCCACCAGAGCAGCTCGCTTACATTCCACACTGAATGTCTAAGTTTTTAATATGGTGTATCTTGTGGATCTATATTCATGTTTGGTATCATTTTAAATGTCTCTGTGTGATTGGTAAAGTGGTCTTAATTTCACTTTAATATTTCATAGTTTTACTTGTATATGTTGATCTGGGTTTCAGCTTTGATAAGATCTTTGCCAGATGCTCCACTCCAGGGAAAATGGTCTTCACATCAACTCATGACCAGACAAGGGTCTTTGTGAAGCTTTTATTGTCTTGAATTTATGATTGTTTGTTGTGATTTGAGTATTTAAGGGAAAGGTGCAAAAGTGTCTGGGGGATCCTGTAGCCAGGACACCCCGTGTCCCTGTGTGAGTCTCTGAGCTCTGCATCAAGACTTATATGCTGCAACGTACTTCTACACGGTCAGGTATTAGTCTCTAACTCTTAAAGGGATCTTTGGGTAATTGATGTTGTACATTTCTGAATTGGCATATTTTTGTTTAATTATGTGAATTGGCATAGAAAATCTTTACCTGACAAATACAACATTATATTTGATATATTTTATGTTCTTCTGAAATCATTTAAATATAGTAAATTGTTTAAGCTGATGTTTCCGCAGCCTACGACCAGGATTGCTCATACATTCAGGCTCAATGGATGGAGAATAGGCACAGCATTTCTGACAATCACTGACTTAGTATGATATAATATAGTGGCTAAATCAAAATTTCTTTATATATGAGCAAGCATGGGGCAGCCTAATATTACTTAAAGGAAATTAGTTTACAGTTATATCCTCTATCTAAGAGCCAGAACTGGGGAGGTTGTGTCTGTGAGCAGATACCAAACCAATAACTGGCCAGCATACTGTCTCTAAGCGACTTCAGGTAAACGATGAAACATTAAATGAAAAAAGACAAGATGTTTAAAATATAGTCAGATATCTAAATTCATTCCTCTTTTATGAATGTGATCAGTTCCTTATAAGGAACACATTTGAAATTTAATGATCACTTGAAATTGGAGTCAGATTAAATTCGCAGCTGGAAACAAATTAAAATAAATTCTAACAAATAAAAATATTTCTTTTCAGATGTGCTAAAAGGCTTACACGCATTTAACCTTCACCCATGCTGTTAGTTCCGTCATTGGACTAATAGATGGACCCTTACATTTTCATTAACTAACCTTAGATGATTCAAAACAATTTAAGAGGATAAAATCACGTTCAGTATTATTCCTGATGTTACAGTTACTCCTGCAATGAATCAACACACTGTAACATTATTGCAAGAATATACGATGTGAGAAAAGCCGCACAGAAAGCTGACTTTGAAGAACACCTCATTACAATGAAAAGGTATATTCAGTTCATCACGCACCCCCATCTGTTCTGGTTGTGAAAAAATTAGAAGCGCTCTTAGCAGATGAAGTCAATTATGAATTCCATCCATCAAGCTGCCATTTTCGGCCGAACACTAGAAACTCAGAGGTGAACAATTGATTGAAGCATCCACATAAACATCCCCGCTTAATAGTATTATCTTTGAAATGCATTAATCAAAATAATTTCTGCCACTTGTACTATGCTTAAGTTCAATTGTGCTGATGGACAGTGTTTGAACAAGCTTATATGGCGAGCAAAAGAGCTGAAACAAACTCATTTTGGGAAGAAGAAATCGCTCAGAACTATGATAATGGGATGATGTTAGGAAATAGATTGTATTTATTTTGTACTGTGGAACGAAAGATGCTTAATCGCTCATGAAAAGGTGAGAAATGAGCACTGTTTTGCTTACAGTGCATCTTATGAAATGATGTGGGTGCTCGAGCTCTGCTGTGCTATCGCTGTTGTGAGCAGCAGTCATTAGCTTATCTGGAATGGAGGCAGGTGTGATACCACCGAGAGAAAAAAAACAAGCAAACCCACAATCTCCAGGGCTGTGGGCATAGACTTTGTGTAAACAAGAATGAAAAGTAGACCTGAGCACACTTCTAATGCCAAAGCCCGGAGGGGATTTAGAAGAGTCAACAGATAGAATGTTGAAGTCTACTGGTGCTGATAATAACCTGTGCTCTCCGAAAGGACACGTGCATGTAAACTATTCTATTACACTTTATAATAACTATTACTACAGTAATTATAGTAAAGGGATTTCTATTTTTGTGTAAAACCTGAATTTCATGACCTTTTACACACTCTATGTCCTTTAAAATAAAAATAAAAAACACTCTTAATATAGCCTCATATTTCATATATTTGTTTGCTCATATTTTATAGCACATTTTAATTGATTCGCAAAACAATCCATGCTGAAAAATGCCACTCAACATGTCAACGCTGGTAGAGTTTATTGATTTAAACATATCAGATTTTGTCACCTTTTGATACCTCATGATTAGACTTTTTGAATGATTCATACAGTTCTTAGGAGTTATTAGCCTCTTTTTCATTCTCATGCTGACATGGTCATGTGTATGGTTTAAGATGTATTTCCATGAGAGACTGGTACATGTGGCACAGTTACAAACTGTTCTTGGCATGGAATTCTAGGCACAGTTTGAATATGTAAACATTAGAGTTTCTAAAAGAGAAATATCTAATCATTGTCCATATCACTGTTTGCATTACATTCATTACAAGGTAATGACAGATGCATTTGTATTACATTCCAAAAATGGAATGTGGAAAATGCAACTGTGCTTTACTGGAGTAGAAAGGTTAGTGGAAAAGCACCTAATAGTTATTGTGGTTTTTCTGGTGAGGTGTATAGTTACGATTTATAGGCAAGAACTGAGTCATTTGATTGTGAATTATGATATTCTGGATGATTCTGATTTGTACTGATTAAAAAGAACCAATTCATCAAAGTATTCTTTTATATAAATTGTGCTCTTCTGATTGTGTAACATGTTAATTAAAAAGAATCAACTTATTAGAGTCATTTATTTTTTAATCACACTATTGTGGATGGTCTGTATTATTTTCAAAAGCTCATTAGAGTTATTTGTTTGTGAATCACACTATTCTCTTTGTGTGGTATGATTTTGATTAATTTAACATGAGTGCTGTGTTGGCATGTTTTCATTTGTTTGAAAGGAATCGTTTTCTTCACTTTATTTTTGTGAACATTATTATAACAGAAGTATCTGGATTTTGAATATGAATATATGTGTGCAGAACACATTACTTCATTTTTTTTAAAATCTGAATGCATAATGTCATCGCTTTGTATTCCAATACAACCCAACCTTGTCTGGGACTTTGTTAAAAATAAACTTCAGTCTCTTGTTGAGATCCTTCACGCAGATACGTATGTAGAGCACATCCAGAAACAGCTCAAGATTGATCAGACTTTCCCTCGTTTCGCTCGTATCGGTGTTAGGAAGGGAATGATAGCATCTATCCTACTTTCTCCTTATTACCTCACCGTGACTGGCAGTGCCAGATTTCTGAATACCAAACTGGTGTGAGTAAATGCATGTGGGCCGTCATGAATTAATGAGTTTCTGAGATCAAGGATTTGGGAGAAACACTGTTTGTTGTGTAGATTTAATAAATATTTTCCAAAATTATGAGCACAGTAAACTGGTTTGTGTCAGAAGATGAAGGGATTATTTTTTCATGACATGACCCCTTTAAGGAGATAAAATGTTTCCACATCAGAATTAGAAATAGGTCAGTAAAACCGTTAGACATCTCTGATTGCCTCCATTGTAAACACTGGGGCACTAATTGCAATTACCTGATGTTCTTAGTCACACTGAAAATTCTACATTTATCTTTTGATAAATGAAATGAAACACTGTTATACAGTTATATATACAGTTTTTCATACCATTGAAATTCCATCCAAAAGATAAGTGTAGAAGTTTCAGCGTGTAACAGTTTAAATATACTGCATCAGAACAGAGAACATGTTCTGTAACTTGGCAATGTGAACTTGGCAGGTGAAAGAAGGTGTTTTCATAAGAAAATAAATATGTTATTAATTTCTCTATCTGAATTTAGAAGAAGAAAATTACTGTTCATCCAAACTTTTATATACTTAAAACACCCCATTAACTTAATTTTTATGTTTTGTCTAATCTTGATGAAATATATAATTATATAAAAATAAAAACTAACTATGTTATCTAATAAAATTGCCATGAGGCAGCAGATATAATGTAAACAGAAGGGGACCTAAGACAGATCCTTGTTCTACTCCAAACTTTACTGCTGATAACTTGTATGATTTCTCATTCACCTGTCAGACAGTTGAGATTTAAATCCTAATAATGTGTGTCCCTGAATGCCAGTGCAGAAAATGAATTCTTATGATCTATCATGTCAAAAGCAGCACTAAGATCAAGTTAAACTAATAGTGAGATCCGATGACAGCCGGTCATTTGTTCAGATTCTGTACTTCTGAGTGAACTGAAATTATCAAACGAATGCAAGGATATACTGTCAGTATCCATCCAGAACTGCTTTGAATTTTTTTACAAGACCTACTGTACAAAAGCATTATAAGCAGGCATAATTGTTCCAAAAGAAGAGCTAAGAATTTAGATGTCAGTGGCATGTGCAAATGGAGAAAATCTTTTACCTTCTATGCATTTACAATATCTGCCCATCTCTGCAGAGGGTTATGTAAGCATGGCAATTGTATAAAGACATTTTCAATTGTTGTGCCACTAACAGCCTGTCAGTTGTAGCAATTATGGACTGCCCTTTAAAGAGGCCAGAGGACACCGACACTGTTTCTGAGCATCTGCATTTCCACACAGCAGGTGTTCTGAGCAGCATCTCCTAAATTAGTGCTCTATTTAGCAGCTTCAAAAAGCAACTCATGGTGGTCAGTTCCATCTTTATATTTGGACAGATTTGGAAGATTGTTGAGCAGTACTACTTTGCATTAAAGTAAACAGCATTTTATTTACATTTTACTTGGATCACACAAGAAAGGTCATTGTTCCCAAAATAATAAGTGTGACCGGACATTGATAGATCCAAATACCACCAAACATATAACTGAGGAATCTTTATCTCACAATGGGGACTACTATACCGACTTGAGAATAACTCTTCTTTCTAAAAAATTATAATGATCATGTTGTGTGCATTTTTTATAAGTAAAAAAAAATGAGAATGAAAAGAAACGTCTCATTACTAACATTAACAAGACAACGTTTTCAGCTTAAATGCGAAACTTTTATGAAAAGTTAGATTAAAGGCAAGCACATCAGTATGTGGATTTACTTCACTATACAACCAAAAGCAAAGATGCATCTTACACACACTTCAAATTTTACACAGACATGAGCACCGAGCTGCCAAAAGCACATCATCTTTACATATGCCTACAGTGCCAAAAAATACTGGCATGGCATACGTTAGGTTTTTTCACAGATATGTGTAAACGTAGATCATTTAGAAAATGTTGTCGTGTAGACGTAAAACTTTTTCAAAACACAAGGGAAATTTTTTTTTGACTACTTGTCATAAGTGTTCATTTCCTTCAATACAAATTACATACTAAAATCAAAAACGGAACCATGTAACTTGCATGAAGAGTCACTAAAAAGTTTAACTGTTCATAATACTAATAATACTAACAACAGAATAAAAGAAAAGTTTGAACATTTTAAGTAAAACATATAGAACTATAAATGGTTTAAATATGGGTCCCACTTTATATTAAGTGACCTTAACTAATATGTATTTACACTGAAATTGATCATTTGTTACAATGCACTTATTGTGTAAATATACGTTTTTACATTGTACTTATGATTGATTAAATACATACATGTAATTACATCTGTAATTAATTTCTGTAATTACATCTTTAATCACACTGTTGACCATCCCTTACACCTTAACCCACCTTTAAACCTACCCATACCACCAAACCTGTCCCAAACTTTACCCGTATCCCACATTAAGAGCACCAAAAGTGTTCTGCAATACATTATGAACACAGTAAGTACATTGTATTTATATTTTGATGTAAGTACAAAGTAGTTAAGGCCACTTAATATAAAGTGGGTGCCAATGCGTAAATAAATAAAATCAATCAAATGTTGGTAGACTCGATTTATATATCTTGATGACATATCATAGAAGAAATGTATATGCAATATAAACTAAACCTCAGTTTAAAAAAAAGGTGCTCACAGAAAACAAACCAGCACTTTTTTATCACAAGGCCAGCAAATATTTTGAGTTATCAAGCTTTTGAAACAGAGTGATATTAGCAACTGTTTGTGTATGGTGAGAGAGGTGTGACAGATAATATTGGAAATTATCAAGTACCCTCTAAAACAATTGAATTCACAGATGCCTCACAATTCAGTGCCAAAAAACACCCTTGTTGGAAATCCAATCTGAGCTGTAATTTGGGATCTATTGTTCTGTCTGTTGAAGACTGGTTAGAGTTTACTGTCTGAAGCGTCGTTGTTTCCAAAGATCGGCATGTTTATTACAAAACAATCTGCACCATCTAAGCCAACTTGTTCCTCCCACTCAACCCACTCTTAACAGAGAAGTTTTTATGGGTATTTATAGTTTATAGCTTAACAAGTGCCAACATTAATATAAGTTACAAGGAAACTGGTGCCCGTTTGACCTTTTCTAGCTAAATGAGCCACGGCTTGCAAATGAGATTCAGAAACTAAGTCAATACTTCTCATTTTTTGCAGGTTTGTTTTATTTCATTGGTTCTTTTCACACTGAAATGATTCCTGATCATATTTAACCAACACATAAGTGATCAGTGTTTGGAAGGCTTGATTTCATAACTAGGTGGCACGGTGGCTCAGTGGTTAGCACTGTTGCCTCACAGCAAGAAGGTCGCTGGTTAGAGTTTGAGCCAGTTTGCATGTTCTCTCAGTGTTTGCGCGGGTTTCCTCCGGGTACTCCGGTTTCCCCCACAGTCTAAAGACATGCGATATAATTGAATTGGGTGAACTAAATTGGTTTTAGTTTGTGAATGCGAGAGAGTATGGGTGTTTTCCAGTACTGGGTTGCGGCTGGAAGGGCATCCGCTGCATAAAACATATGGTGGAATAGTTGGCGGTTCATTCCGCTGTGGCGACACCTGATAAATAAGGGACTAAGCCGAAGGAAAATTAATGAATGAATGATTTCACAACTGACAAAAGAGCAAGAAAGTTGCATTATATTACTGCATTATGTTTTAAAGTTCCAAAATGGTTCATGTGTTCTTTATAATTGATGACCTAACAATTTTCAAATAGGTTTTGCATTATGATGTGTGAGTTCAGAGGGAACTGTAGCCCACTAATTAAAACGTTTTAATTATGTCTCGGAGCAATTCTCCACATGCACACAGTACAGAAAATGAAAACCTAAGATTTTGCTGTCATTTACTTTATACTCTTGGAAACCACTAGGAACATTCAGCATCCTTCAAACCAGCGGAGGAAATATATATCAAGTGATCATTGTTACTTGAGAAACCAACCTTTTCGTGAACTAAATCAGAAATGGACATGAAAATCATAACTGGCAACAGGAGGGATCCCAGAAATGGCTGCATCTTTTGTCAGTTTCCTCTGCAGATTTTTTTTCCTTTCTTTTTTTTTCCCCCTTTGTCTTATCAGAGTCCGGCTCCCCACTGCCCTTCCTCTCATCAGAGCTGTCTAAGCCCCGTCGGCCGCCTCCTGTGGAGAGACTTTCTCTGATCTGGGTTAAGCAGGAGGCTGTGGGCTTGTGGACATTGACATAGCCTTGACCGCCCCAAGGAGAAGACCCATGATTGGCCACGCTCTGCTTTTCTCATTCTCACTCATTACTGAGGTCCTCATATGTGCAGAAATGTCACAGTTTCAGAAAATGAGGGCAGGCGGCGATGTGTTTCTGCCTAGAATGTCGTAGTTTAGACTCTGATTAAAGACACTTTTAAAAATGACAGTTCCATTCACAACTTAGGAGACTTGGGCTGTGTTTGCACATGGTGTTTAGATGCATTATTGTTTTTCCAATCCATGAATGAAGATAAATGCAGATGTACTCTGGATCTGAAATGTTGTGAACTTTTTCACTTTTGACCACTTTGAAAACGCATGCATTGCTAATGTTACTACTCTTTGTACTGGCCTAAAGGGCAGGGCATTGTACAGTAGGTCCACCATAGCCTTCGCATAGTCACATAAACTTTGTTGTACCCTGAGGCGGACCCTGACATACAACTCTCAAAAAAAATACCTATACTTTAAGACGACGCACAGCACAGGTATGTGATTGGTCAGCTTGGTGGCTGTGATGATGGTGCGAGTGTTTAACAAGTCCCATGGAGGAGCTCCAGATAATTACTTTTGTTTGGTGTCATTTAAATGGTTAAAGTAGTGCCTGCTTCGTTCTTTCCTGAATTAGTGTGAGTTTGAACAACTGTTACAACATAAACTCAAAACACAGGCGAAGAAACTCATCACAGTGGAACATAGAAACTCCACGATGTGCAGAGGATACTGCCGTGGGCTATGTTGATCACTCGGCGTAAATGCATGAATCGCAAAAACACCTTCAGTCTTAAACATTACAGGATGAGTTATTGAAGCATCTTAGCCAGACTTTGCCATTTTAAATTCTAAGTTTGATTTAAGGGTGAAAAAAAGTCATTTCTTATTTAACACACACTGTAAAAAAATTGCTGTAATTGTGTGCAATTTTGGATGTCAGTAATACTTTAAAATGTACAAATGCGCTGTAAATTAACAATTAAAATGGTGCTGTAAAACTGCAGCACAGTTGTAATTGTTAATTTACAGTGTGCTTGTAAATTTTGCCAGTAATACTGTAAAATTTAGAAGCGCACTGTAAATGCACAGCACAATTGTAATTGTGTACAGTATTTTACAGTATTACTGGAAACCAAAATTGCCAGTAATACTGCAAATTTTACAGCTATTTTTTACAGAGCATGTTCGGTGTAGATTTGTGTCTACTTAAGAAGAAATGAAACCTGTGGCTCACATTATCATTATCCATTGCCTCTTTATACCCTGCCCTCAAATTATTCAGGAAAGACATCAAAAGTGGACAAAATACTTAATATTGGCAATACCTAATACTGTAATTATGTCATAACATTTTTTAATCATAATAATTATATAATTACTAATTATACTGAGGGCGAGGTCGGCTGGGTCAGTTGGCATTTCTGTATGGAGTTTGCATGTTCTCCCCGTGTTGGCGTGGGTTTCCCCCACAGTCCAAAGACATGCACTATAGGTGAATTGAATAAACTAAATTGACCGTAGTGTATGTATGTGTGGGTGTGAATGCAAGAGTGTATGGGTGTTTCCCAGTGCTGGGTTGTGGCTGGAAGGGCATCCGCTGAGTAAAACACATGCTGGATAAGTTGGTGGTTCATTCTGCTGTGGCAACCCCTGATTAATAAAGGGACTAAGCCAAAAAGAAAATGAATGAATGAATAATTATACTGAGAGTCAATGAATAGTCTATCACTAGTATTATTTATTATTTTATTACAGTTACATTTCAGCACTTTTCAGCAATTGTTTCATATTTTTTATTTTAATTTTAGTGAATCAGGAGTTGTTGTTGTTGTTGTTTTTTTCATTGCAAATAGCAAAATATAATATGTTTTTGGGTGTTTAATATGTAACATTATCGTATTATATGTAATCCTCACTAGCAATAACATATGCACTAACCACTGTGCTCTTAGATATTTCAAAAAATGAAAGGAAATAAAAGAAAAACTAACTTTCAGTTGGTTTTACAGTTTCAAAATCATCAACGTCAAGCACTATTAGCAGTGGCTAAACAAGCCCAACACGCAGCTCTCACACAATGCATCTACAATTAGATGATTAAAATTATAATTAAGTGACTAAATGAGTAGTTCTTCTCTAGTTCCCACTGGTTCAAAAGAAGTATTTATTTTTAAACTGAAAAGTGGCAATTTGCTTCATTTTCATTTTAAAGCCATTAGCCTTTGCTGGCACACACATTTACCTGTCCATCAAACTCTTTACAAAATATGTTTTCTTTTAGGAAACACAAAAAGGCATCTACACA
This sequence comes from Danio jaintianensis, assembly GCA_903798115.1. Taxonomy (NCBI): domain Eukaryota; kingdom Metazoa; phylum Chordata; class Actinopteri; order Cypriniformes; family Danionidae; genus Danio; species Danio jaintianensis. Next base: position 17,817,708 of record CAIGQV010017386.1, on the reverse strand, counting down.
ATCATCACATTTGCAAATAAACAATGGCAATGTCATTACTTGACAAAGAGATCGTTAATAGAGAAAGACTGGAAAGGGTTGAGTGGCATTGCATTTACAATTTATCTGCCATCAAATTAGCCTCTCACCACGTCCTCCATTACTAATCCCATAAAATCAGAAAAGACTGTGGTGTGTTTGTTGTTTCTCTCAGCCGTTCATGAGTGTTGATTTATTATGTGACTGAGCTAAAAAGAGCAGGAGCCGGATTGTGACTCATCGACTTGATACTTGTGTAATGAGTAATTCTGAAACATCTTATGCATTTGATTGAGGATGATGATGATGTCTCCCAATTCATTATTAGTTTGCTGAAATTATGTAACATAAAGATTTAAATGGAGGTGAATTTTAGCATATGAAAAACACTATGTATACCCTGGGGGTCAACATTTTAGAATAATTAGGATTATTTTTGTAACACTTGGTTTTAAGGTCTCCTTGTTACATGTTCTGCATACTTAGTATAGTAGTTACAATTAATTATATGTAATTACATACAACTAACTCTAAACCTAACATGCATTCTAACTCCAGCCATATAGTATGTATATGCAATTAGTTAATATTACTAAATAGTTAAATTAATCATTAAACTGTTACAAGGCCACCTTAAAATAAAGTGAACAGATTGTCTCTCTTAAAAATGTAATGTTTTGAAATTGCTGTTTTCTATTTTAATATATTTTAAAACATACGACTTTAAATTGTACATTTCATTTTAAAATATATTATTATTAACTGACAGTGAAAACTCAAAATATGAGATAATCGCTTAAAGATCGCATCATCATGATATATTTATACTAAACAGTCATCGATCTTATCTGTACATCCATTCAACTATTCTGAAACTATATTTGTATACAAAACAATGTCTAAAACATAAAAGAAACTGTGATACTTTCTTCATGAGATGCAAATCTAGTTTCTACCATGCAACTGTGTTCCTTTCAAACAGCAGGGCACATATAGCTCTGATTAAAAGACATTTGAATCTATTCAAATCAGTTAGAGAGACAAAAAAGATTTCTATCCCCTTTATGGCTAAATGACTGCTTTAAAGGCATTTGCATGTTCCCGTTTTGAAGAGCTCTTACCAAAGCAACCTTTTTTTCAGTCAGTATATTCAGCGCTGGAATAATGGATTACTGTACATGATTATTCCACATGCTTGTCAGAGGAGCTGATAATGAATCGGAGAGGCTGGCAGGCTGGCATGACAGCACACTGAGATGAAATGAGGCCAAAACTTAAAGGGGTGCACAGGATCTGTGTGTTTCAGCCCCTGCCTTACCTCTCACATTCTCAGTACAGAGACGTCCTCCATAATGCATGCTGCCTCAGTGGACATCTCCACTCGCCTTCTAAATCATTGTGATTCAGCTCTTCTGTTGTCTGATGAATGCGAGCGGTGTCTTTATATGTGTGTGAGTACATGTGTGTGCTGAAGACTGAAAGAGAATGGGGAGAGAAACACATTTGAGAGAATGGGAATGGAACACAATGGCGGTGAAGTGACAGCTAGAACACAACAACAGGGTCTGACTTGCTTCCTACTGTATATATCCCAACCTCAATTCAATCTTTTTAGTCATTTTAATAAGGAGTTGCTTATCATGCAGCCTATTAGTATGATTATTTTTTCAATTTGAAATGTATACAGTGATTACAAATGAAATAAATAAATGACTTAACTTTGCATGCATAAAGGCTAAGAGGGGTAATTGCGTATTATGTGATTTTGGGATAGATGAGATTTATGGTTGCCCAGCAACTTCTGGTTAAATTTGAAATATTCAATCATCAGCCCCACTACACAGTTTGAGCTAAAGACTTACATGAGAGTACCTATCCTCAAGCATAATTTTTAGTTTTGAACTAAGTTCCACTTTTATTTATTTTTAATCTTTTGTCTTGTATTACGGTTTTCTTTCATTCCAAAAAATTTGCTTTTTGCAGTGATGCTATAAAAGAAATATTTTGGGGCTCCACAAAAAAAAACATTTAGTAAAAATACTTGAATGAATGAATAAATGAATGAATGAACAAATAAATAAATATTCTTTGTTGGCAGCACGGTGGCTCAGTGGTTAGCACTGTCGCCTCACAGCAAGAAAGTCGCTGGTTCGAGTCCCGACTGGACCAGTTGGCATTTCTGTGTGGAGTTTGCATGTTCTCCCCATGTTCGCGTTGGTTTCCTCCAGGTGCTCTGGTTTCCCCCACAGTCCAAAGACATGCGCTATAGGTGAATTGGATTAACTAAATTGGCCGTAGTGTATGTGTGTGAATGTGAGAGTGTATGGGTGTTTCGCAGTACTGGGTTTTGGCTGGAAGGGCATCCACTGCGTAAAACATATACCGGAATAGTTGGCGGTTCATTCCACTGTGGCGACCCCTGACTAAGCCGAAGGAAAATGAATGAATGAATGAATGAATATTCTTTGTGTGAGAATATTTCAATATTCTAAAGAACCTTTTTTTCCAATTTTATGGTTCCAACAGTTTTTTCATGGAAACATATTTGAACCTATAAATAACTAAATGTAGTTAAATATTGACTCATTCTTGTGAATGACTTTTTATAATACCATTACCATATCTTTCTTAAATAGTATAAATAATAATGAACATAAACAATAATTTTTCACAAATCAATAAAATAATTAGCAAGATGATTAATGCAACATCGACTACACTGTAAAAAAAAATTCCCAGCTACTTCAAAGTAAAAAACTGTATATCATTTAGTATATCTCCTAGTATAATCAGATAAGATATGAGTATAAGATATCATAACTTTATATTGAACTGTCAATAACAGTTTGGAGCTCCTTGCGTGGTGGGTTTTTAATGAAATAATGTACTGTATTTTACTTAAATATTTTTGTGAATATTTAGTGTTTTAGAGGATTTTTTTTAGAAACTACATTATATTTCTGCAGTGTAAAATCTTTTTTTATAGCACATCACAGATTACCACTAATTTCCATTAATTCATTTTTGAAAACTACGAGTACAAGTGTGATATGTGTATATTTTTGAGGATCATTTAACCTTTTCATGTGTGTGCATTTATTTGTTTTTACAGTGAGTTAAATGTGAGTTGTTCTTTTAAATGTTTTATTTGAATGACAGACAGAGAATGTATAAGAAGCATCAACGTTACACCAGAATTACAGATCAAAAGTCAATGAGCTAATGAACTCGGTATTGTGCTTAATTGAAGATGTCAGAGAGCAAAATAAAAAACTTTGAACACTAGACTGACTTTTCAGCAGCTTTCTATAAGCACTTCATCCTTCTAATTGATGCTTGCAGCTATATTTCTTTAAGCTGAAAGCTCTTTTAATGAACAGAATCCTCACAACATGTAAAAAGCCTCATAGGTCACATCCAGAAAATGACATCTAAAACACAAGCGACACAACTCCACCGTAGCCTCTTCCAACTTCTGTTTGTCCTAAAGTTACTCTCTCACTGCCCTCTGCTGATGAATAAACATAATGTGCTTGGTTATAATTCAAGTGTATGAAATATTATCTTACACATATTGTGTACTGTAAACCAAGTACCTAGAAGCGGTGTAAACACAGTGATGTTGATGAAACCTAATTTATTAGTGTTCCTCTCCATGCATTTAATGAGTAAGTGTATCAGTAATTGTGTTCATGCTCTTCATATCTGAACCGTTCTTTTCTGTGGGTTCATTAAAATGAGCTTCATTAGACAGAGATGCATTGACAGCTAGAGAGATGCGGCTGGCAACAATTAATTGGACATCACCACTGCGCCTCCAAACCTGAGAGAATTATTTGGCGGAGTGTTGAGTTGCTTTGGAGGACTGTTTAATTATACGTGCATTAACAGCTCGCTTGTTTTCTTGGCCATGTGTGCATTCGGTTCGCTCGTGTCCCCTGCTCATAACTCTTTGTCTAATGTGGACGGGCGTTCTGAAATAACAATGCAATGGTGTGTGGCGTTCTGCATGAATAAACAGGGCAGTGACATGTGCTTAACTGTGTTCTGCATTTCCTAGGGGTTTGGGAAAGGTCACTGCTGAATGGAGTCTACCAGTTGAGTGTGCATGGGTTTACTGCGCTTTGGATGTATTATGCAAAAAAAATAAAAGTTTAAAAACATATTTGATTCGTTAAGGATGACTTTACTGTCAGTGTATTAGTGCATTTATGCAATGACCATAATATTAATCATTTAAATATTATTTTATTATATTGTCAGTTGGGCTCAGTGGTTAGCACTTTCGCCTCACAGCAAGAAGGTCGCTGGTTCGAGTCCCGGCTGGGCCAGTTGGCATTTCTGTGTGGAGTTTGCATGTTCTCCCTGTGTTCGCGTAGGTTTCCTCCGTGTGCTCTGGTTTCCCCCATAGTCCAAAGACATGCGGTATAGGTGTATTGGATAATAAATGAATGAATATATTGTTAGTTTAAGTAACAATTCACATCACTTACTACTGGCTTATTACCTGCATATAATTAAGATATTAACTGTTATTACCACTTATAAAGTATGATCTTATTTTACATCCCTAATCCCCAATGCCTAAACCCAATTACTATCTTACTAACTATTAATAAGGAGCTAATTAGTAGTTTATTGAGTTAAAAGTCTTAGTTAATGGTTTGTTAATAGCGTCAATTGTACATTAGAACAAAATGTGACCAATGTTTTATCTGCCTAGACTTATAATATTGTAACTTTAAGGTTTGTAGGGTGTGCATTTTGCCACAACTGAGTGTCAGTTTCTCTCTGCAGATGATGAACTTGTAGGATATGACAGTCTCTGAAATATTAGAACGTGTCTCTTCCATCTGTTTACATAAAAACACATATGTACCTTTTTGAAGGCCAAAAAATGCAATATGTAAATCCTTTGTAGTGTAAAAGAAAGAGTGATAGATACGTTATAGGATTGATTTCTTTGTTTTCATTAGATTTTATTGTGTACCATATGTTTATGCTTAAACTGAAATAATAATAGTAATAAAAACAGCAATAAAGAACAGCTACTTATTTAAAGTCCACATGAACTGGAAGCTGTGACCGTTTTTGTTTTTTTGTTTTTTCATATTGTGATGCAGTTCCTAGAGAAACGGAATATTAAATGAGAAAACAGTGCGCGTGGATTGTTTTTTTACTGTGAGCTGATTGGATGTAGTAAAGTAGGCATTTCATTCAGAAAGATCAGGAAATGGGTTTTATTACAACCTAACAGACACCTGCTCCTCACCATTTCTGTTTGTTGTCAAAACTGACAGTTGGAGGGGCGTATGTTAACCATGTCCATTACCTCAAAATCACGTAATCTGATAATTTAACTAAAAAAAAAAACAGGAAGTGCATTTTTAGATTTTAAGTAAAGATTACAAGAGCAAACTTTTTTTGTGATGAATTGTTCACCACAAAACTAGCAATGTGCGCAAATTTCCTTTGTACTTTAAAATGAGCTAAAACAACACAATTCTTGATCGTTTTTTGCGACAACTTAATTGCTTTATGTTCAATCCAATTAAATTTGTAAAAACAATTAGGTTAACTTAATTACTTCATGTTGTCCTAACACAAATTGTACACGACAAAAACACGATTGTATGGAGCTGCGCATCGATGGATTTGCTCTTCAGTGTTTGGACTTTAAGCAGTGAAAATTAAACCACACTGAACTGAACTAAACTGAACTTAAACTCTGAAAACTGGACTGACACTGTTTCAATTCACTGCACTCTTCTATGTTAAGCTGCTTTGACACAATCTACATTGTAAAAGCGCTATAGAAGTAAAGATAAATTGAATTGAACCCAGCATTTTTTACAGTTTAGATCGTAAATTCAATATCTCTGTTACTTTCTAAAGTATAGGGGATATGTATCCTTAACTAAACACAGCTGTTCACACTTATAGTATGGCTTCTGTTAAACTAAAGCAGAAAAAAAAATTGTAGGATATCAGTTACAATTTCAAAATGTAAATTTATACTGTTTAGACATTTTAAGAAAGGAAAAAATTATCTGTTGAAAGAGTGTTGACGATTTTTTGAGCTCAAGAAAATCAGCATTGAGGTGCTTTGACAGTTACATATTTGAAAACAAAAATGAGGGAAACAAAGGACTTTTAAAAACAACGTGCAAATAATTTTGTGCATTTGACAACAGCACTCTTGGGGCCTGAAAATGTTAACTTTTTAATAGTGTAACATTTGTATCAACAACAAAAATGCAAAATGTATGTCAAAATGTGTCATGTACATGAGACTTCTTAATAACATAACATGTTTTGTCTAAAGCCATGTGTGAGTACTAGACAATTGAAACAACAATTCTGGATTACAGGATCATATAATACATGTTTACACGTGCTGTGAAAGCCTCCGGGGCTCAGATTCAAATAATAGGCAAAAAGTAGACCAATCACAACAGACCAATCAGAGCACACTATTGACTGAACTGAACTAAACTGAACTTCATCCATGTCAAGCTGCTTTGACAGCACTATAGAAATAAAGATGAATTGGAGATGTTTAAAGACACAGAGAGGAGTTTTTAAAGGAGGAATCTAAAGACACCATCCTCGAATTAACAGTTTCAGACACTGAGAAGATAGATGATGCCGCAGTGTATATTGACATTGGATGGATATAAACATGCTAGGACATCTAAAACAAAACAAAAATACAAAAAAAGAAAAGAAAAAAAAGTAGCATAACAGGGCCACTTTAAACATTAAAACTTGCATAAGAATATTTTTGAAACAAAACATATAAAATGTGTTCTGAGAGCATATAAAAAGTCGTTGTTGATCTAGCAGACTCAACTGCTGTAATGCTCCTCATATAATTCCTTGGGACTGCAGCCCACATGCTCTCCAACTCCCAAAATATTTAGTGACAAACCACCACATTAGAGTCAATTCAGATGTATTCCTGTACTCCTAATTCAAAAAGACAGACATAGTGCTTTTTTGGCATCCCTACAGCTTCACGCATCAGTGCTTTCCCAGGATATTTCTACAGTGGGGAATCTGGAGTGCATGCAGAAGTAGGCATCAACTACTACCAAACATTAACACTTGCCAACTATTGAATCTGTAGTAACCGGCAGTGACTGATCATTTTCAGAACACAATATGATGTTTGAATCACCAATTTCGAGAATAATACATTACAAAAAATAATAATTTACACATATAATTTCATTCATTCATTTTCCTTCAGCTTAGTCCCTTATTTATCAGAGGTTGCCACAGCGGAATGAACTTACACACATATAATTTAAAAAAGAAAAAGTGGCATCAAGTGATTCCACTCAATTGAAATATGCTAAATTGAGTAAATTAGCATTTGGTAGAATTATCATTTAATATGCACCATGTACAAGACAGCTGTTGTATTTAGAAAGATATTCGGTAACACAGCCCATTTTCATAATAAATTATAACTTAATATTTATAATCATTCATAATTATTTATAATAAAGCATGACAATTCTATGAATGCATCTATAAAGACACAACAAAACCTATACTGTATTATAATGACAGTTATAGCTGCATTTATAATAGTGTTATTAATACATATTAGTAATGCATTTAATTTTTCAATTTACATGTTCATAACACGTTATACACTAATATATAAGTATTAATTAGTTGGTAAGGATTCATAAGGACATTCATGAACATTTATTACGTAAATAAGTTACATTTTAGATGTCTACTTAACATCAGTATTGTATGTTTAGATGCTGAAAATAGGTCTCTATTTTACATTTCATTGTCTACTCAAATGTAAGGTAATGTACATTTGGTAGAATACTCATGATGCATGATTACTAGACATTTGCATGTGGCATTTGCATCTTGACATCTATACATTTGTATCTTGTTTTTACTACTTAAAGCCATCAATAATGCATTTATACAGGTTAGTAGCTCTATTATGTCTCATAATAATTTATAAGGCAATAGGACTGTTATCTGCAATAACAATGTTTTAACATCTTTATAAATACAATCATGACAGACTAATGAATACTTCAGTGTACAGTTGAAGTCAAAATTATTAGCCCTCTTGTGTTTTTTTTCTTTTCTTTTTCAAATATTTTCCAGAAAATGTTAAACAGAGCAAGGAATTTTTAACAGTATTTTCTATAATATTTTTTCTTCTGGAGAAATTCTTATTTGTTTTATTTCGGCTTGAATAAAAGCAGTTTTTAATATTTTTAATAGCCATTTTAAGGTCAATATTGTTAGCCCCCTTAAGCAATATTTTTTTTGTTCTATTGTCTACAGAACAGAGCATGTTCTCCCCGCTCTCTTTCGCGTGGGTTTCCTCCGGGTGCTCCGGTTTCCCCCACAAGTCCAAAGACATGCGGTATAGGTGAATTGGGTAAGCTAAATTGACCATAGTGTATGTGTGTGAATGAGTGTGTATGGATGTTTCCAAGTGATGGGTTGCAGCTGGAAGGTCATCCGCTGCATAAAACATATGCTGGATAAGTTGGCGGTTCATTCCGCTGTGGCGACCCCAGATTAATAAAGGAACTAAGCCGAAAAGAAAATGAATGAATGAATGTCTACAGAACAAACCATCGTTATACAATGATTTGCCTAATTACCCTAACTTTCCTAATTAAACTAATTAACCTAGTTAAGCCTTTAAATTGCTCTTTAAGCTGAATACTAGTATCTTGAAAAATATCTAGAAAAATATTACTATCATCATGGCAAAGATAAAAAAAAATAAGTTCTTAGAAATTAGTTATTAACATGATTATGTTTAAAAATGTGTTCCTCTTTCTGTTAAACAGAAATTGAGGAAAAATTTACAGGGGGGGCTAATAATTCAGGAGGGCTAATAATTCTGACTTCCACTCTATATTGTGTTATGAACCTGCATTTAAAAATGAATTGCATCACTAACAAGTATTAATAACACTATTAAAAATGTAGATATAACTGTCATTATAATACTGCATAGATCGTGTTGTGTCTTTACATTTAAAGAATTGTTATGCTTGATTATAAATACTTATAAACACTAAGCTTCATAGAAGGTGTTACCTGATATTCTTTTTTAGACTTTTAATGCAAATTACAAATTAGCCAACTGGTATAGAAATTTGTATGTGATAAATTGTCAATTTCCTCTCATAGACCGGTGTGATTGTTTGATACTTGCACGATTAGGCCAAAACAGGGCAGTTTTGGTGCATTTGGCATCCCATTCGACATCATGCTAAAACGATGGTCTCCGCTTTCACAGTACAAGACAGACAACATCCACCGTCTCCTGGAAAACCACTGCTGGCTAATGAGGTGGAAAATGAACTCACTCATTAAGCATCTCGAACATCTGCCAAATATTCCATCCAGCTCCAGTCCTTTGAAGTACAGTATTAAGCATTTTGCTACCGTGAGCAAGAATTTACTTGGCAACATAAAATATCACAATATGAGGCTCAAGAGTGTTCATAACTGTGGGTTGGTGGGTGTGCAGTTCCTTGTATTTTAATCATATGTGTGATTGTATTTGTCAAGCAGACCCTGAGTAACTATGCAATTAAAATTCAATTAGACCACTGTAATTAAACTAACTTTTAAAAGCACAGTGCCAGTCAGTGGAGTAAAACAGTTGGGGAATGGCATCCAGTGACCAGAACAACTGGGACGCTTGATTTTCCATTTTGCCATTTCAAATAAAATTTATATTTAACATGCTTTATTTGAAATGACAGACAGACAGACAGACAGACAGACAGACAGACAGACAGACAGACAGACAGACAGACAGACAGACAGACAGACAGA
>CAIGQV010017386.1:17786563-17799090 GCA_903798115.1 Danio jaintianensis | reverse complement strand
TAATAATAATAATAATAATAATAATAATAATAATAATAATAATAATATCAGTGGCAGGGCGACACGGTGGCACAGTGGGTAGCACTGTCGCCTCACAGCAAAAAGGTTGCTGGTTTGAGCCTCGGCTGGGTCAGTTGGCATTTCTGTGTGGAGTTTGCATGTTCTCCCCGTGTTCACGTGGGTTTCATTCCGGGTGCTCTAGTTTCCCCCGCGTCCAAAAGACATGTGCTATAGGTGAATTGGGTAAGCTAAATTGCCTGTAGTGTATGTGTGTGTGTGAATGAGTGTGTGTGGGTGTTTCCCAGTGATGGGTTGTGGCTGGAAGGGCATCTGCTGTTTAAAACATATGCTAGATAAGTTGGCAGTTCATTTCGCTGTGGCGACCCCAGATTAGTAAAGGGACTAAGCCGAAAAGAAAATGAATGAATGGATGAATGAATATCAGTGGCTCCTGATGATACAATGAGGTCTCAAAATGATCAGTGCATGCAAGACACTGAACATTATTTACAACATTATTACATTTAATCCACAATCTCAGCAAACAGCCCTGAGTATTCACATATTATGTATTCAATTATTTTTTATGACAGATATTTATACATTTATGACAAATATTTCTATTTTAAATAAACCTCAGGTTTCTACACTATAAAAAACTTCTACATCTGAAAAAATATATATATATATATTAATAATAATGTATTTTTCTTGAGGACCAAATCAGCATGTTGATTCAGCATTATCACGTGACACTAGACTAATCATGTTGAAAATATAGTTGTGTCATCACAATTTTTTTTATATGTATTACATTTATTTCAAATTGCAACATTTCACAGTCAGTCATACTGTTTGTATAATATTTTTGGTTGAAATAGACATAAGAGATCAGAAATTTTTTTTACCAACACCAAATGTTTGAACAGAAGTGTATAAATAAGCAGTCATTAGCAGAAAAAAAACTGCAATGACCTGCAGGATAATTGCCAAAACAAGCAAATAATACAAACCCATACTAAATATCATTTAGACCGAGTCAATGTCTATCATGGATGTTTGCAGTATGAGATGAAAAGACTTGATAAACAGACTAAGCAGACTGTTGCACAAAGCTGGTTTGGGTTTTTACCCATGTAAGTTCACATGTAGTTTCAGCAAAAAAGTTGAGTTGTCCGGCTCAAGAAGGCGAGTTGGTTTAATTGGGTTTCCTTGCCACGGTAACTTACACTACATGGCTAACCTGCTTTTTTTACTCTGAGTTAGACATTGCAAACCCAAATTGGACCAATCAGTTGTGAGTAAAGTAACATACAGTGCATCCGGAAAGTATTCATAGCGCTTCACTTTTTTTTTTTCACTTTTTTTTATGTTACAGCCTTATTCCAAAATGGATTAAATTCATTTATTTCTTCAAAATTCTACACACAATACCCCATAATGACAATGTGAAAAAAGATTTTTTGAAATTGTTGCAAATTTATTACAAATAAAAAACCTGAAAAATCACATGTACAGTCGTGGCCAAAATAATTTTTGAGAATTACATAAATATTTGAAATTGGAAAAGTTGCTGCTTAAGTTTTTATAGTAGCAATTTGCATATACTCCAGAATGTTATGAAGAGTGATCAGACGAATTGCATAGTCCTTCTTTGCCATAAAAATTTACTTAATCCTAAAAAAAACTTTCCACTGCATTTCATTGCTGTCATTAAAGGACCTGCTGAGATCATTTCAGCAATCATCTTGTTAACTCAGGTGAGAATGTTGACGAGCACAAGGCTGGAGATCATTATGTCAGGCTGATTGGGTTAGAATGGTAGACTTGACATGTTAAAAGGAGGGTGATGCTTGAAATCATTGTTCTTCCATTGTTAACCATGGTGACCTGCAAAGAAACGCGTGCAGCCATCATTGCGTTGCATAAAAATGGCTTCACAGGCAAGGATATTGTGGCTACTAAGATTGCACCTAAATCAACAATTTATAGGATCATCAAGAACTTCAAGGAAAGAGGTTCAGTTCTTGTTAAGAAGGCTTCAGGGCGTCCAAGAAAGTCCAGCAAGCACCAGGATCGTCTCCTAAAGAGGATTCAGCTGCGGGATCGGAGTGCCACCAGTGCAGAGCTTGCTCAGGAATGGCAGCAGGCAGGTGTGAGAGCATCTGCACGCATAGTGAGGCGAAGACTTTTGGAAGATGGCCTGGTGTCAAGAAGGGCAGCAAAAAAGCCACATCTCTCCAAAAAAACATCAGGGACAGATTGATCTTCTGCAAAAAGTAAGGCGAATGGACTGCTGAGGGCTGGGGCAAAGTCATATTCTCCTATGAAGCCCCTTCACAGGCAAGGATATTGTGGCTACTAAGATTGCACCTAAATCAACAATTTATAGGATCATCAAGAACTTCAAGGAAAGAGGTTCAATTTTTGTTAAGAAGGCTTCAGGGTGTCCAAGAAAGTCCTTTCCGATTGTTTGGGGCATCTGGAAAAAGGCTTGTCTGGAGAAGAAAAGGTGAGCGCTACCATCAGTCCTGTGTCATGCCAACAGTAAAGCATCCTGAGACCATTCATGTGTGGGGTTGCTTCTCATCCAAGGGAGTGGGCTCACTCACAATTTTGCCCAAAAACACAGCCATGAATAAAGAATGGTACCAAAACACCCACCAACAGCAACTTCTTCCAACAATCCCACAACAGTTTGGTGAAGAACAATGCATTTTCCAGCACGATCGAGCACCGTGCCATAAGGCAAAATTTATATCTAAGTGGCTCGGGGACCAAAACGTTGAAATTTTGGGTCCATGGCCTGGAAACTCCCCAGAACTTAATCCCATTGAGAACTTGTGGTCAATCCTCAAGAGGTGGGTGGACAAACAAAAACCCACTAATTCTGACAAACTCCAAGAAGTGATTATGAAAGAATGGGTTGCTATCAGTCAGGATTTGGCCCAGAAGTTGATTGAGAGCATGTCCAGTCGAATTGCAGAAGTCCTGAAAAAGAAGGGCCAACACTGCAAATACTGACTCTGCATAAATGTCATGTAATTGTCGATAAAAGCCTTTGAAACGTATTTAGTGCTTGTAATTATACTTCAGTACATCATAGAAACAACTGAAACAAAGACCTAAAAGCAGTTTAGCAGCAAACGTTTTGAAAACTAATATTTGTGTCATTCTCAAAACTTTTGGCCACGACTGTACATAAGTATTCACAGCCTTTGCTCAATACTTTGTTGATGCACCTTTTGCAGCAATTACAGCCTCAAGTCTTTTGGAATATGATGCCACAAGCTTGGCACATCTGTCTTTGGGAATTTTTGCCTATTCCTCTTTGCAGTACCTCTCAAGCTCTATCAGGTTGGATGGGAAGCGACGGTGGAATACGGTGTAACATAAAAAAATGTGGAAAAAGGGAAGCGCTATGAATACTTTTCGGATGCACTGTATATGTGATGCAACAAACCCACTTCTAGTCCACTAGTGTCTTTTTTGCTCCAAATTAAAGCCTTTCACAATAAAAATGTTTTCGATTCAAAATTGTCTTTTGTTGCTAAAAATTTATTTATATAATATGAATTGTAATTAGCCGGTTCATTCTGCTGTCACAACGCTTGATAAAGCAAGAAATAAGCTGAAGGAGAGTAAGTGAGTGAGTGAGTGAACTATAATTATTTATACCTATATTTTGGATTTTGAAGAGCTATAAATCTCTAAAAAATTGAGCTCATTATTAAAATCAGTTGATTGATTTGCACTGATATAATAATATTTGCTTTAAATTGCCTTCTCAAACCTTTGCAGCATCAGCAGTGTTTATTTCTCCCTTGGGCGTGTTTCAATTCATTATATTTTTGATAATAATATCTCTTAATCTTCAACAGAGAAGTGAATTACTGACTCTCTGATGAGAAATCAATAAAACTGACTCTCTTGTGTGTCGTGCATGCGGTCCAGAGATAATCACAAACTCTGGGTTATACACAGAGTTAACAGAGAATGTTTATGTCAAGCACTGTGTAAAGTGGACTCTGATAAACGTTACGTTAAAGTCCAAGATCAAGTCAATATAGGTAGAGCCAATGACACAAAAAAGGTTCTGATTAAGCATTTAACAGTAAATCTAGCCTTTAATTCAAACACTACTCACATGGTTAAATTTAACAGTGAAATGATGATTGTTTTGCATTTATCTATTATTTAATTACATTTTTAATGATTATTAATTAATTATTTTTTAATTTTATTAGGTGAAAATTAAGCCTGCCAATGTGCCTTAAAGGTTAAAATTGTTTGGCATTGTACAGCATAGCGATATTACCAGATGTTTACATGATTTTACAGTGGAATATGTGAATTTTGAGCTTAGTCATCAATTTTTGAGATTGGGTTTTTTCCCAGGCCATTATGCTTTTAGCAGCACCTAACGAAGTGCAATGTTGCACCATTATGCAGAGGCGTGATTTGATCAGAGGCCTGAATAAGGGATATTTTAGAGGGGGCGTCTGTATACTGTAGATCCTCTGGAAAGTGGTATGAAAACAATAAATAACTTATTGATCTTTTTTTCGTGGTAAAGCAAGAGGATCTTAACCAGCAAGAGACCATGAACATAATTGGACCCACAAGAAACATTCATCTTGATTACATTCAATTTCAACCAATAAGGATTGGGTAAGTACTGGTCATTCATCAAAGTCAGATTGGAGGGACTTAGTAAATGGGAACTAATCTTTTTCCACCTCTATCATCAGAGAGGTGGGCAGCTGAAATATGTGGACTAGCAAGTACACAACTCGGCAAAACAGGGAAAGAAAGAAAGAAAGAAAGAAAGAAAGAAAGAAAGAAAGAAAGAAAGAAAGAAAGAAAGAAAGAAAGAAAGAAAGAAAGAAAGAAAGAAAGAAAGAAAGAAAGAAAGAAAGAAAGAAATATTTTTAATAACTGTAGGTCAGTATCAGAGCCCAGGTCTGTTGTCCTCACATGCTGAGCTTCCCAAAATATCTGTAATGCCCACAAGGGTGTTAAGCTTCTTATAAAATAAATCATATTCTGAGCTGTTTGGCAAATATGTATTTTAATCCTTTAATGGTAATTCTACCCTATTTTCTTTTTTTCTATTTATATTTTTCCTATTTTGTTCCAATGCAATACTGTCACTTTAGGGATTCTGATTGGATGTCTGACCTATAAATATCACGTGTTTAAAAATATAAAATAAAGAGTATTTCTATTCCAAAAATCTTACTTCTGGGTCATCTTTTTTTTGTTAGTTTTTTTTGTTTGTTTTTTGAGCCTGTTTTTTGCTTATGTAATCCAGGGCAAAAATCCTTGTATGGACGATGGGCGCTTATCACCCCACAACAATGCTACACGGGATTTGGTTGAGTATGAGTCCCAAAAGGTTTTCTTTTTTGATGTGAGGAAAAGCTGATTTTATTTAGCCATAGTTAGTTTAACCTTTTCACATGTAAGTTTTAAATACTTCAGCTGACCCCCCTCTGTGTGTTATATTAAACGCATCACTATTATATTTCCATGGTGACACGTGGCTGCAATGGAGATGAGAGCTGCTGGATTTACAATTCATCATCTTCTTCTAAACTACATGAAATTAATTGGCTGTTTAACTGAGAGAAGAATAGAGTATATGTTCTAGTTACCTAAACAGTGTGTATCTGTTGTGAATAACACACACTGTAAGAGTATGTGTAAAATGATTATTATTGCCGCTCTGATTATTATGTTCCATTGATATATCACCATGCATTTTACAAAGCACTTTTTTATTGTTTTGAAGGTAAATATGTGTATTAAAATGTCTCCAACCTAAGCAAATGTTATTTCATTTAAAACAATGATAAGTTTTGATTTTTGTGCCGCACTCATTTTTATCTGGCTCGACAGAAGCAATTGCATGAGGGCAGATTTGAATTTAGCAGCTGATCAATGATGTACTGAATGTTTGAATTACACTGGTGTGATCATTTGCTCCAGGGACCAGCCTAAACTGATCACGCTGCTGTGATTGTAAGTGTCAAAGGGTTACAATAACAAAGTTGTTTTATTTACATTGATATCATAAGATGTATGGTTAAAATTATTAGAATTATTAGCCCCCCTGTATATTTTTTCCCCAAGATCTGTTTAACAGAAAGAAGATTTTTTTTTCAACACATTTCTGAACATTATAATGTTAATAACTATTGGTAGTAATTACATTTATTTAAACTTTTAAAGGCTTAACTAGGTTAATTAGGTTAACTAGGCGAGTTAGGGTAATTAGGCAAGTCATTGTATAACGATGGTTTGTACTGTAGAGAGGGCTAATAACATGGATCTTAAAATGTTTTTTTTTTTTATATTTAAAACTGCTTTTATTCTAACCGAAATAAAACAAATAATACTTTTTCCAGAAGAAAAAATATTTTAGGAAATACTGTGAAAAATTACTTGTTCTGTTAAACATCATTTGGGAAATATTTGAAAAATAATAATAATTTTAAAAAAATCACAGGAGGGCTAATAATTTAGACTTGGAAATTGCCACGCTTGCGCACTGTTGACACAATAGATCTGCCCATGACATGCACTTTTAGTTTTTAGAGAAAAGATGATGCAGTGCTACTCTATAGTCATGGTACTCAAGATTAATATGAGATTGGTCAAAGTGAGCACGATACGTCCCCTTTAAAGTTGATTATGGATACAAATACATTCTGTCATGTTCAGAAAATTGGATTTGTGTCTGAGTCTTGTTTACTTTATGCTAGACAGACGTGCTTCAGGAAGACTCTGGGAGGGATTTAAGACTTACTGAACAGTGGCATGAGTCCCAAATAAACAATTAATAACAACAGATCAGAAGCAGAGCCATGACATTGAGTGAATTCTGCCAACTTGACTCTGAGTTGAGGCAGGAAGCAGAAAAAAAATTACATTGTTTGAAGAGAGATTAATGAGCCTTCATTTAGCAAATGCTCATTAGAGAGAAGCCAGTTCTGCCCCAGAAACTTGTGCAGCCACGTTTGCAAGACTCCATCAGAAGATATGAGACATTTGGCATGCTCTGCTTTAGCATTCATGTAATGTTCTGCACTCCAATCCGCTTAAAGTCTGAACTATGACCGGTGTCAAGCATACTCTATTGTTTCTCACCAGCCAAGTATATTCGGTCTATCCAAATCCTAGACTGGCTGCTGAGAGGAGACAGGCGATGTGCCCTTTTCTATGATGAATTCTCTGCATCAGTAGCTTTACCCTGAGCATATGTTGTGTCAGACTTCTTTTGAATTGATAAACAGCATTGTGTGCATGCACAACAATCTTTTAACCTGCGATGACTTTACCCCTATGGATATGGAATAAAAGATCTCCATAAACAATAGTTTGACTGTCACTAAGCCTATGAGCATCGCACAGAACAGTTTGTCTCCATTATTGCCCCTTAATTACATTCAAACAGTATAAGAGCAAGTGAATGATTGCACCGATGAGAACTCTATTTGTCTCTTTTTCCTGATGGCCCAAAACGCTTATTACATTTTGTCATTACTTACCCTAAAAGAACGTGTAAGTGACATGTGACAACATGCCCCTTTGGTGAGACACATGGTAGCATGATCATATGACATCTTAAAATGATATCTAATCTAAGGAAAAAATAAACACTCACTCACTCCAAAACAGAATGAACCGCCAATTACTCTGGCATTTGATTTATGCGATGGATGATTGTTTTATTTTACTTTAAAGGGGACCTATCATGCAAAAATCACTTTTATAAGGGGTTTAAACATAGTTGTGCGGCAACAGTATGTGAATATAGACAGCCTCTAATGGTAAAAATTTAATAATTGTATTTTTTATAATCACACATTACAAAACAGTCTGCAGGAATACATTGATTGACATTCTCCCTTTGTACATGTAATGGGAGGGTAAAATCTTGCCCATTGTTGATGATCTCTCCCTCATTAGCGTAGACAGCCCTGAGTTAGAGGCAGCTGTCCAACATTACAGTTTTCGCATGTGTAAATGTGGAGTTTCAGGATGCTCAAATGAACACTGTAGTCTCCATAGACTACCTTCTTCTGAGCCACTTCTTTTGACATTTTCAGTTTTTCACAGAGATAACGTTATTTCTGTTTTAAATCAGCTGCTATAATAAATTGTAGATTTGTAGCTCCGCCTTCAAAAAAAGAGCATAATCTCATTTAAAGTGACAGTCACCAAAATGGCACAATTTGGCCTAAAAGGGGCAGTTTTAAAGAGTTATAAATAATTTTTTCTGGGTTATTTTGAGCTGAAACTTCACATATACATTCTCGGGACATCAGAAACTTATTATACATCTTGTAAAAAGGGGCATACAATGTCCTCTTTAACCCATTAAAAAATAAACCGTGTCATGTAAACGGTGATAAATGCTAAACATTTTGTTATTTATTTGTTATTATTTTATTGTCGAGGACCAAAATTTTAATGAAAAGAATGTTATTATATTATGCATTAAAGTTCAGTAAAATAGTCTTATGGTTGTGAATGCATTTGTCTCCAAACAATGACAATGTATTTGGTTCTTTTTCTGGATTTGAATGTCTCAGGATCATTACTGTCTATGGAGGATGAGAGAGCTCTCAGATTTATTCTAAAATATCTTAATTTGTGTTCTGGAGATGAATGAAGGTCTCAAGGGATTGAAATGACATAAAGGTCAGGAATTAATAACAGAACTTTCATTTTTGGATGGAACCTTAAAAAAAACTGCTAAATTGATAGACTGGATGTTAAAATAATACCAAATTAGTCTCATTTTAAATAAACACTAAAAACTGAAACTTTTACTGGACAAATAAATGTTCAGCGGTATCTTCAAAAGATTTTGGAATTTTGGGTACTTTTTTTAGTGTCGATATGGCAGCAAGTAAAAGCACAGTTTATCTCCTTTATTGCCCCTTAATTACATTCAAACAGCAGTAAGAGGGAGCAAATGATTGCACTGATGAGAACCCTATTTGTCTCATTTCAAGCCTGATGGCCCAGAACGCATAATGCATTTATGTGCCTTTTTGTTTGCAAGTCACTGGAGTGTTCGCATCCAAAGAGAGATAATCCAAAATCCCTTTTCATATGTTCGTACACTCCCTGCTCTGGCTTCTGGAGATATCTCAACCTCTTAAACATACATTGTAGTACATACACAGTCGCGTTCTTCAAAACAGCCACATCTGAAAACAGTGTAACCCCTGAAGGAGGAAAAGCCTGCATGCGAATCTGCTTCTTTTAAGCTTCTGAATCTATATCCACCCTCATACCCATATGAATCAACACAGGAAAAAAGCACATGAAAAAAAGGAGCATCATTTAAACTTGTGGTGTGTGGTTTTCTTTCATTTGGGCCAAGCTAAAGCTCTCACAACACCCACAATGTTCTTATATTCTGTCTAATTCATTTTTGATGTGTTTTTTAAATGCTCTCCATGCTTTTGGCAAAATGTAATAAGCAACAATTTTATCTGATGAGCTTGAATGAATAATACTGTTAGCTGAGCTGGTGCTGGTTTGAAGTTGACATCTCAGATATATCCAGATTTGTATATATTTATTTATAAAATATGTTATGTATGTATAAAAACATTATTTCTTTATAACGCATTGAACGTGTCACCATTCTTACAAAGAAAACAAATCTAATTAGTTTTGAAATTAAGTTATGTGTAATAAAATGAAAAAACACAGGGCAAAAGCATTGAACACATGAATAATGGGAGGTATAAAAATGCATGGAAAGCCCAGACAGGAGCTGAAATATCTCAGTAGTTAGAAAGCAATCCTGACCATAGTCAGTTAAATGTAGTATTAGCTGCTTCAGTCACAACACCTACCATGATGATGAAGATGAAACCAGGGTGGACAATGACCCCAAGCACTGCAAAGGAAACTGAAATGATTTCAGAAAAGAAAATAAAGCTGCTAGAATGGTCCAGCCAATCACCTGACTGGAATCCAGTACAAAAGTCAAGATTTTTAGATTCTGTTGAAGTCTGGGAATAAATCAAACCTAAGCAATGCATGCAACTTCATTCTCCATACAAGAAGGATCTTGAAGCTGTCATTACAAAAAAAAGCCTCTTATGCAAAGTATTAAATGCATTTCAGTGGTTCAGTACCTTGTCATTCCATTTTTATTACACATAACTAATATTACACATAACTAATAATATTACACATATATAATATTCAAATTTATTTATTTAAGATTGTTTGAGTTTTTACCAAAAAAAAAAAATACTGGATCAATTTCATGTCAACAGCTCTCTTAGAAAAATAGTAACCGTAAAAAAAAATTATACCATATTATAAAATAAAAATATAGAGCATTCAATATTCAATAAGTATTTGGTGGAAAATCCAATTAATTTCCAAACACAACAAATTAAAACATTTGTTATTCTGACCAACTAACATTTTCTAATTGCTCTAAATTATAATAGTTTCATTTAAAATTTGTAGATTAAAGCCTTTCTGGAATAAGACCAATTATAATACTTTTTTTACTTAAATGTATAATTAATGAATTAATGAATCCAGTAAATCCAGAAAACTCTAATTCCTAATTGATGTTTAATGGTGCAAAGAAATTATCTTTTGTATTTCCTATAATATTTTTTTGTTTCTGGACAAAATCTTATTTCTTTTACTTTGGCTGCATAAATGTTTTATATATTAAACAATGTCTAAGATCAATAACATTAGCACCCTTAAGAAACCACTGTTGTCCAATGACTTGCCTAATTAACCTAACTTGCTATACCTAATAATAACCTTAAGCCTTTAAATTTTAAGCTGAATACTAGTATCTATAGCAAAATAACTAAAACATATTATATACTGTCATCATGGCAAACACAAAATAAATTATTTACTAGAAATTAGTTATTGAAAACATGTTTAAAAACCTTATCTTTTTTTAGATAAGGACACATACTTTTAAAAGGATTCAAATTTCACAGGAGGGCTAATAATTTTGACTTTAACTTCAACTGTTGTCTATGTACATACACTATTTAGTTTCAATTATAATACATTATATCATCCAATATAGAATCTGATGTGCTGCTTATTAATACATTCTGTGTTTTTACATTCAATTATAATACATTATGTCATCCAATATAGAATCTGATGTGCTGCTTATTAATACATTCTGTGTTTTTACAAGTGATAAGATCGTGTTGTGATCTCAGCATGGTGACATCTATATAACTTGCGGTGTGTGGTTTTCTTTAAATTGGGCCATGCTAAAGCTCTCACAACACCCACAATAATCCTACATTCTCTTTAATTCATGTTTGACTCATTTTTTTTTTTTTAAATGTCCTCCATGCTTCTGGCACAGATGTAATTAAGCAAACATTTTATCTGATCAGCCTGTATGAATAACACTGTTAGCTAAGCTGCTGCTGGTCGGAATTTGGCATCTTGGATTGTGTCTTTTTTTAATCCTCTTTTGTCTTTCATGAACAAATTTTGGCAAGCCGATGATGTTTCATCTGAGCATCCGGTATGATCACAGCTCTTTTGAAGTTACGAATGTCTCCTTGTTTACTCATACCATTGCGTCATTCCCTGTTTACTGTGCACACTTCAGATGCCTGTAATTATAGCAGAAACATCAGAACTGCGTCCACCATGTTTTACAGCTTTTTGAGTGAGCTCAAAGTAACTTTGCTTTTAAATGATATGCTATACTTTTATCAATGACGGTGTTCTGCAAAAGATCACTGTGAAACAAAAGCATTAATGAGGACATGTCTAAAAACATCTGTGTGCCTGTAAGCACCAGAGAAGAGATGGATGGAGGCTGTGAGTTTAATGAAATAATGAAATATCTCTAGGCAAGACACTTTTTACAGAGTAATCACTCTTTTTATTTTCTGATTTCTTGACGATTGCGCGCACTTTAAGCCATGCTTCTGGTTTGACTGTCGTATTTTGGTTAGTCATAACTGCAGTTATTATTTCATATTGCAGGATTTTGCGGCATAAACTCCTCAAGGCAAAGGAAACGAGTGTTCAGTTAAAATCTTCTTCCCCATGAACTCTGCTGCATCACTGTATTTGATTAATATAGCATTTATTCTGTAATATGATACTGTATCCTGTTTATAGTTTTTGTATAGCCAAGTGCATTTCATTTAGTAAATTTTGTGACTCAACAGGATGACAACTTTAATATGTTGTTCGAATATCTACATATATACATACAGTCGTCAACATTTGAAGTGGAACAAATATATATGGTATAACCCCTGGGGTATGAATAATTACTGAATATATCTAATATTTCAATATTTTACATTATATTAGGCACCATATCAATATTTATATTGAATGTTACATGAAATTATAAATTATTATTTTTTAATTATTCAAAAACTTTTGTTTAACAAAGAGAATATTGTTTTAACACATTTTAAACATTTTAAACATTTTAATAACTAATTTATTTAATCTTTGCCCTGATAAAA
>CAIGQV010017386.1:17760624-17774304 GCA_903798115.1 Danio jaintianensis | reverse complement strand
AGAGGTTATGATTAACCTAATGTGTATTTTGAATATGTATCTAATTAAGTATTAAGTTTTTTTAAAATATCTTACATATATAAAACAAATTGGTAAGTGTGATTTCACCAAGTAGGACGTAGGTTAGGCGCGTATAGCCTACAATGACAAAGTGAAGACCTCTGTAAATGCTTTTACATGGTTTTGGTCTTTATACTGTATCTTTAGGCTAATCCTTTTGTTCTAGCCCAGTATTGCTCCAATGATAAATAAAACATATTTGTCAAGTTTGTCATTCTATAGTATGTTGAATCAGAAAAAAAATTTATTCCATACGTGTGTGGGTGTCACAAGACAACCCCACTATGCCGTGTGCTCAGCTCAGACGGGAAATAAAACATCCTATTAATTTCGGTCGCGAGAATAATACAGCACACTGTGATTGGTTGTGTGCCAGGGGTCCACACTCTCTCTCTCTCTCTGCGCGGGAACAGACAGCTCTCTCACGGCCGACATCTGCGCGGCCGGCCGCTTTGTCATGTTGTTGGCGCAGCGCTGTCACTCTGAGAGAAACAACGTGACCATGTTGATTAGGGTAACCTTTTGGGCAGAGAGTGGAAATATGCTGTCAGCTCATTACAAAAATACATAAGCTCTCACATTCAATTACTCACTTAGCAACGGAAGATTAGTTCGCGGGAGCTGCCAACACCGTTGCCTTCGCGGGGTCAGGAGAGTGAGGCTGTAATCAGAGCAGTTTGAGAACCGCTGCCGTATCGCTTTCTCTTTCACTCCCTCTGTCGGATCCTCCTGCAAGTCTAGCTGCTCTCCTGACCCTACCGCTCCAGTCAAACCATAACGCTGATAAATATTTACTCTAGTGCACTTATTTTTTTTCCCCTCTTGGGTCTTAAGTGAATTTCATAGTTCATAAAACTTCACACGGGTTCTTTAATGAGAGCTTCCCGCTCCAGCTATAACACGGGGCCCTCGCGAGCCTCAGATTATGTGTGTTAAATTCAGGCTCAGAGAAGTGTAAAGCCACCCGCTCGGAATCCCACCCAGAAAAACACAGCTAAAACGCGACTGTAGATTCGATGATTGATTATAGTGCTTGACCAAAATTTACGGGTGAAAAATTAGGAAAGCACGAATTCAAGGATGAAAAGTTCACTCATGCTAAAGTTGGTCACGTGACTTTGCCATGCCGACAAACAAGTTTCATTGTTTCTCTTTTAAAGTGAGTGTCCTTACAAACATTAGCCTAGTTTATTTAAATGTACTGTTAGCTGACTTGTTTTAAATTAAAATAAGAACGTTTAATTTGATCCTTTTTTTTGTAGGTTACTTCAAAGATTACAAATCAGTAGGCCCATGCTTGATTTATAGGCCTATTGACAGAAAATCTGAGTAGGCTATATTTGGTCTATACTCAATGTTTTGTTCAAGATTACTTAAAAGTATAATTATGTATTCTGAGAATGCTTTTCTTAAAGTGTTTTACTGTTGAGTGAGTCCCCTATTAAATAATTTGCCTACCTAGTTTTATAAGTTTAGCAACAAATCGATTTAGAGCAAATAATACATGCATGAAACTGAACATGAACAATTTGCTTGAAATGTAATTAAAGTGCTGTGAAAGATATATTTACAAATATAAAAATGAATATCTAAATTAAAAAAATAGTATAGATATATAGGCCCACAAGTGCAAAGATAAGTAGTATGAGTTAATTAAAAAATAAAGTATACTTGCAATATAAAAACTACAAAACAGTTTATTGAGAGTATATTTCAAAGTGTACTTTCAAGTTTTGCATAAAACTATTAAACCATCAGTAAGCTTAGGTTACTTCTTAGTACAAATAAAACACTTAGCCTAATTGTAGAAATGAAGGTTTACAAATAATTTAATTAATAGTTAATGAGTGCACAATTTAACAAATTGTCCATGGCACATGGGTGTTTTTTCAGTTTGTTTATGCATTCAAATTGCATTATGAGGCCTTGATCTCTGCTCTGAAAACATCTGATGTTGAAGATTTTTTTATTGACTTTTTTTGACATTTTTAATAACTTGACATACTGTCTGGACTGGTCTGGTCTGGACTGAACATCTAGGTAATGAGCTGCCAGTATTTTTTATGTTATTGTACAGATTTATTTCTGTATATTATTTCCAGTACAATTTATTATTTCAAACTAGCTAAATATCAATAAAAGTCACTTTGTTAAACTGTGGAGTCAACATCAATAGTTGTCAAAGCAGAGATCAAGGTCCCATAATGCAATTCGAAAGCATAAATAAACAGAGAACACCTGCAAATCACAAGCTACTTGCTATTGTTAATTAGCAGATATTTTACAGTGTACTTAAAGTATACTCATTTTTTGTAAGGGTGAGCAGTGCTTCATAATCTACTCTATAGGCAATGGACATTTTTGGATGCAAAATTTAACAGATTTGCCTTGTAACCACATCTTAACACTAGTATACTTCTGCTTTTTCATCTGTTGATTCATTTACTGTGTGCATATGCATGTAAATATGAATTTAGAAGATATAATGCTTATTGATAATGCAGAGAAAAAAAAAGATGAAATAAAGTGAGCGCTAAAAAAAATCAGTGGATGTGAGAGTGGAAACCCTCTCTGGGCCATGAATCAAGCTGAGGCCCTGGCGTGAGACGCTCGCCACCCACCACTCCTCTGCTGCTCCCAGACCTCCTTTTTCGAATACGGATCAAATCTGTTAATGCCTGACATTGGCTGTAAACCAGCTGTCCATCAGCGGCCACGGGGCAGATTTGTTATGACTGAAGGGATTCTGGGTAAGGCTGCCAAAAGAGGTCTATCCTTGTCTTGTGGCGCTGGTGCTTTGATTGCATGTTTAACCTAAGATATGTTTTGTGGAAAGTACGGTGCATGGTGGATATCGTCTGTCAGGGAATTAATTGGGGAAAATAGCAGGAGCAGGGGGGGGGGCAGACACTATCTCTGACTTCTGCATGGTGTTTTGTTTCATTGCACTGTAAATTCACTATTTGCAATCGGCATCAGATGATAGTCATCACCGGGCTTCTTTAATCATTGGCTAATTGCGGTGCACATAATATCTGGGCAGTTTGCATTTAAAAAATATATATATATCTTTTTTTTTTTTATTAGATAAAGCTGTTGTTGTGCAGCTAACTTATAACAGTTTGATTTTGTAGTAAAATAGAGACAAAGAGGTCTATGAAATATCTGAGGGATTTTAATCTTTTTTTTTAATGCAATACTTTTTCCATGCCTTTAAAAAGTGTGTTATTTTTAATTCCTGAATTAAAATTTCGAGTCAAAAATCACAATATTAATTTGATCGGATTAATTATTGTATTTGTTGACCTAGCTTTGTCTTTATTTCCCCAATGTACCAGAATTTGAATCCTTTGCATCCACTAGAGGGCAGGTTGGAACTCGCAAGCTTGTTGAATTTGAAAAGTCCAGTTTAAATGTGGTCATAATTATAGCTCTTTCAGATGTGTTGATTGAATGTTTTGAATTCTACTCCACTGAACTTTAAATCAATGCTTTCTTTCATTAAAACAGTGATACATGATCTGCAATATTAGCTATTATTTTCACTGCACGTTTTATTTGTTTTGCAGATCTGGTGGAACTAATCTTCTGGTTTTTAATACCATGTGCATGCAAGATAACAAATTGCTTTTGATAGATAACATATTGCTTTTCTTAGTTTTATTATAGGACCGTCTCTGGGAAAAAGCGTACGGAGCTCAGGAAAGTTAGCAAACACTTACAGAGCAGTTCATTTGTCACGGTAATGTAAATCTGTCATTGTGATTTATTGATAATTCATTTGTTGTGAAAATGCTTTGCTTTAAATCTTTGTTTGCGCTTCATCTATCAGAGTGTCGTACATCATTGTGCCTTTGGGTTTTCTGCTAAATTCATGTTTCCTCGTGTTATTTCAAACAGTTCTTGATATACTTGTTTAAATTCCTTGCGGCTTGAAAACTAAAGTTAGAAAATTATATATCCCTTGTATCTGAGGCACATATTGCAATGTTTTATTATATACAGGAATTGTCCTCTGAAACTCCCATTCTTTTCGGATGTAAAATGATACGCGCTATGTAATTTTCTGGCCGGAAAGAACGACTCTAGGCAATCATTTCTTCAATCATTTGTCCTCGACGTGTTCAATATGTTTATACAGTATCAGGACAGACCTCTTTAATAATATAATATCCCAAACAGCATGTTTGGTTTTGCCTTATTTTATTTTTGCACGTCACCCAAAATTACATTTTAAGCCTGAGCCTAGCTTTTCATTTTCAAATACGATCAATCATCCCGAATCTGAGCCGCCCGTGTTGTTGATACAGCAAATAATTCTGATTTATCTCCTGTAAACGCCTGCGAATTTCCCCTGTCATGGACAAGCAGAGCGCTTGAATCATTCCGCCATTAATCCCCCACATTGTTTTATTTACTTTCAGCTCTCACCAAGTGGAAGGCAAAGGGCGCATTATGAGGTCACAAAACAACGACTTCCCTGTTGGGTCTCAGCAACAGCCTGTCATTTGTGGCGTGCTTTTGAGGGAGTGAAGTGCCCTGAAGGTTGCAGAATAACACACATGCTAATCCGAGCATCCCTGCGAGTGCATTAAAGGTCTTAAACTATCTGGAAAGTGTCGTAGGCTATGTGTGTTCCCAGTGTGAACCTGCACTGGGCCTGTTCAGTGTGGACTTGCACTCCTGCAATTTCCCCAGGGGCCGCTCTGTTTCATAGCGGGTCAAAAGTGTGCACTCGTCCTCCCACTCACCCACAGGCGGGTGCCCTGCTGGAGGACTGAGGTTAACACACACCGCTAATCAGCACTGAAACCAGGGCAGTGGCAGCGTATGATGGGCCCTTCCTGATTTCCGAGCAAACGAGTGCAGTTCCCCAGAGCGAGCACAAACACACACACACATGCATGCATTCTCCACAGATACAGC
Organism: Danio jaintianensis; assembly: GCA_903798115.1. Classification (NCBI taxonomy): domain Eukaryota; kingdom Metazoa; phylum Chordata; class Actinopteri; order Cypriniformes; family Danionidae; genus Danio; species Danio jaintianensis. The sequence goes on along the minus strand of CAIGQV010017386.1, from coordinate 17,769,318 downwards.
TCATTCATATTGCTTGTGTTTGTTTGCTTTGGCAGGACGCCTCCAAAGGGAAAACGTTAAAAGAGCCAGGCCTTGAGGGCCCCGAAAACATAAAGATGCGATCCGAGCTCGGTAAAACTGAAGAAAATTTGGCTTTAGTATATGATTACCTGATTTACCTCGGAGAGATAAGTGGCCAACCTGACCCAGGGTCCCCCATGCTTTTCAGCGGCCGTGTGGTTTCGGTGGGGAGTGACGCTAACCGAATGCAGTTGGTAGCTAGCGTGCTGGAATGAATGTGGTGACAGGCCTAGTAATTACCAGCAGAAATTGCTAAAGCCTATTCAGGTGCTAAGCTCACTATATAAAAAGCCGACTTGTTTCTTTAACTTGTAATTTTAAAAACATATCTGGATGATCCTGTGTTGTAGGGCCACCAAACCACATGTCATCCCACTGAAATATGGTAATGATACAGGAAAATGTTTATGACGGTAAAAATATGTATTATTTGTCTTTCTTTCATTCAGAGTCCTTCCTGCGCCATTTTATATGTTTCTCGAAACGCACCACAGAGGATGGCCAACACCCGTTTCTATCTTTAGATGGGGGAATCCACCCAAGAGCTGTCAATCATGAGCCTGCATCTCTTATTCAAGAGCACACAATCTAATACAATTAATACTTCAATTCATCCAGGAGCAGAAACTGAGCAATTTTCTGAATGAAAGCATTTAGTATTACGATTTTGGTTATGTAAGAGCAATGTAGAGGAAAAGTACAACCAGAAACCAGAAATATAAAGCAACATGCTGCATTTCTTATATAAAAAAATGCACATGACTAAAGATTTATCTGCTTCTGGACTTGACTCACTGCTTAATTTTTCTTGGACTCCACCTCTGTTTTTCCAAGTACCGGGAACTGTGTTTAAAAAGGTCAAAGAAATAATGGCTTGAAAAAAACAAAAACAAAGTGTGTATTAAATTTTTGAAATACTAAATTACAGCCTAAAAAAAAGGGGAAAGCTGAGATTAATAGACTCAGTCCTGTGCTTTGTATATCTCACTGGCACTCAGTGAAGAAACACTTTATAAATCACCCTAGACATGTGAAGGATTATTAGTGCAACATGCTTTGTTTCTTGGTTTGCCTTATTGCCAAATCTCTTAGTACCTACACTACCCTTGTTTAATCTGCTTTTTAGAAGCCACTGAAGACATTTAATAGTATTATTTTTGTCAGTGTGGTTTTAGAATAGCGTGTTTAAAAAAAGAGAGTAAAAACTGCAGACTAAAGGTATACAGAGAAGCAGACTGTGATTTAAAATCCTTCCACTTACTATTTACTGAAGGAATAACAAATTGTTAAGAAACTACCAAAGTCTTCGAAGGCTGTGAGTGTTTAGTAAAAAACATCTCACTTAATCAGCTTCATGTCTGGAAAAACATGCTGCCCTGAGTCAATATACTTTCAGACTGGGTATGGATGTTTATTTTTTTATGATAAATAGCCCAAATGCATAAGCACATAAACAAATAAATATTCAGCTCACACTGTTGCCCTTCAAGGCTCAAGATCTGCATTTCATCAAGAGACAATTGTCAGTATAATCCAAAAAGTGTTTACAGGCAAGACACTGGCATGTTGCCAACCTCACGAATCATATTTAAGTAGCTTATACCTTTAAAACAGCCTAAGCTGTAATTATTCATTTATATGTATGCAGTATCCATGTCCATTCTTTACACAAGCAAACACGGACATCTGTATTTGTAGTTTTCATATAATTCCTCCAGCACACCCTCATGTGGATAGATGTTATGGCCCATTAGCAGGAGATAACACAGAAACTGAAATGCTGGTCGGGTTAATGAATTTTGACTTCTGTTTCATGGAAGTCGTTAGCTTGTTTTAGGAGAAGGCAACTATATTTTGATAGTGCCAAACATCATAATATAATAATACTTTGTTTATTAGTGTTATTGTAAAAAATAAAAATGCACTGACAGCATTGTAGGTCTAAAATGGTGATGTATTTATCTGGCCTTTAAAATGCTATTGGCGAGTGTCATTGAATAGGAATGTACCCAGATTTTCCAGTACAGTAATCGAGCCTAAATCCCGCCAACTGTTACGCAAAAACGTAGATATAATAAACTGAAATTGATCAATTTTAAAGCAGCAGTCTTGTCGTAAAAATAGCTCACATTATCGCAATACTACAGCATAATTTCGGGCTAACATTCGGTGAATTCAATGGAAAATATAAGCCTAAAGACGCAGTGCAGCATTGTGACAGCGCAAGACTGAATTAAGCGTCAAAAATGTTTTTTGGGGGAAACAAAGCTCTGATAGGCTAAATTCTTATCTTTATAGACGTGAATTTTACAAAACAAACTGTTATGCTGGTTTAATTCGGCAATTTAATTTACCAGTATTTAATATACAATATTTTGTATGGAACACAAAGGACAATTAGCCTACAACAAGTTACATGTGGTCAAAGTCGCGTTTGATATTTTACTTTGATCATTAGACTTTTCTTTTTCGCCCAACTTTGAAACAGGGATGTAGACATTAAATAATTTAGGTAGGCTACATATAAATACCAAAGAAGGATTGAAATAATAAAAATAATCATCATCATCATTAAATAATGTGGTTTGCTTGGTTGCGTTTAAATATATTCTGGATAGTTGGTTAATTAAAAAAGATCGTTAAACCATGAAATACAATAGTGTCATTTTCCGATTTTAGGTCAGCATGGCCTGGTTTGAAGTAACCTCTAAAGGTCTGACTTTTGAACTTATTTAAAGAATCAAATACACAATCATTCATTTTTATAAATTAAAAAATAATAAAAAAAACGAAATTGGTCTTGATTATTACATACTACGTGTTAATTAAATGTAATGGTAATGGAGTAGAAAATTATTCGTTTAGCAAATGCGGAAAATCAGCATAGGTCTCGATTAATTGAGAAGCTCTATTTGCAATATTTCACACAAACACGAAAAGTCCCCCAAAAATTTAGATATTACTTTAATATTTGTTCTTTTTTTTCAGGCGACATTAAACTTTTAATTAATTAATGTCCAAATTTATCGTCCTGCCATCGTACATGTCTTCAGTTACAGCCCATTCCAGAACATCTGATTTAGGTACATCTTATCACGACAAGACTTTAAAAAACGTTTGCAGTATACACCAGGTAATATTACTATGGCTAGAATCCACGTTATTTTGTCTGTAAATTTAAATTAATATAAATAACAATATCATTGTTAAAGGTAACATTTACTATACATCTGTGCAACAGCAAGACAACACTTTTTACTCCTACTCACATACTTTACAATATGTACAATAAAGTCCGAATTATACTTGTGCAAGATTTCCCGGTCTCGTGTTCTTTATATCAGCTGTCAGAATCCACGTCACTTTTGCCCTCCTCGATTTTCTCTGAGGTTGTTTTCGTGGATTTGTTCCATTTCTGTGAGTTTTCTGATTCCTCTGACGACGACCTTTTCTGTCTTCTCCATTTTGCTCGTCTGTTTTTGAACCAAACCTAAGCGCAGAATAAGAGGGTAACATGCTTAATTCCAAGGATATGACGTGATAAAAATATATAGAAATGTCAATTAAAAGCTCGAGTTGGTTTTATAGTGTGAATTATTCTTTGACTTGCATTTTCTGTCAGCATTTTTCTGTTCAAACGCAACATGTCTTTGGCACCGTGGCCTAGTCGTCTGCTTTCTTAAATATGTTATAAACAAAACATTAACGATATGTAGGCCTAAACATGAATATAAAGTTATAAATGATGTGTTGACGGTGGTTTTATCTGAAAGCGAACGGTGGCTCCTCAAGCGAACACGATTTCGATTTGTTGTATTCTGTTTCTGGCTAAATAAAGGTAACTATACAGTAATAAATAGCTGTTATTTTATAGCCTATATATAACCTGTCACAATTTATGCAATTCATACTATATATTACTGAAACTTCTCTATCGAAAAGTCATCAAAAGTTTGTTTATTTATTTATTTATTAAGGGAATATGTGTTCATAAGATTCCATTTATTAAAATCTACATGTGGCCTTCGATATTTTTAATGTAAACAATGTAGAATGTCCACGCTACATAAATGTGTTTAACCACTATGAGTAATTAATAAAAAGTAATGGCAGCGCCACGAAATAATTCTAAAATAAGTAGGCCAACAGTAGTGTTTTAGTATGGTTAAGAACTTCGGTCAGATATGAACTGTTAAATGTTGTAAAATGAACTCTGTCAAAGTCAGTCAAAGATAGTCAAACTCTGTCAAAGATATATAAAACCAGTTTCACTCACCTCTACTTTCTCTTCACGTAGGTGCACCTTTCGTGCCAGTTGTTCTCGTGTGCCGACGTCAGGATATTTAGTTTCTTGGAAAAGGTTTTCCAGTGCTTCTAGCTGCTCGTCGGTGAAAATGGTTCGGTGTCGTCTCTTGCGCCGACAGTGTAACTGGTTGAGCAGCTGTAGCTCGGTTCTGGACAAGGTGCCCACGTTCATGTACGACATCATTTGATGTGGGACTGGAGAAATAAGCACAGAACCGGCGCTGTCATAACCTGAAAATAAGATCAACATTTTTGAGTATCAATTTGACATTTCTAATATCTTGTAAATGTCTACATTTATTTGGACTTGCATAAAACTTGCTGCGTTCTGCAATGCGGCGTTTTCTTATCAAAAACTTTTTGGTGTATGCGTTCTTGCGGTAATTACTTTTAAGCATCTTAGTCTAAAATATTATATTGATTTCATGCTTTTGTAACCCAATAAACTGGAAAATAACTTTTCTCAAAGAACCTATAAAAAATTACTCAAGTCTGCAAAAACTTTTTGGTTGTAATTGGAGCATTTATTTTTAAGATGTGCTCCAAAATTCCATGATGTTGTTTAAGAAACATCTGGAACATTCACTACAACAAACAACAGCTAAAGAAATGTACAAATACAAACGATACAAAACAGGAGATTAAAGTAAATAAAATACCTGTAGGGATACACGGACACTGTTGCGAACCGAGGGTTGGTATTGCGCCACAGCAAGCTGGTCCAGTCGGCCCCTGGACGTGAAGTTGTCCATAGTAGTAGTTGTTGTAGCCTATCCTTCCATTCACCGATTGCAAGTTCGGAGCTGGAGGTCCTGTGTGTGAATACAGTCCATTAAAATCGCCAGCTGCCGTGTACAAGGATTCCGTCAAGTTGGAGAACACAACCGGGGCATTCCGATGGAGCAGAACCGAGTCCTTGCAGCTGGGTCTCCCGGCCAAGATGCTGTCGATACTAAACATCCCAGCGGGCATCACAAGCGAAAAGATGTATGAGACTTGTTGCCAACACTAATAAAGTCTTATTTTAGTCCTTTTAAAAAGCACGGGTGTCCTTCATAGTGACAAAAACGCGAATTCTCAGAGTTTGTTTCCTGTTGGAAAGAGTGACCGAGCGCAACAGATTCAGAGACTCGTTTGTGTTGAGCTGAACCTCCTGCTCCGCTTTATACCCCGCTGACGTCATTGAAGGATTTGTGAATGACTTCTCCAATAAGAGATTGGCTGGACTTAGGGTTAGCACACAATGGCGTGAAAACCACCGATCTGTGTATTGAGAATTAATTTGATTAAGTTATTTGCTGACTTTTGAAACAAATAATTTAGTTCCAGCCTGCATTTTTAAAGAGCTGTCCGCATGAGTCAATCAGATTAATTGTCAACAAAGACACATTATTTGGTTCTCGATAGCTGTTTATTTTTATTCCTTCTTTTAAATATATATAAATATATAGGCTATATTTTAATCCATTTATTGCCAGTAATATAGCAAGTAAAATACTTTGTGTGAAATGCGTTTTTTTTCTCCTGTGGATAAGAGAAGAAGATAGACTTCATCGTTTCTCCAAACTCATATTCTGAGTTCTAGCAGGTGAGCTTCGATCTTCGTTTTATTTTGATTTTAAATGTATAAAAACAATGCGCTCTCTAATCAACAGACAACCCTATCAGACCACTTATTTTTCAACAAGTGTTGTAACACGGAATCGATTAAACCAATTTGTAACACCTAAGAAGTCAGGGGTAAAATTAAATGTCTACCATTGTCTTGAGGTGAAAAAAGTTATAAGTGTCTATAATAATAATAATTTAAAGATACCTCTAAATAGATTATTTCGTGTCTTCTTTAAAATAAATGTTAATAAAACGTTAGAGGCATCTTTTTAATCAGCAGATTGTCAATTAGGTGTTCTTTTAAAAAAATATAGCATATGGCTAATAATAAAACATATAGGCTAAAATCCAAAGCAATTAATTAATGTAACAATGTAAAAGAATAAAGTGAGTAGGCGTGGAGCTTGAATCATTTTTCAATGTACATCTATTTAAAACAGACACAAACAAAAAATGCGCAAAATAGCATATTTAATGTAGGCTATTTTAAGAATGACTATTACAAACACATTGTCGGTTTTATGTATTTCTGTAGCTAGTTGTTTACAGTTTAATTTGCCATGTTTCTACATGTTTATCGTTTTAAATGAAAATGTTTAAAATGATGGCATAAATATTTTAAAGAGTACATTTATTTGCCACAATTAATTGCACAACATTTTCGTCTATGTTTTTATAAGTTATTCCCCGGCCACTCTTTATATCTGACATTAATTTACACTTAGCTTTTTGAACTACACATATTTGTAGCACATAAATATAGCTCTGCCGGTAGGGTATTATAGCAAACTTTGACACCCTTAATGCAAAATCACTGGGTTGCAATAGTGAAACAAAATATTACAGCACTCCTTGGTGATAGCCTATATATTTATTTATTTCTCGTTCAAATGAGGCACTAAATTACATGATGCAAAACGCCTGCACTGATGTCCACAGATTCCGCTGCATTACCAGAGACTATATCTTAAATTGCTTAATGGCGCATGTTATTTGCAGAACGGTCGGTCTGACACGACTGTCGCGCTCTGTCCGCGGGAGATAATGCTGAGCAGATTAGCGTGTTTACTCTATCACGAGCGGATTCACGGTAGGGAGGAAATCGCGCGTGTTAACTTACAACACCTCCAATAAGCACACGCTCAATGAACATATGACCCTCGCTGTGATAAGATAACGACCATTAGTGGCCCTATTCTCCAGCTCTAAAACATACTTATTGCAATTACATTGCTTGATCAAATGGAATTTGCATGAAGGAAGACGCTGCTCGGTGACATTGGCTATTCAATTTATCACCAATATCGCACATTTGTAATGTCTGAATGTTTATTGGAAAACCAGAGGATATCCGTGGCATGGCACGGTTGATTATATCTAAACTATGAATAAAATAACAGTCATATTGTGTTTGCACACTGCACTCATCATCTATTAAAAATCGATTTAAATTTATAGAATTCACCCAATAATTATAAACTATAAGCATATAATTACTGGCCAGAAGAAAAAAAATGCATTATATCAAAACCAACTCATGAACCTGCCAAACATTTCTCAGACCAGTGGTTCTCAATCAAGGGCGTCATTGTTATGAAACTATATTAATATGTATTTTAGTTATATTATTTAAATATGCTACTTAAAAGTTTCAATTACATCATTTAAAAATGTAAACCTCCTAAAAACAAAATGTGCAATATGCAGAGTGACAAGTTGTCGTGGGAAATGAATAATGTACTGTGTTTTAAATTGGTATCATGGAATTAATCTATCGACACCCAAAATTTCTGTATATAAAGTTTTAAAGCAATCAGCTTTATTGTTGCAGCAGAAGGACGTGGTGAAATTACTCATAACGAAGCTGACTTTGAATATAGTAATTTGTGTAGACAGACTATGCACTAGACGCAAATGAAACAGTAAAGGCTAATGCAAATCTATAGGCCTATCAATGGTCAAAAGTTATCACAGGAATAAATGCTTAAAGACAGGGCCATTTACGCGTGGAAGTTTGCCTTATTACGAGCGGCAATTACTTTTCAATAGGTGCCTTTTGTTTAAATAATTGCATGTTTATCGCATGATTAAAACGGAAACAAGGTGCTTAATATGCGGAAACAATTTTAGCTCTGCATTGTTAGAAAGTGACTTACAAAAGGTTTATGTATTTTTTCTCTTTGGTTCAACAGTAACATATGTAGGCTATATGTGTGTGTCTATATTCTACATGTAGGCTATATGTGTGTGTCTGTTGTCTTTTCTTATTCTGAAAAACGTTTTAATTATCTAAAGAACATTTTTGGACAATAAAGATTTTTGAAAGAATATAAAGGCTCTTCACAGAACCATTATTTTAGGATTTAAATGTGCATATATATAACACCCCTGGCAAATTCTGACTTAAAAGCTGAGAAATATTTTTTCCACAATGATGTCTTTTGTACATCGTCTTATTATCTTTTGGGGGAAGCCTGTGTCTATTCCGGTCTAAAACAAACTTGATGGGATATGAATAACTTGGCTTTATAGACAGTAAATCATATATATCACATATACACAGTATACATACATACATACATACGTATATATACGTACACACACACACATATATATATATGTGTGTGTGTGTATATATGTATGTATATATGTATATATATATATATATATGTGTGTGTGTGTGTGTGTGTGTGTGTGTGTGTGTGTGTGTGTGTGTGT
>CAIGQV010017386.1:17721536-17760614 GCA_903798115.1 Danio jaintianensis | reverse complement strand
TGTGTGTGTGTGTGTGTGTGTGTGTGTGTGTGTGTGTGTGTGTGTGTATATATATAAAACCTGATTTGTCTCTCTCACACACATATACATACATACATACAAAGATACATACATACATACATACATACGTGTGTGTGTGAGAGAGAGAGAGATCAGGTTATTTTATTTTTAAAATAAAAAAATGCATTACACCATTTAACTTCTCACATTATTTTGACACTTTGATTGGCCCTTACCCTTCAGATATGTAAACACTTTAGCCTATTATGACTGAATGAAAAGATACTTGCATTTTCGGCTCTGCTCTCTAGGCACTCTGTAATTCAAAAAAAGGCACCTAGCATTATTATTTCCTCTTTTTGTACATGTATCTCAACTTTCAAGAGCCACTGAAAAGAGGTAGTAAAAAGGATTGGGAAAAAAAAATGAGATGGCCATTTGAAATTAAAAGCCGTGGAAGAGGTGTGAAGCCACCACTTACATGCTGAATAGCTGACATCAATCACCGTGAGTAAATGGTGGCCCTGCAGACAGGCATAGACAGGCCTCTTCAATAGAGGGTCCGCACACGGGCATCTTCACGGCACAACATGTATTTCAGGGCCTTGATCTGTAAAATCTATCGTAATGCAGCAAATCAAAAGGGACTTTGTAATATAACCACATTTTAACTAGCATAAACAAACCTCAGAGCGAGACAGGCTGTCAGAACCTCCAGATCGCCTCAAGCACAATTCTCCATTTCGCTTTTGTACATGTCATCATGTCTCAGAGAGAAAATATCTGTGCGGATGAATGAATGTCAAGCCAGACAGATAGAAAGATATATTCCACCTATGAGGACACACAAACACCCGAGCGTGTATGTGTGTTGCATTTGAAGTGCTAGACTGAAGCAGATCCATGAACAGTGCCAGACAGCAGTATGTGTGTGTGTGTTTATTTCCTGGGTATTTCAGCAGCAGACAGAGAGGGAAAAGGGAACCTGGCATTGGATTAAAAGGGGTTCTTTGCATTAAATCTTTCATTCCATACTGGTGCCGGCGAGAAATACGTATTTATTGTTCATGTCATAGCTGTCATATTGTGGGTGGCTGTTTTACAGTATGTCTTTTGTTGGACCCCCTGAGCTGAATTCTGCAGTGCTGAAACGCAGGCATCCACTGAATCCAGCTGAGCCTCTGACAGTCCACCACAGCACTTTTACAGTGACTTACAAACACAAGGCCTGTCAAAACCATTAGAAAACACTTCTTATCAATCACGCTAACATTCGGGACGTTTTCTACTGCTTATGATATTTTATAATGTGAATATTTTGTGAGTGAAATAAGTGTTATGTGTCATATTTCCAGTATGTTCAGCTAATACTGAAACAATTTAGCAGCACTTAAAAAAAATCTTATGTTTTAAAAAGTAAATTTTTTTAACAAATAATAAAGCAAATATTGTACAACACTGAAAAACGTCTTAATTAAATCTTCACTATTCTTTGGCTTAGTTCCTGATTAATTTGAATTGATTTTATTTATTAAAATAGTTTGCTAAATAAAATGTTTTAATATTAATATACATATACATCTCTTTTTAGTATCACCATGTAATAGCTATAATTTCTATCTTTTCTTTTATTTGCTTTCTTTATTTCAGATTTTGTAGTGTGTTTCACATTTTGTTTTAGCGTGAAAGTGTTATTTTTGTTATTAGATTTTTTTAATTAATAGTAGTAGCAGTGGTGTTGGTTTCACAAAATATGGACAAACTGAGTTAAATTTGGGTTAAAAAGTTAATTTAAATATAACCCAGCACTTGAAATAACTTTAAGAGCAATAAAAAAAGTTATAATTTTTAATAGCATGTAAACTAAAAACAGCTTTTTATCATCAAAGTGAAACATCTGAATAAACTCAAAATATTTAATTTATTTTTTACTCAGTGTCACTGCTCATTTGACTTCTCTCTTCATTTCCTACATTTCACACACTTTTAGAAAGAATTTACGCTGAGAACCTGTCATTGTGCATAAAAGAAGCTCTCTCTATACGAGGCCTTATTAATCATTATTTCCAGTGTGAAACTATCAGCCAGTCGGAGTAATTACGGATGAAAAGCAGCTGGTCGGGTGGCTGTATACCGCTCTGAGACAGGAGCGAATGCAGCGGCCTGTTATCTAACCGAGCGTTAACATGAGAATTGGGGACACATTTACACATCTTAAAAACCAAACGTCCCTCTCTGCGCTCGCTCTCCTGTCAGAGAGCCATTGTAAAGAGCTACTTTACCCTTGCAGGAATCACAGGAATTTCAAATGGGTGACAGAATCATAATGGAACCTAGAATCAGTCCATCAAAACATCAGGACAGCGAATGACACAAATGAATTGAATGCTGCATATTAGTGCGTTAACTCAGGCTTCTTAATGTCCCATGACACTTTAATTTCTTTTAATTTTTCCTTCTTTTCCTGACTCAAAGACACGTTAAAGCCTCTAAGTGGTATTTACTCCTGCGATAAAGGTTGGTAGTTTCAGTTTGAGTTCAGACTTGCTTCCGCAGGCTTTGCCGTTGTATATTTTAGATATAGATTTTTAAATATTTATATAGGATTGTTGACATTAATATGACTCTAGAAGGCTGGACAATACCATGGACAGCAACAATGAGGCGTCTATGTAATGCTTACCATTAGAGGGCACAGGTGTGCAAAAAACACTGCAACCACAGATGCTCCTCTTTTTCTTATCTGAGTGCATACAACACAAGACTATACACACACACGCTATACATCAACCAGAGGAAAACACATGATTGGTAGCTGATCTTAAAATATTGTAATAAATGCAAAGACTTCACAACATTGCTAAACTAAAATGTATTGTTCCAGTCCTTGATTATGATTGGGTGTGCCATGTTGTAAATTATTCTATAAACATGCATCTGTGACCTCATTTTATTAGTATTAATGCCACAGCATGTATTTTAGCAACATTTATTTAATGAAGTATGAGTGAGACCTGCCTGGTATTATGCCTATTTCATTCACCTTTACAATTTTGAGACCACATCTGTCCCCCATCAAAGAAACTCTTATCATGCGAGAGACAAATTGTTGCGGATTCATATGGAAGCCAAATTTCTGTATATAGTTTTCTGTTTCAGGTATAGTACTGTGTTTTCATCCATGTATACTGTTCAATAAGCCTGCTAATAGACCATTTCAATATGGTCATGCCATTGGCCCATGAACATTTCCTGCATGTTATCAAACTATTTCATAACTGTAACAAGAGGCAATTCAATCATAACTTAACGTTAAAACAGATATCATAACATTATTTATCAATATGTGGCTCTTTTTGTATTCTCTGAAGCTCTAGAAATGAAAAATGTATACCAGGAAATACGCTGGGACCATTGTTTTTGTTTACATCCATCAAAATGGTCTATAGCCAACCTTTTCACTGTGCAACAATCTGGTCTGGTTGACTGTAGATTTTAGTGCTCTAGGACTGTAAATCTAGGACTGTAGATTTAACTTGTTAATTGAATTAGACAAAGAGATTATTTTGTATATGATGCAGACCAATAATTCAATGTCTGATGTAGCCTATAATTCACTTCATATTTCTACAATATGATATACAGTATGCAACAGGACACAAGCATGAGTGCAATATTAAATGAGCATATTTTGTTGTCTAGTGCAATGTGACACTGATTTTAAACAACAGTTCAAACAATAAAAAGGTAATATCGTGGTAATATTTTAGATACAATATTGTCTGTATTTGCCAAATTTGCCAACAAAAAAATATTTTTTGCGCATCACCACCCAAAACAAAGTGAATTTGTTTGAAAATGATACCTTTACTGCCACCTACTGGTAGTTTTTATTTTCGTTTTAATTAAAATTATTTAACAATCTCATACTGCCATTTATTTTAAAAAAAAACATCACACAGATAAATTTATTACATTTTTATTATTATTATTATTAAATTGTGAACTATTCCTTTAAAAGATCTATGAATATTCTATTCTCTTCACAGTGACTTTTTATTTTACAGTAAAATATAAATGCATGTGTTTTGCTATGCATTTTGGGAGCCGTTTTTTGTGAAGCAATAAACCACATCATGCCTAACCACACCCCTAAAATGTATTAGGCTACTTCCAACCAAACTAACCGTATTAATAAATACAAATAACTAATCGTGGTCCTAATACTTCCGAAAGACGAGGGAAAAGAGGAGCAGCAGTAAAACAGAAACATATTGTCTGGCTTTGGGAGGTATATTACAGGAGAGCACCTGGAACGTCGACGGCAACTTAGAGTAGAAACTCAATCTCAGAGCTTTACCTCAGCCTGCTACTGGTGGTCTCCTTTAATCCATTACAGGTGCCAAAGACCCTGCCCTGACTGATACTAGAAAAGGCGATTTGTTTGTCATCCCTCCCTTTTGTCCACCTTTAACTTCTTTTCGGTTAATTCTTTGCATAAGTTTGCATATCCAAATGACTTCTAAATCCTCTTGTCATTAGACTTTGATTTGTGTATTGGCACAAAAGCACCGTCTATGCGCGGATGAAACGTCTTTTTCTTCTTCTTTCTGAAATATAAATGTATTTCTCAACAGCCTTGTAAAATGTTAAGATAACGATAGGCATTTATGCGGCTACTCTAATACGATACCTTTGCACAAGAGTGGCTCTGTTTCAGTTGGCTTTAGAAGAGCAGGACGAATTACACAGTGCTGCCATTGTGATTTACAAATAAGTGAACGTGCCAGCTAATAATCTTTAATATCCACCGATGACAGAATGGAATTAACCGCATATTTTCTCCCAAACATTCAATTTTCTTCCTCCTCGTTGTGTAAGCTAGGCCCTAATCCCGTCTTTATGCGGTCGGGTATTAACCCTATTGAGGCATCAGTGTATTGGCCTCTGGACCCGCGGGCGCAAGGCGCGCGCTCATCGGGGCTCAACGCGCCTTTTGTTCGCGCGCGAGACTCATCGTGCCAGCGCACGGGCTATTCAGGAGCCTGAGAATCAAATACTGCATTTCAGTTAAGCTATGTAATAATTACCCTCATTAGTCGTAACTGGAGCGCGCAGCGAACGGATTTACTAATAAAGCTTCACTAAGGCTATGTAGGCTCAGGAAATATATCATAAGCATAATTCAATAATCAGTGGAAATACATATTAATGCGGCCCTCCGACCCCCAAACTGTCAGTGTTTGCCCTGGAGGAGAGTTGCTGAATTTATTTCCCTCTTCCTCGCTTCGGTCATTTCCCACATTTCCATTCTATGAACTAAATGTTTATCCTCTGTAGCGCTTCAGGGCGAGTTTCAGTGCCCCAGTAGCGACAAATAAAATGTTTTTGTTGCCCTGTCCGTTTGTTCAAAAGGTCGTCGGACTCGTCCACTCGCTGACATGGATATTTAAACTGGTCATTATTCAACTGCACTGTGCAAGTTAAAAATACAGGCGAATGTCGGGAACCTTTAGACAACCCCGGTGCAACATATTGCATTAGGGTTGCTCCAGAATGTTGTTATTGGCTCTGTGGTGATTTTGATTTTATCGTGAGCTGATTCAATCAGAACAATGTGTATTTGAGTTTTGTTGTGGTGGAGCAATGCTTAAAGCACTGTTTTGAGATGATGTGGTCAGGGCATCGTATATAGCTTTCCTTTCCAATCCAGGGAGCAGCAAACAAGAGAAAATTTGTTTGAAAGTTCAATCTGACATATTTCGAGTAATTGTGTTGTTTAGTGGTCATTTAAAATATTTAAATTACAGAAATATGGAATGCAAATACATGTATCTGTCATTGGCTATTAGAGTGCACATATTTCATGTTTTTGAGTTTGGAAAGTACAGTGCTTCTGTCATGTTCCCCTGAAATTACTCTTATATAAGCCCCGCCTTAAATTATCACGGGCCAATCCTACATTCACAACTGTTGCCCTCCACTAACTTACCCAAGATGCTTTACAGAAATTCCCACCAATCAGTGAGAAGCAGTGAGCAAAATCTGAGACTTTTATTTCAGTATATTGATGTACTTCCAATGGGCTATATGCACGGGAAGTCATTCTCAGCCACTCAATAACTTCTGGTGAAAGATTGATGTGACTATTTTCAGTTTCATAAGGTTCCTTTTACAGCATCGATAATGTAAATCGATTAAAATATAATCCGTTATATAGACTTAAGAATTAATTTAGTTGTTCAAGCATAAAACAAGATGAAAAGCCGTTTAAACGCAAGCACTGTCGGAAGCAGCAGGCGAGTGCTGAAACTCCATTAAATATACTGTGGTAAATTAAATTTCCATATTTTATAGACATGGAGCTGAACAATGGAATTTAATGCAGTGCTTCTTGTCTGGTCTGAGACCCACTTTATGTCATATTTCAATCAGGTAGTGAAGTTTATTCATTTTAAAGAAACCAGATCTTAAACGCTGCGATTTTTTTAATGGCATGACAGTTCACTGGAAGCCCTTACTGAAAATGAAAACTCTAAACGTCTGTGCATATACCCCACTGAAACGGAATATTGAGTAGTAGACCAGGCTTTCTTTTTGCACATCATTCCTTCGTAGCAAAAGGTAAGAGGGGTGTGGTTAAGAATATTGTTGCTGAACTGATGTCAACAGAGAAGGGACCACCACTCCAAATACAGAAACAAATGGCCAGACTTTAACTAACAATGTGCACTAGCAAAATAAAAAATAGTAAATTTTGATTTCACATGGACTTTAAATATCTGTATATTAATATTTTACAATAAGTTTGTTATATATTTTTTCCATAAATACAATCAACAATTTGAAATTAATACATTTATAAATACCATTTTCCAGTGTTTTAAACTTTATTGTGCCATTCATAATTATTCATTAAAGCTGTTAAGCACACAGTCTTGTAACATTGTCTTTTTTGGCAAATTGTCATACACTTTGCATTAAATCAAAAAGTCGCAATGTTGGGATGCACTTTATAGCTGTTTGGTTTGGTTCATAGCTTCTTATGCATTAACAAAGACTTTAAAAAAATCCATATGGTAAAAAAACGGGAAACATAAAGAACCAACACTGGTGAAAAGGTGGGCAGACATTACTGCACTCTATTGGCGATTCTTTGTAACTCTTTGTATCATTACTGCTAACATACCGAAACAGTTTTGCACCTGCACAGCATGATAAGTTGAGAAACCTCACCCAGCGCAGTGAAACGGGGATCTAGAAGGAATTCGGGTAGCGAATTGAGACATACCTTGCCAAAGGGAGAATGGACATTGGCAGCCATGAGCACAATGGTGGAGTCAAGATTTGAACTCCATTTGGTTTAATTTCCTCCCAAGTGAAAGGCAAGGAAGATTAATGAAATATCCCCAAATCCATCCTGTTTTATTTCTATTAAATCAACAGTGAAATGCAACCACTAGGCCTGTTTGTGGATGGAGAATTTGGATAGAGTTTCTCCATCTCGCTAAAGAGACCTCGTGTACTTTCATGGCAATGAATGATGCTAGTTTAAAAAAAAAAATCAGTTGTTCCTGAAGTCGGCATCTCAGATTGCACGCCATCCTTCAGAGACGAAGTGACCTGCAGTTATTGAGTTTAGTTTGAGTTACTGTCACGATACGAAATAATCAGTTATTCGACTTTTCCACGGATAACTTCAGGCCTTACCTACTATTTCATTTCCCTATTATATCATATTATATTTTTTCTTATCAAACGTGGACAGCACTAACATAAATGAAAGTAAAAACTTTCCAGAAACACAATTGCAGATGTCTTGCAGTGGGTAGGCTGCTGGTCATCACATTCAGCTCGCTTGGATAAAACAATACTTTCGTGGTGATCTCCAAACTCACTGTCTCTTCAGAAATGTTGGTTTACACAATAGGCTGCGGTTCCGAATGAAATCTATCTAATCTGCAGCTTTTCTACTCATCCGTACAATAGAGTGATCTGGAACGCAAACATGTTTAGCTGTTAAGCTAATTTGCCATCTTTATTTTTCTTTTCCTCGCCATCTCTGCAGGGCTACAAAAGCTCAGCTGTTAGCAAGCAGACACGCTCACTCTGCCATACTGTCTGTCAGCAACCCTCACCTGCAGTCAGACTTGCATACACAGACCCTACGTGGCCTGTTCCACAAAAGTGTTTTCAATCCATAAGCCAAAACCATTGCTTTTTAAAGCGTGTCTTTTAAGACACCATAAATCTTTCCTTCTCGCCGGTCGTTCCAAAAGCCTTTCTCTGGAGTGACAGTCAGCATACTCGAGTTTGACGATGATTGTTTTCAGTGCCCCCCTCCTCCTCCCTCCAGCTCTGCACTCTATCATTTGGAACAATAATAAACAACCACCGACGCGGGCAAAAAAAAAGCCTCCTGAAATCTAT
Organism: Danio jaintianensis; assembly: GCA_903798115.1. Classification (NCBI taxonomy): domain Eukaryota; kingdom Metazoa; phylum Chordata; class Actinopteri; order Cypriniformes; family Danionidae; genus Danio; species Danio jaintianensis. The sequence continues at coordinate 17,752,184 of CAIGQV010017386.1, read as the reverse complement.
TACTGAGAATAGTGTGGTTATGTGGAGAGCGGAGGGGAATGCTCCCCCTCCCCATCCCAGTGCAAACATCACTGTAATTTCCAATGCCAAACTGATTCGGGCCAGGCTTACCATGCTCTTATCTGATCCTTACGGGTGGTCCCTCCTTTTATTCCAGTTGCACAGATCTGGAAATCTTCTTCACACCACACTCGGCTTGTGGATCTCCCCCTGCCAAAGAGCAACTGGAATCGTTTCAATGGAACCCCCCCCCAAAAGGCAATACAAGTGGTTAGATTGGGGGATTAAGATCACTTACAATATGGACGGGTTTATAACATGCCCTCTGTAGTAATGTTCTCCTTTTCATTTGGCTGCCGAGATGCTTGCTGAGGCAAATTTCTTGGTTTTAGAGCAGCAATCAGGCGTTCTTCGGCTCCTGGACCAACAAAAGGCCCACCGTGTAGATTCTGTCCTCAATTACAAAGAAGCGAACGTGGTTTTGGAGATCCAGACAATGGCGCTTCCCTTACAAAACAAACACACAGATACAAGACTTAAAAATTCTAAATGGCACACCTATATTTATGCATATTATTAGTATATTTACTATTTATATCATTCATTTTCCTTCGGCTTAGTCTCTATTTCAGAGGTCGCCACAGGTGAATGAACTGCCAACTATTCCAGCATATGTTTTACACAGCAGATGCCCTTCCAGCATCCCAGTACTGGGAAAACTATTTATATAATTTTATAATAATAAAAATAACACCTAAAGGAAAATGGAAATCACTTGAAGAATCTCTGTTTTATTGTATATATCACACACACACACACACACACACACACACACACACACACACACACACACACACACACACACACACACACACACACACACGCACACACACACACGCACATCTAACACTATATATTAGAAAAGTTTTTAAAAATTATGACATTTTACATCATAAAATATATCATGGCAATGTATGTTTGTAATATGTTACTTTATCTTATCAAATATAAGTGAAATTTGACTCAACTATCTTTTTAAATTCAGTTTAATATAATGTTACTTTTACAGCTTAAAAAATTAAAGAAGCAATTCTTTTAAATGTATACAATTGTATCGAATATACATTTATACTCATTAATATTCATTAATCATACAAAATGTTGTTTAGCATTATTAGCATATTGAAATCTATCTAAAAAGTATTTTTGGATTATAGACAGAAAGCAAAGTCTGAAATGATTCTACTCAAAATTCACCTCTTATAAACGCTTGTCAAATAAATTATTTTTTTATAAGAAATAAGAAAACCAAATCATCAATCAAAACCGGCAGCTGATGTATTTGATGCTGAGACGGGTTTGAGCGTCCGCATCAATGCCACATATGTAATAGCACCATAAATACATTTTTTTACTCGGACACAAAAATGTCTGACAGGGAAATAGTCCTACAATATCACAACATTTTAACACGTCCATATGTCAGGGCTGGCAATAGAAAAGTTTTAAACACTACCCGATGTTTGCCGAACAATTTTTTCCCTCCATGAAAATAAAAGCTAGGCTGAACGTCAGACACACATCATTTTTTAGAGTGCTCAGTGTAATGTTTTCTGCAGTATAGACTCACAAATGCATTTGAGCTCAGAGTTTCTGGCTGCATCGCAGTACAAACACACACACATACACACAACCTCCTTTTTCCACTTTCTTTTGGCTGAGTCACATTACAAACCTAAGAATTTAATCGCTACTTTTCACTGATGAAGAAACCTTCTCATAATGTTTCCTGTTTTATTCGCTCTACCTCTTGAACACAGTTGTCTGTCCAAATATGCAATTTCTTGTCTCTGCGAATATTGTTCTTGGCTGGACGCACCCCAGATTAGATTATATTGATAGGGGAAGATGTATTTAGAGATAGAAATTAAATGGAGTTCCTCGTGCCATAACCCTTCATTTGTTTTTGGTTTTCATTACATATGTTTCTGATTACTTTATTTGCCGATTTGCTATGTCTGTTATTCCTCATTACTACAGAATCGAGGACATTTGAAACTGAACCTGCCCAAATTTTCATTTGCAATTAATTTATTCACTTCCTTCTCGCTACAGCAATGGATCATTATAAGAACAAATAATAAAAACAATACAATAAAAAAATATATATTTATATATATCATTTTATTCATTCATTCATTTTCTTTTCGGCTTAGTCCCTTTATTAATCTGGGGTCGCCACAGCGGGATGAACCGCCAACTTATCCAGCATATGTTTTACGCAGCGGATGCCCTTCCAGCTGCAACCCATCACTGGGAAACATTCATACACACTCATTCACACACATACACTACGGACAATTTTAGCTTACCCAATTCACCTATACCGCATGTCTTTGGACTTGTGGGGGAAACCGGAGCACCCGGAGGAAACCCACGCGAACACGGGGAGAACATGCAAACTCCACACAGAAATGCCAACTGACCCAGCCGAGGCTCGAACCAGCGACCTTCTTGCTGTGAGGCAAACGTGCTACCCACTGCGCCACCGCGTCGCCCATATATATATATATATATATATATATATATATATATATATATCATTTGTTCCATTAAGTGTAAAGCACAAAACAAGGAATATATATATATATATATAATATACAGAATTACAAAACACAAAAGAAAAGAAAAAACAAGAACAAACAATGGTCGAAATAACGCATGCTTTCATTTGTTGTCATTGAAAATCACTAAATAAAGTTAAAACAATATTATTGTGTTGTCTAAAAAGAAATAGTTATGTCTGAATGAAAGCATGGCACTTTTCTGCTATTTTATGCAAAAAATATTATTTCTTATTTAATTACATCATTTCTATTTGGAAGAAATGTCATCAGTAGTTGACAGAATTAAAGCAAAAATGACACTAAATCATAAACACTAAATCATAAAAAAATCCAGAGAAACAGGATTTATCTCTTAAATTCTTTAACTATGTATGTATATACACTGAAAAAAATATTCATTGGATTTACACATTTTTTTTAAAGTAAGCGGTTGAAAACAATTTATATGGGTTGAATTTAAACAAACAAATAAAATGTAGTAATTCAGCCCATATAAATTGTTTGCAACCACTTACCTTAAACAATAGTAAATCCAATAAATAATTTTTTTCAGTGTATAACATTGAATATGTTTTAAAAAACATGTTCTGGTTTCTGAAATTGACCAAAAGTCTGATATTGTATTTTTTTTCCTTCTGAACAACCCCAAAGACTTTCTCTTGGAATGTTTTGTTTTGTAAACATTCTGAATTAATACCTTGGGAAATTTGAGTACCCATAAAAAAATGTTCATGCATAATACATGCATTGGTGTTTCAAACATAACTTAGTTTGGACATGTAGTTTTCAAATAAAGCACACACACGCGCACACACACACACACACACACACACACACACAAGAAGATTGGTTACAGTAAAATTGCAGCAGCTCCATCATTTCCTAGAAAGCACATAAACATTTGTTTCATCAGTTGGTAACAAGACGCCCCCCTTGACAGAATTCGATAAAGCCATACAGTAATATGATGATTTGATATGCGTTACTGTCTTCACGCTCTCTGGAAAACCATGTCAGACATTACAGTAAACCAAGCCTGAAATTTGGAGCTGATTGCATGGCCCTGCAATTCACCACAGCACAAGTTGATGGTAGAATGAGAAATGCTCGAGATGCTAAAGACGATTCGCCCCGCATTCACATTCAAGAGTAGGATGAATAAGAAGCACCAGATGTATGTTAGTTCTCAATCCTCCACCTCTGGCCCTTGGAAATGTCTTAAATTTCCTGTGATGTTTCTGTCCAAGAGGTCTCTTTCGGGGCAGACAGCTTTAGAATAAAGTTTCCATCCCACCTACCAAGTCTCTGCGCAAGTCCCTCTATGTCTGCATTTATCCTATTACCCAAATCTACCAGGATCCAATTCATCTCGGCGAACAGTTGGAAAATATGTGATTTGATGAGACCCGCTTGTGGTGGCCGTCATGTCCCTGAATCTAATTCTCCGTGATTTGAGCTGCTAAACATCCCAGCCGGGCTTAATACCTTATATCAAATCCCTCTAAAAGCGTATAATTTCCAGTGATTGCTCACACTTGCGGCCTACTTGCAAACACATCAGTGGAAAGCCACCAGAGCACACATTCTCGCTCTCGTTTGTGTTTGTCGACCACTGCCAACCTATTTATTTTTCACTTTCTAAGTGGTGGCTGCGAGAAGAGAGTCGAGAAACAAAGAGTCATTCTGTAAGCTTGTGTAATGTTAGTATGGTTTCATTTTCCACAAGTGAAGAAAAGCTGCTGTTTCTCCCTTTTCAACATGCTCGTATTCCATACTGAGTTTTGAAAATGCACTGTTGTCCAAAACGGGAGATGAGGCATCTGCAGATATTTTGAATTAAATGTTATGTGACGTGCTTCTACATTGGCCTAAATACAAAAAACTATTAAAAACTAAGAAAAGAAGAGATGTTACACATTATATTAAATCTACAGAAGGGATTTAAGATGTAAAGCATGTTAAATGAAAGTGAACTGTCTGCTTTAATGTTTCAAATATTATTTTTTTGTAAATACAATATCAAATTATGCGTGAAATAATGTTCCATCCCCATTCAGTGTAACAAAAATTAATAACATCCTTGGCCTACTCTGTACTGATTAAAATATGTAAAATAATAAGCGATGATGCAAAGTTATTATTATATTGTAAGTGATTAAAAGCTTACAAAATAGTTAAACCTATAGTGGTTTGAAAGATAGGGATTAGAAAGTTCTTAAAATGACAATTGATTAGTCATTTTAATTATTAAATACAATATTTTAATATGTGTTAAAATGATTCTGGCTGTAAATGACATTTTAGTGGGTGTCTTTTGTAAATCATGGGGAAAAAAACACTATTTGAGTGGCAGTAAAGGGTGCTAGAAAAACGTACTCAAGTAAAAGTACTATTACTTGTCTGGTGAATTTTCTTTGCACTATTTGATTGGGCGGGAATCACTGAACTGATTATTCTACTCATGTAGATCATCACTGTTGACAAGAAAAAATAAACATATAAAGTACTGACTGCAGGTTGAAGTAAAATAGCACAGCAAAAGTACTGATTTAGCACTAAAAATGCACTCAAGAAAAAAAATTATTTAACCTAAGTAGTAAAAGTACATTTCCTGAGAAAAATACTCAATTCCAGTAATTTGACTATTTGTAATTTGTTACTTTACACCACTGGTAAGTGGTGAACAGCAGTATAGCCTATTATTGTTTTGAAAATGGAAGTTTGTCTTTTATCTGTCTTTCACATTTTATCATTGAAGTTATGATGGCAACTGCCATGTTATATACCCAACATAATAGCTATGTGGTAAAACCAGCAACAATTTAACCAGACAGTAAGCTATTACAGAAAAAGCAGGCTTTTCTCATCCAAAGAAACATGTAATATCTTAAATATAATGTTCATAATTGTGGGATTTTCAATATAGAGTGTGCATAATGTACAGAGACCAAATGGTTGCAAAAATCAACTCGGGCCAAATCATTCACTGGAAATAGATAATTGGGACTGAGCTAAAACCATAACCATAGCTTTCACCAAGGTATTACAGGCATAAGAAACCAAATAGTCAACCAAAGTTGTTTCATGTCTGAATTTCCAGGACAATATCCAATGACCTTCTTTAGAGGAATGTCAAAACTGAGAGCGATGGCCAAGCGCAATCCAGCCCATCAATCTGTCACTCTAATACACTTTAGACTATCATTAAATTATTGTTAGTGTGCGGTACTGTAATATTCCTATGTTTTATTGTGCATCTCGTGTTGTTACATAATAAATTGGACCAACAGCGTTCATCCAAAGTAGCAAAAAATTACAGATCATGGCTTTAAATATTATTTCACAGTCCACATTTTGGTTAGTCTGCGATGTTTAATAGTTTACCCAAGCGCTGCTAAAGAAAAGGAATGTGTTTTTTTTCCCCCAGAGTGAACCACAAAAAAAGCCAATGCATAGTCACCTCAGGATTTTATATTTAGATATCATGTGGAATATTTTTAAAACACATCAAAGAAATGATTTTCAAACGATAAAAAAAAAAAGACCTTCTGTGAAAGTTACTGCTTTTACCAACTGGAAAATGCCTTGTCAAACCAAGCAAAGTGGGTTCTCCATTTGGATGTCACATAATAAGTGAAAACCCAAGGAAAAGCGGGTCCTCGGAATTACGCAAGCACACACAAGTCTTGCCTCTCAGGAGAGCCACATGGAAAGGAAAGCACCGCAAAGAGTCAAACCTGCTTTGGCCCTCAGGAATAATGATAGCTATGTGATATGTTTTGGAGGGGGAAAAAATCTGCTTTTATCTGAGATACTCTGAGGTGTTTTTCAATAAATCAATGTTCTAAAATAATTTTAAATTCACTCTTAAAAATGAAAGATAAAGAAAGTGTGTTTTTGCAGCGATGCAATAGAACTGTTTTTCGTCCTCCAAGGAAGAAAGAAGAAATTCATTCATTAATTTTCCTTCGGCTTAGTCTCTATTTCAGAGGTCGCCACAGCGGAATGAACCGCCAACTATAGCATATACACAGCGGATGCTCTTCCAGCTGCAACCCAGTACTGGGAAACATACACACTCATTCACACACACACACATACATACACACACACACACGCACGCACACGCACACACACTACTGCATGTCTTTGGACTGTGGGGGAAACGGAGCACCCGGAGGAAACCCACGGGGAAAACATGCAAACTCCACACAGAAATGTCAACTGGCAGAGGCTGGGACTCGAACCAGCGACATTCTTGCTGTGAGGCGACAGTGCTAACCACTGAGCCACCATGCCACCCATTAATAGTATTATTACCACATTTATTATTATTATTATTATTATAATTATTATTACTACAGTTCAAAATTCTTTTCCTTGGCTCTATCTGGCATCTTTGTCATAATAGAGCTATTCATATTATGTGACAAATTATTTACATGTTACATGTGTGTAGGTGTGTTCGGGACTTTTTGTTTGTTTGTTTTTTAGAAAACTGCTCATATCATTTAAAACTTATTTAAATATAAATAAAATATAAAACTTATTTTCTTTAAATGAATAGTAATTAATAAATTAGAAAACAATAACAAACATTAATAACTAAATAATCATATTTAAAAAGTAGCATGTTTTAATTAAAGGTATGTTGTTCCATTTTACATAAGATTCTGTGGTAAATAATGATGAAATATTACTTTAACAATTTGTTACATTAAGGTCAACACTTTATTTTAGAAGCATTTATTGTTTTCTACACTTTTAAAGATTGATTATTCGGTTGATTATTCCATGAAGAACCTTTAACATTTATAGCACTTTTTCATTGCTCAAAAGGTTCTTCGCAGTGGAAGAAAGTTCTTTAAATTATTAAAATGATCTTCACACTTATAGGGAAAAATTTTTTTCTTCTAAGAACTCTTCAATAAAATAATGAAAGAACCAAAAATGGTTCTTCTATAGCATGAAATCCACTTTTAAAACCTTTATTTTTTTGTGTATGTGAAAAAAAGCACTTTTGTAAATTTAATCAGATGCAATCGCCAGTATGTAATGTCCTGTCTTTGACTCATGTTTATTTTTTTATATTTATATGTATATTTTCTTTCAGAACGTTTAGCATCTGAGGCAGGGCCTTGATGTGAAGTTGTTGTGGTGAGAGACTCTGCTTGGCTCTGTAATTACATCATTGCTTTGCATTACTGGTTGAGGTCAATGATGTCATTAAGTCTGAGTAGCTTCCAAAATTTCTGCAATGGGTTTATTGTACGAGTAAATCTACTGTTTGTTTCACTAATTCCTAATATCATTAGCCGGCTGTTTTACATGCCCCTGAAATTCAATCAAGCCAACGCTCTTTTTCTTTCTTTCTCTCTCTCTCTCTCTCTCTCTCTCAGCCACAGTTTAACATGCAGCACTTTATTATTTGCCTGTTGAGTGCTTTTTAGAGCTGCAATTAGAGTGCTGTTTTATTCTTTGTTTGCTCTGCGGGCCTTAATTAACAATGCAGAGCCATTTATTACATTACTGCTTGTAAAAAATTTAAGTGCCTCCTCGTACTGGATACAGAATTTCGCTAGAAAAGCCTAGGGGAGAATTTGACACTTCACCCGAGCCAACACAAAGCTCCTGGAGAAACTCTTTTTATTTCCTTGACCCTAGAGACACAGCGCAAAGTCAGAAATAAAGAGGTTTGCTTTAAATTATTAGTAGAGTTTTTTGTTTAGGAGAATTCAGATACTACCTAGGGATCTGTCCCGTGAAGAGACGAATCGCTGCTCGGGATGCGCGACTGATAAGATGCAGCAACTGTAAGTGTTTATGGGACACACAGCAATAATGCAAAGGCCAGAAAAGCCCCTGATCCCTTTTCATAATAGCATTTTCCTAACTGCCCCTTTATCATAAGCAATTTCTTAAACTCTTCAGGGAATCCTTCTTGGGGTTTTTTCAGCCGCGGAATCACCATCTCTCAATAAATTCCACCTTTTAAAAAAGTGTGGAGCATGTGTTTTATGAAGTCCAAGTTCAGTCAGAGTGCAGGCTGAACCAGGGCCCCGTCGTCTCTGGGTTTCATCTGATTTGCGGTGGCAATAAAGGTGCAGGAGGGGGTGGGAGAGAAAAATCCCTCCACATGCTGCCCGTTTCAGATGTGTTTTGGATTGAAAATAGGATTAATGTGCTAAAGTGTGATTAGAATGGTTAAACACGATTAATTGGAACGGACTCGTATCGCCAGGGGAGCGCAGGGGGGTGTTCCTGGACGGCCTCCAGCTCACCAAGTGAACAAAGCACACCAACTGTCCAGGATTTTTCCATGTCTCCACTGGTGCGCCTTTTCCTTTGCATTTTCTCATAGCCAGCTTGTCTGAAGGCAGATTAAATGCAGCTGAGAATGTTGGTGTAGGCCTGCAGCGCGGGACCCTTTGGGAATAGGCAGGAACCACGAGCTTGGACTTGGCCTGAGCTGCGCTGCTTGAAAACAGCCATGCACCCGGGGCAGAGGTCCAGGTGGATCGGCGAGGGAGAGGGGAGTAATTTGGGGTTATTTAAAATGATCTATTAAACCCCTGAACTTTAATCAGGGCTGCTACTATACTGACAGGCGTGATTTACTTGCAAATCAAGATGATGGGGATGGGATAAGGTCAGGATTTGTGCACTTGATTTTTCGGGGCGGCGTCCCGGACTCATTAGCACCTCGGAGACGGATCGAAGCGGACGGGTGAGATCACGCGAGGAGCAGACACACTTGTTTGAGTTCTGTCTAAACACAGCAGGGCTCTGACAGACACCTCAAGTCAAACTGTTTTAGCCCAGACTCACTAACTCACCGCTTTTCAGATGTGATTAGCCCTCATCACTGCAGGGGCTGAAGGAGTGAACGCTCAGTGTAAACACACGGAGCGGAGACGCTGGGAGAGACGCAGATGCAGAGGACATGAGGAGTGACACGGGAAGATCAAGGGGTCTTGGACTATAACAAAAACAGTTTAAGTGTAAGGTTAGCAAACATGCACTCCAACACTGTCACGGGTTCAAAAAAAAAAAAAAAAAGCTAAATAAGAAAAAAAGCTAAATCATTTCCAATTTAACTTTACGACACTGTACTAAAATGATTATAAAAAAATATTAAAATTATAAATTAATCCAATAAAAATGTACTTTACAATTAGTTTAAAAAATTTTATACGCCCGTTGGTATATCTGCATATTATTAATAATATACCTGTAATAATAATAATTATTATTTTTTCTTTCTTTCAATAAATCATATTTTAATGTAAAATGTTGTTACGGTAGTTAATAATAGCAATAATAATCATCATCTTTATTATATTTTCTTATGTTTAAATGAACTGTTTAATTACATAAATAGAATATTGATGTTATCAGTATTTGTAATTTAGTTTCTACTTCAAAAAAATAATATATTTAAATAATCATCATTTTCATGTATTATTTGTTTATAGTTTGTGTTTATAATTGTAATTAAATATTGATATTAATAACCATTGTCCTACTTATTAATATTATAAATTTTTATTATATTTAAAATAATAATATTTAAATAAAAAAGTGTATTAATAATATTTGCAGAGATGATTACAATTTTTTTGTTTTAAATATTATTAATTTAAATGTAATCATTATCATAATTATTAATACTATAATTTCTGATAAAATTAAATAAAATATTAATAATATTTGCTGAGATGATTATTTATATCAAAAGACAATTAGTAATAATTCAATAATCAGACAGTTAAAAGCAAACAACAGCAACAACAAAAATGTCATGCACGATGTGTGGCAGCAATAACTACTTTATAATGACTACACATTGTCGTTGAACCATAATGATTGACAGAGTGCTGACAAGTAGGCTCCGCCCCCTCTGTGTTTCACCACACTCACTGCTCTTCTGCTCTGACCGCGGTCTGCTATGCATTGGAAGATTCTGGCAACTCATAAAACTATACGGGTTCTGGCAGCTGCTGCCCATAAACAGCTGCTGAACCCTATAAAACCATTATGAGGTCCTGCTCGGGTTCAGCAGGAAACAGACATATCAATGTGTAAAACGAGAGGACAGATAAAGCAAATAGGACTTAACTGACGTGCAGCAGAATTCAGTGTCTTCAACCCAATTTCTTCCTTAAAATCATTCGGACTGCCAGCCTTAAAACATAGTAGTATAGATAAAATTCAGATGGCTCTTATTTTAAATAGTAAAATATGTAATTATGGAAGAAAAAAAGAGGGCAAAAAAATAGAAAATGCCACACAGCTGATCTGCTGTGCATGAACATGCTGTATTCAATTGTTTTGCAAATAGACACGCCAATGAAAACTTGCAGCCGTAGCTGGTTAGAGTTCCAAATTCGTCACCTTTCTGGAGGAATATACACAGGTCTTGGTATGTGACAACTCGCACGACATTACAGAACACTGTTTCTCCAAATATGATCAAATGTCAAGATTTAGCTAGTTAGAGGCTTTTGTGTAAAGCTTCTGGTTGTGTCGTGCTGGCAGAAGGTAAATATGCATTGTCAGAGGATTTGAGGGAGAGCCGAGGTTTTCTGATGCCTGTGTGTGTAATTGCTGAGGTCAAGGCCGCTGCTTTGGCGCAGGCAACTATAGCAGGCATTATATATTATTATATGATGAGGAACTTCAGACCCTCGTAAAGTAAAGTATCAAGGGCATTTCCTTTCACTTTTAGCTTCGGGGCCTGGATTTTGTCAAAATCAGGCCCTGGGTTCGCAGTTATATGTGTTTTGTTTGGCAGATTAGTTTCCAACAATCTTATTTTAAATTAAACGAAAACATCATAAAACAGAAAGCAGGCACGGAAAACAATGAAACTCCAGGTCTGATCTACAATGTAAAAATGTATTCAAATGCTATTGGAGGTATAAGGTCATATTTTATACCTTTAATTGTTATATCTCTAATGTCATTGTCAAACTGCAAATTCAGTTTACTGTATGTAATGCTAATGCTGCTATATTCAAAACATCTAACATCCTACTTGGACTGTTTTTGCCATATATGGTATGTGTACTAGCTGAGCAATACATTTCGTAATAGGCACAAGAATAAATGATTCTACAATGGAATGCACGTGACATTCCATTTTCAGTGTGAGAGATGGTTTTTATTATTAACATCATTCATGCAAATTAAGAGGTTAATAGGGTTATTGTTAGAAAATGTAACAGTTAGTGCTATGAAGTCACAATTCTGAGACACGAGTCAATGATGAAAAAGCATCAGAACAATAAAAGCATATACATTTCGTTTCTTTCTTTTCTGAAACAAAGTTGCAAAGAAGAAAAACAGAGTTATAAATATCCATACATTTCATAATTTCCTCAGAAAACGACTATATCTCACAATTTTGACTTGCTTTCTTCATCACATCATTATATTTCTGAATTATGACTATATTTCTCAGAATTTAATAAAGATTTAAAATTTTGCACTATTGATTTTTAAATTCTACTGATTTTCATTACTTGTTATTTTTTTTTATCATGTTATATAAAAAATATATATATAATTTCAGTATCATTTGTATTTTTTGTCATTAAATTCTCTATGTGAACAGAAAATGCACTATACTGTACGGTATGTACACTGAATTTAGGCTTAATATTCAAATAATAAAAATCACATCTGTGAAAAAAAGTAATGATTTCTAAAATATCAAGTAAACATATTTAATATCAAGCAATCTACTGGCTGAAATTTTAAATTTCCAGTTATGCAAAATAACCATGAATAGTGTCACGAATCGCTGATCACTATAACAATAATTTGGCATACTGTTCCACTTACTATTTGTAAAAGATATGATCAGCGTGCAGTAAATACTGCAGAGTATGAAGTTGGCATTTAAGTCTGAACACATCCATATATTAACACAAATACAATATAAAAAAACATTAAAACGGTATCTCTCTTCATTGTTGATCACTTGTGAAGTTCGAGCTAGATTTAGTGATGAAACTTCCTGCTATTTAAAACTAGTTTAGACCTGGCAGAGAATCATCAAGGCAGTGCTTCTTTCTGATGGTGAGCTCATGCTGAGATGAATAGTAATGCACACGGGGGAAGTATTTCATTCGCATATGCCAAACATCAGCAGGAGCCGCAGGACGCACAGTGGACATGTCCTTTCTAAGTGTCACTTTTATTACAGGCCCGGCTGGCAAAGAAAAAAAACACCCGCACTCAGCCATTTCTCCTCCATTTTCCACTACACACTGACATCTGATGGCCCGATGCTGGAGAGGTCTGAAAAAACAATTTACCGGCAGTTTTTTTTTTTTTTTTTTTTTTTTAAACTATTCTACTTTTCATATTGGAGCTTTTGCGTTACATGAAAACGAGAAAAAGGAACTATGTTTCATGTCCTAAAATATACCGGTGAACGTTAACATCCATAGGTCATGGCACGTACCATAAATGTCATGTTCTATAATGAAGACGCCTCTAAAAATCATTGATAGCAGATGGGTATCAGTCCTGGGGTGAATAAATATCCCTCTCTCCTTTTTTCTTGTGGTCGAGAGAAACATATCCAGCGAGATGTGCTTGCCAGTATGCTGAAATGATGTATTAGAGAGCGAAGAGACAACATGGCTAATCTTGAAATAACTTTCTCATGTTGTCTTGCGCAATTTCGCTGTTCCTATATATCAGATAACACGTGTTGTCAGGCCTCGGAGTGCACTACATCATCTGCGATTCAGATGTCCGCCAATACTTTCTGCGCACCGACTGTTTCGCGTAAACGCATATTTGTCTGCTGCACTTTGATGCACTACGCCTTTTGCTCAAAGTCACCGGAGGTCATTTTCAAGGGAATTTGTGATGTTTGTTCAAAATAGATCTTGGAAAACAAATCGAGGGAGTGTTTACCCGAAAAGTAATGCACTTTGTCTGTGTTCATTTTTCATTGAATTAGCTATACACACACCGAAAATGTTTTGACTGTTCCTACCAGACCATAAGTGCACTAAATTCATAATCATTGCTGACAGATGCAACGCGTTTGTGCTGCAAAAGCGCAACAAGGGAATAAAAGTGACAATTTATCAGACAACAGAAGTGTGTTCTCAACTTCCTGAGGGTATCAAATGCATTATTATGTTTCTCTAACAATACTGTTCCCTTGGCAAATGCATGGACTGTCTGCATGGTAAGGGTTTAATGATACCAATAATTCATTTTGTTTGTAGCTCTAAGCAATAAATATTTAGGGAAAAAATGCAATTCTGTTGCCAAATGAAGAGAAAAATTGTTGTAGATGCTTGTATTTTTAGAGATTGCATAAAATGAAATCGAAATTTTAAAGAATTATCCTAAACAAGAAACATTTCATTATTATTTTTTTTAATAAAACATTACTGACAAAATGCATGTCGTTAAATCTGTAGCTTTAAACTCAAATAGCTTTATCAACTACTCTATAATTATAACAAAGTCTCAGAAATGTCTTCAGTGGTGGTACTGTTGTGATTTGGATTAACTAAAAAGAACCAGCTCAGAAAGGGTCAATAGTTCAGAAATCCAAATACTATGGTTGCTGTTATTAATTTAATTCACTAAGATAAGAATCATCTCGGAAGAGAACTACAGTACTGTGGTTGTGCTATATGTTTCCAGCTCATTTTAAACTAAACTATATATATGGAATAAAATAAAACAGAACAAAACACATAATTGGTATCGTTCTCTACACAATCATATTAACAACTACTCATTAATTACAAAAATGAACAGTTGAATATTGTTGAATATTTTTCAGGAATCAAAATACGCCAGCCACTGTGTAGGTTTTTGATTCACAAAAAAAAAAAAAAAAACGGTTCATTAAAGAAATGAATTCTGAAAAAAATGGTTAACAGTGTAGTTTAGTGCAGTTTTCAGCCTGCCTCTGAAGACAATTAACAAAAATGTTGGTTGCTACATTTTTCTCTTCTTGGCAAAAAATAACATTGTGATCAACAACAGCCTCGATAAATCTCTTCAACTCTACTAAGATATACCTGCGTTTTCTCAGACGCTGTTGCTCTTTGAGACAGTTGACCTAACAGTCCTGCAGCTCTTCAAATAGACTGCCCTTAACTTGACTCTCAATCCAATAATTAGGCAGAGAGCTCACTGGAAGAGACGGCTCCGGGCCCCAAACCCACCCACCCCCCTGCGGTCCTGCCAGAAGACTTTCCATAACCCAAGATTGAGAGATTAATTTAGATTATCAGCGGCATGAGCCAAACCCAATCTGATTACTCCACCTTTAGGCTTAATAGGTAAAACAAACAGGGATATCTCTGGATCTAATCTACAGACAATTGTAGGCGATGAGGACGGCTGATAAGGAAGGTACCACTCGGAGGAAACGCTACACCCGGGTCTTTTCCGCGGACCCAGCAGGAGGCTCCTGGGTAAAGCCTGAATAACAAATGAGTTTTGCTGCGGATTTGGCTAATCATCCCAGGCCTCGAAGCCCCCCGGACAATTCTCAACTTATCGCAAGAGTCAGAGCACTTGAACTGGAGACCCCTACCCCTAATTAACAACCCGCCACAAATGAAAACCAGCTGCTAATAATTACATAATTAAAGTGCCTATGGGGGAAAAAAAAGCATAATTTCTGCAGCCATCGCCATAAATCTTGTGCTGTCCGAGCCTATACTTTCAACGTGAACTTTTTGCCGAGCAGGTTAATGCATTACTCATACAAAAAACAGTATCCCTTTGTATTTTTATTGGACCTGCTTTATAACAAAGAGAAGTCTGAGTGGTCTGTCGATGGACTGCCGAGGGCACGGGCTTTGACGCTTGGACATGCCGCCATCTGCGAAGGCTTTTGCTTTCAAAGTCCGATTCTCCTCGTTAAACACACAGACGGGGTCAAAGACATAAACAAGCTGCCACTTTACACCTACTTCTGTTACTAAACACACCCGTACAAACAGAAAGAAAGAAATTATGATATCCGAGCTCAAAATTAGTGCAGATTGGGGCATTTAAAAAAAAAAAAGAAAAGTAATTGAATTTGCTAACAAACTCCAGAAAGCGCATTTGGTATTACTTTTGATAATTCAAAGCCTCGTGACTATAGCAGTGATGTGGCAATTAAAACTATTTCACAGAATAAGCCATAAACACCTCTAAGTGTATTATAGACGGGGTCAGATGACCATAATGCGTGATCTTTCACCAACTTCTTTCCAGGATGATTAATAGTTTAATTTCTGCGAATTATTCGGACACACATTCACACACAACATATTTGATAGAACGACAGCTATTACCAAATCTAGTAATTGACATGTTGTCAGGATGAAAGGTGTAATTTGTTTTCGGAGCACTTAACAGGGTTAGAAAAGCCACCGGTCTTAGCATCATCAATCATCCGTCATTGAGCGGCGGGGCAATAGCATGTGCACGGGTGAAATGTGCTCAGCTGAATGAATACTGTCAGACAGCTCACTTCCTCTCTTTGAATGTGTGCACACTGTTGTTACTGTAAAGATAATTACAACAAGTCTTCTGGTACGTTATTTGTTCTGTTGAAGTGAGCGATTCCTCTGGACATGTGCTTTATTTTTTCTCTCCCTTTCATTGAGGTAATTGAGTCACAAACATTTTTCAAAAGAAAATTTGATATTAAGCTGCGTGTAAAACACTTATTTAGTCTTCTAAAAAAAACACCAATAAAAATAATAGATCATAATATTAGTATGCTGCTTGTTTGAGCATCACAACCAGTAAAAGCAGCTCTTTGGCATATATTTGACACAGACTTTAATTTACTTCAAAAGTAAAGTTCTTTTTTTGCCTGGTAAGTGAAATCACAGAGTATTTGATATTGAGCAGTCATACCAATTTTCATTCCACATAAAATATTTATAGCAGACATATTGATTCGTGATGTTCACAATAAAATCACAGTAATTGCTTTACTTTATTGTATTTATCTTTTAAGACCAACATTTAATTTGAGCATTCCGACCAGCAGTTTTGTTTTTTGCATGACTTTGAAGCTTTTATTTATTCATTTATTAATTCATGAATTCAAAAGAAGAATGTATATTCAGTTATACAAATCACTGATGACAGTCACTAAAACTAATAATGATATTAATGATTTATTAAGTTTATGCTGAATATTACCAAAATAATTACTATTCATATTTAGGATTTTTTTTAAATTAGGTTTTTCATTGTTTGAGCATCACATCATGACAAAGCAGCCTAATCTCACCCAAATGTGAGGTTTAGCAATGAAGTAATTTAACCTTGTGTTAATTTAATTTGTCCACCACATTTTTTAGAGGTTACATGCTCATTAAAATTCATACAAGATTGGTTAAACATGTCATTTTAATGCTAGACTAAAATAAAACAAATAATTTTGAGTTTAACTTTACCTGATACTAAAACAAAAAGTCACGCTATTAAGTATAAAGTAAAAATTGAGACAAATGTGATTTTGAGATGTCAAACGTCCAAGTGTAATCTAAGTCACAATTACAAATAATTAAGTTGGGCACTCAGCAGCCAATACAAGACAGGCAGAGAGTTTGTGAAAGAATTCTAAAGCAGATTTACTGCATGACTTTGACCGTTATTTATACTCTTCACCCTAATATTCCTGAATTTTTTTTTTTTTTTGACAATTGGTACTTTCATCAAGATGACATATTAATATTTGATATATTACAATATTATGTCACAACAGTGTGTTTGTCATTTGAAAGCAATGTAATTAATGTAATGTAATGCATTTTCTTCAAGCTATGTTGACTCCTGCTGATATTCTTATGAGTTAATTTGGACAGTAAAGTTTTGAGATAACTGAGTCACAAACATTTTCCCAGGACAATTGGGTGACAATTGGGACAATTAGTGAGCTGAGCTATGTGTAAATGACTGGAGTTATTTTACTTCATGTTTAATGCTAATCTAAAGTGTATTTTAATTTTCAGAATTAAATACATTTGACTGTATTTATTGTTATATAATTTTAAGCAATAAATACAGTCAAATGTAGTGTTTAATTTATGACAATGGATATATCCAACCACATAAATCAGGGGTGGAGCCATAGCTTTAACACCCAATGGATGGTGAGCAGGGAGTCTGGGAAACCTGTTTGAACACAATTATTATTTTGGCGTAATTTCCTGCAAGAAAACACACATATCAAATCTAAACGGCATGCTAACATTTCAGATATTAATACATAATCCTTCATAAGCTTTTCTGGGTGTTCGTCATTTAAATGCAATATAATAATCTTCACTTTCATCTTCATCTTTCTCCCTTTGGCAAAGCGACGCTCGCTCCTGCTGATTCTCTTATGAGTTTACTTCAAAAGAGTGCGGCAGCAAGTACAGAGCGTATGGCATGAGGCGATGAGACGTTAAAACCAATCACACTAGGAATGGGGAAAATCTGAAGCAGATTTCTTTTATTTACATTATTCCGTTTTTGTGACTTTAAACAGCGTCAGCCAATTACGAGCTCAATTCGCACAAACCCGGCCATGACTATCTGAGGCCTTTGTTTTCCTCCGTGTGTACTGTAAGGGAGTTTTCTGTGCTCGAGGGAAGCTGTTTTTCTAAGCAAGCATGTTGACACATCATTGTACCGCTACACAAGGCCATGATTGGGGCCGTGGGTTTTCCAGCACATTTCAACTTCTGACAGACTGAAGGTTAAGATGTTCTGAATTAGATTTGAATTACAACCACTAAATGCCCCTGTCAGAGTTAATTATGCCTGACACTGGCCATATACATCCAGCTAACTGGCTCTTATAGGAAGGCTCATAGCTTAAACAAAGACAGACTCTAAAGGCATATCTCCTAAAATTGTCAAAAGATAATGAGCTAACAGAGGCGCATTTCTCTTAAAAGAATGCTAATCCATCTTTTAGCCACGACTATTGCTCCACAAATATGTCGGTGGGATATTCTTGCACAGCTGTGACGAGGGGGAGGGGGGGGGGGGGGGGACGAATCACAAGCCAAGGGCTGACGTTAAGGTTCTGATTACGAGGATCACACAAACTGCATAAACACGCAGCAATTTTCTAATGCATTTCAAATCCAAGCGTACCCTTAAACTGCCTGTTTTGAGTTCGCTAATATTTGCAGTTCACTTTTTGGCACGTTTGAGAGATTGGGATTTAAAAAGTGTCTTGTTTGATATTATCGTAGCGTCTAGCAGTGATGAAAATACATCAGGATTTTATTTCAGGGATTATAACAATTTTCAGGGCTTCAGGGAGGCGGATTCACACAGGCTACAGTGAGAAGTGATGCATAAACTCCAAATGTAAAGTTCTCTTTCACGCCGCCGTGGTTGTTTAAGTCTTTTGACACTGTAATTGCTCAGAGCTGAGCACAGGGGAACGAGGTATCCCTAAACAACGGTCAAAGTCTTTCATTTGTTCAAAGAATGAAGAAATAAATTAAAATTCCTGTGTGAGATGCTGAAAATAAACAGTGTGCTGGGGCTGGCATCAACAATTTGCAGGACAGCCTCTGCTCTTTCTCAGCCCGAGAGCCTCCCAACGTGAATGCAGCTCACATCACACTTCCAGCACGGCCAGGTGTGAAGGACTCGCCTTACGCAAAAATTCTGAATCGTAAGTGATTTTAAGAGTCCAAAGACACAAATGTATAGGCAGTGACCTCAGCATACAAATTGACAAGGAATTTAATCTTGTGTTAATTTGTGCACCACATTTTTTAGAGGTCACATGCTCATTCAAATTCATACAAGATCGGCCAAATATTTTTACACTAAAAAATAAAACAAATGATTTTGAGTTTAATTTTAATTTTAAAAAAGGTCACGATATTAAGTATAAAGTATTAAATTTGAGACATAAATGTGATTTTAATATGACAAACCAAGTGTAATATAAGTCGCAATTTCAAATAGTTATGTTGGAACTGTGAAATATGCAGTCAATTATGAGAAACAGTAGCTATTATGAGAAACTATTTTGAGATATAAAGTCTCGATTGCAACTATATTATAGCTCACAACTGTGACTTTACATGTCAATTATTTCCAAAAATTATGACTTCATAATTGCAACATTGCAACATATTCTTGTATAGTCACAGCTTTGAGACATACATGCAATTTTGCAGGTATAAAGTCAGATATAACGTCAATTGCATTTTGATTAAAGATCCAGTCACAAATGCAACTATTCATGCAATTGTGAATCTATACATTAAAATTTCACAACTGCAACACAATTTCTGGTATAAAATCAGGATTCCGAGAAACAGTTCACATTTTGAGATATAACCCACCAAGCAATTTTGTGTTTAAAAAACATCCAGTAGATGTCTAATCATAGATATCTTGACTAAAACAAGGCTAAATTTGGGCTGTCAGTGAAAATATAATATACATCTAACAATAGTCATCAAATTCCCATGTTTAGTCATTCATTCCTGTCTATTAGATGACTAGTCTAATTTTGGACTATTGTTAGACGTCTATTAGAAATTTTGCCTTGTTTTAGCCAAGAGTACTATGTTTAGATGTCTATTAGACATCACTTAAACACAAAATGAGATCCAAGACCTGATAAGAGATGATGCCAACCAAGACTTCGAGGGCAACACGTACACTTAATACACAAATACACTTCATTGAACATGTACACAGACATCACCTATATACAGCAGGTTAATTATGTTTATATATAATAACTTTAACTGTTAAAAGCTATTAGTTACTAGTTAATTAGTAACTAATAACCTTAACTTTTCTGATTTTGACTGCAATGCAATAATGTGCAAACAATGATTATTGTGAAAAGAGCTTTGAATTGAATTAAATGTAATAAATATGCTTGCTAGATAACATTGCAATTAAGCTATAAAAAATTATTAGAAATAAAGTTGCAATTGTGAGATTTATAAAATAATAAAACGATAGAAAACATTGTAAGCTACAAAACCCAAAAAGTAAGAAACAAAATTGACATGACATATATATATATATATATATATATATATATATATATATATATATATATATATGACAAAAAAATCAGCTTACCTTTAAATTTAATACAATACCTGTATTCAGTTTTTACTCTAGAGTTTTCAAACTAATAATACACTTTTGCGGTGCCATACCTCACATCTCAGTTGTGTAATTTAAACTGAGAGACTGGTCCAGAAACACCTCATTAAAAACTCGCAAGTACCCTCTCAGGTGTGCCTAAATGGATGCCCACTTCATGACGCTAAAAACCGAGCTCTAAACATCACTGGGGAACCTCAGAGTTGACCCAGAGAATCAGCTCCCCTGCTATTTATAGGTATACATTACACACCAAGTGAAAATTAGGTTACCCAGTAGTGTACACAAACCAGTGGCCCACGGGTCCAGGCTGACCCTATGAAGCATGTTTAACAAAACAGTCACTGAGCTTAATATACTCCGCTTATTATCAAGGGTAGGATTAGGGTAGGATTTGGCAAGCCATAAATATATCATAGCTTCATTAAATCTGGACACTGTGGTAACGTACACCAGAAAATAGATGATTCAACCTCACAACACTCAGCAAATCCTGAACGCTCTTGTGCAGCGCTATGGGAAAAAAAAGAAAGAGGCCTGGTCTGAAAGGGCCTTACATATGAAACCACTTAATTAGGGCTCCCAAAACTATGCCCCGCTGTTCCAAGCAGGCATTAGGCAGTTGACATGGTGAGTTTGTAGTGGTGAGGCCTAACAAGGTTGTGTTTGTGTATCATCATCAGCTGTTGTGGTCTTAACTCAAATGTTATCGGAGAGGCAAGAGCCATTTAAATCAGCTTTGATGGCTTTTAGGATAACTGTATAAACAACCAATTGCTAGTTTAAAGAGATTACTTTGTCTGAATCAGCATTCTAGTTCAATCTGAAAAGCACCAGTTAGTGAAATGCTCCTCTTGGCCAAGTAGGTCTTAATGGAATATTTCAGGTTCAGAAAAGGATAGTTCACCCTAAAAATCAAAATTTGCTGCTAATTTACTCAGTTCAATGGCCATTGGAGATGTAGGAGACTTTACGCTTTAGTTAACATTAGCTGAAACTGTGGTTTTACCGGCACTTTCAGAATCAGCAAACCATATATAGGTGAAACCATGTCCGTAGCCAGGGTTTGAAAATTTGGCAATATTAATGACTAACAGACAAATAAAATATAATTTTGTTTCATAAAAGTTAATATTTGTTTTGCTTTAATAATACTTTTCAATGATAATATTTGGTGTATGACAACTTAATTGTCTACAAAGTCTACATGATCTATACAAATGTTTAACTAAAGTTTATGAATTTTAGCTTGACTTCCACTGAAATGGTTAGCTAACTAAGGTTACTAAACTTAGTATAATGTACCGTACACCCAGTGTTTTAATTTCTATTGTTCTACAGTTCTGTTGTACAAGGGTTATTTATGCTACTGATAGCATTTTACAGAATAAAGTTTCCTCAGCAATAAACTATCTGCGCGCTTCTTTTTTAATTATTGCATGTCAGTTTAAGTGCCACGGATGCAGTGCTGCCTACTTTATTAATGCCCCAAATTGCTTTATTAACGCTGTCAGTGTTAGTAAAAAAAACCTCTAAATATATGGCAAAATATTGAACCAGAGGTGGCTTCACTCAATCCCACTGAAAATATTCTTTTCAATCATAGAACTTAAAATTGTATTTTTGAACATAAAAAATAGCAAGGTTGGGCGACACGGTGGCTCAGTGGTTAGCACTGTCGCCTCACAGCAAGAAGGTCACTGGTTCGAGTCCCGGATGGGTCAGTTGGCATTTCTGCCTGGAGTTTGCATGTTCTCCCTGTGTTGGCGTGGGTTTCCTCTGGGTGCTCCGGTTTCCCCCACAGTCCAAAGACATGCGCTATAGGTGAATTGAATAAACTAAATTGGCCGTAGTGTATGTGTGTGAATGAGTGTGTATGGATGTTTCCCAGTACTGGGTTGTAGCTGGAAGGGCATCCGCTGTGTAAAACATATGCTGGATAAGTTGGCGGTTTCATTCTGCTGTGGCGACTCCTGATTAATAAAGGAACTAAGCTGAAGGAAAATGAATGAATGAAAATAGCAAGGTTTAGACCTTAGTGATCTTGTTGCTGGCTATACATAAAAAAAAGAAAAGATTTTTGCTGCTTGTTCAAACTACTTTATTAAAATGAGCTGCTAATTTACTCAGTTCAATGGCCATTCGAGATGTAGGAGACTTTACGCTTTAGTTAACATTAGCTGGAACTTTGGCACTTTCAGGGTCAGCAAACCATATATAGGTGAAACTATAGCTGAAACAACACGATTTTTAAGATGGTTTTGGGACAACTTACAGTGTAGGCCTGGGTGAAACAAAATCAATCTTTGTAGCTCCTGACAATACATTTAGGTCTTATAAAGATTATTAACAATTAGCCTGTGCAAGAAAATTACAATTATTACTTTTATTCCACAGTCTCTGCAAACAGTTAACAACAGCCCGGCAGCAAGTTTCCTGTCACATAATGATAATAACTTTTGTTTGTAACTTCAGCTAATTCTGGATGCTACAACCTAAAAACAACAATAAAAATGTTGAAAGCAAACATCAAGTGTCACGCTCATGGACAGTTTGCCAAAGCTGTGGATTAAAGACAATCTTGTGAAAAATGTGAAGCTGATTATTGTTTCATAAGGCCCAAAAGTATTCTCAGAAGCCATGGGCATTAATATTGTTTTGGGTGTATATGTTTTCTTGGCGGTCCATTCTGCTGTGGCGACCCCTGATTAATAAAGGGACTAAGCTGAAGGAAAATGAATGAATGAATCTCTCTAAATGTTGAATATTCCCAAGGCATTGATTTGCATTTTATGAATCAGCAAGGACCTGAGGCTCAGTAAAAGCTTTATTTTTGGGTGTACTATCCCTTTCATGAGAATTATACCTGCAACTTCTATTGTATACAGTCACAATTTTAAGACAAAGACACTGTAACTTTATCTGTGAAAGTTGCAGAAGTCACAGAAGTTACCATATTCTTTTGTTAAAATTTGGTTGCAAGACCAATCCTATTGAAATATTGAGTAACACATTGTGCCCATTCACTTCCATTGTAAATGCCTCACTATAGCTCATTTTCATTAAAGAAAAAGAAAAATATATATATATTTTTATAAAAGAAAAGGAAGGACAAGTGGAAATTCATTTTTGCATTATGCTATAAGTGCTGTCGATTGAGCGTAACTTGTACCAAACCTAGAATTTAGCTCTAAAATCATTTTGACGTTTATTAATAGTGGCAGACATTACATTTAGCAAAACACATTTAAGCAAAAAAAAACAAACAGTTTTAACTCAGCATGGGAAAGCCAAAATGTGTGTTTTTTTTGTCTAGTCTATATTTCTGACATACATGTCACAGTTCTTCTGATTCCATCATCCGCAAAACACATCGATTATACTCGCCCCATGACAGATCTGCCTAATTGTCAGCCTGTTGGTTTATTTAAGCTACATACCAGCTTTACATTCTCAAGCGTTGCGAGCATACAAAATCAATTCAAGCCCCTTCCCCAGACATGCCCGCGTGGAGCACTTTACGTACAGTAAGAGAATATGTGCTCTAATAATACTGTAATTTTATATATTGGCTTATTTTTCTTTTCCTAAATAATACATGCGTTGTGTTAAGTTCACCCGGCAGGAATTTCACTGCGTATGTGCGCCTAGACAGAAAATAGACACTCCAAATCTATCCCATATTGCCTCTTGGTGAAAATCTGGCCTTCTTAAAAGGAAAAATATATAGATGAAGGGCTTGGATATCAGATTATCATCAAGTAGCACCAGTTCCCCCTGTATTTTGTAGCAGATTTTAGTATCAAGTCTCTACTTCAAAGTAGCTCATTACACTAAGTCCTGATTTCATGGTCACAGCTGCATTGTATTAGCAATCACAGCATCTATACATAGTGAGCTGTGGTTACTTTTTAGGGAATGGGCGGAATATTGTGGCTTATCTTAGATATCGATGTCACTTCGGGCGTGCATTATTGAGATACTACTTTTGAGGCTTATTGGCATGTGCAAAATCAAGTTCTGCAATGAAAACATGCCTAAATAGGGTTGTCTCCATTAACAATTTGATTGCCACACACACAAAACATGCTTGTACTAAAAGAAAACAGTAGAGTTTTACCTTCTCCATTGGAGTGCAGCTATTATGGCCACTCATGAGTTTCCAATGGAAGTAATTTTCCCAGTATTTCCCGCCTGGCACGTCAGTCATCAGTCTCCTCACGCTCTTGTCAGTCTTGCGGCAAGTCACAATTTGTGGCGTAAACATGATACGCCAAACAAAATACTTGACGTTATCAATTCCTAATTCAAATGGACACATAAATTGCAGCGGTTTAATTCCTGAAGCATACAACAATTATTTGAATTCATCCCATTTAATAATGCATGCCTGATGGCTGCGTGTTCTCTCGGCATAATCAAGCTCACAGATTTGTATCAAGTTACTCATGACTAAGAGTAAAAAGAGGACTAAATAACCAGGGTTTGAAGACTGGTCTGTCTAATCACACTATGTGGGCTCCCATGAAAGCCTGGGAGGGAAGACCATACATAAGTTTTTAATATATTTCTAAAAATTTTCTTTTTGCATTTCTTCACAGCATACCAAACATAATATGTCAATAGCTTTAAAGAACAGGACCTGATGGCATCTATGGAAGAATCTAAGTAGCAATATACATTTTGAAATGTAATATGCAAAATGTCAATCCAACATGTAAAATGGCAATGTACTTATTTATTCATTCATTCATTTTCTTTTCGGCTTAGTCCCTTTATTAATCTGGGGTCGCCACAGCGGGGATGAACCGCCAACTTATCCAGCATATGTTTTACGCAGCGGATGCCCTTCCAGCTGCAACCCATCACTGGGAAACATTCATACACACTCATTCATACACATACACTACGGACAATTTTAGCTTACCCAATTCACCTATAGCGCATGTCTTTGGACTTGTGGGGGAAACCGGAGCACCCGGAGGAAACCCACGCGAACACGGGGAGAACATGCAAACTCCACACAGAAACGCCAACTGACCCAGCCGAGGCTCGAACCAGCGACCTTCTTGCTGTGAGGCGAACGTGCTACCCACTGCGCCACCGTGACGCCCTGTATTTATTTACTTAAATTTAAAAAGAATATGCTGCTATAAGCATCATGAAGCTGATTTATTATCACATACTGTGCATATACAAAGCACACAAAAATACTTAATTTATTACTAATACATCCCTACAGCCATGTACTGTACAGTGGATAAAAAGTATGGCCACATTAAATTATATATGTATATAGTAACATCTTTATTTCTGAGAGGGACAATTCAGAAATGTTGTCTATTATATATTTTATATCTATAATTGTATGTACAAATTGTCATATTTTTTCCACACGTAACATTAACTATAATGACAATTCAAACAATGACAGTAAGCCTAGCTGTGAAAGCTGTCAAGCTCTAAAAGAAATCGGTAAGGTTATAACGTTAATCTTAAAGCATCATTTTTATTATAAATTTAGTGATAATTACGGTGACGAACACAATTAATGAACTTCTGTCTGATATCTTAAAAACGTTTTGTTAATGAATATATTAAGCTATTTTTTCCGAGCACTATAACCGTAAAGTTAAGTAAGTTAAATCAGCGGAAGTAAGCAAGCAACGGCTTTTACACAATACCATTTAAATATGAATGGCTAGCCTCATTCCACCTAATCTAACATTTAATTATGTTTATCTTCGGCTATGAGTTCCATCCATAACTCCTTTATTATGGGGAATCAATATGATACTTACTTGCTTTTGTAATATTATCAAAGTTTCTCTGTAACGTTTCCTGCTGCGGGTTTGATGGTGCAGACGGATACTGAAAGCTGATTGGCTTAAGCGGTTGCCTCTGGAAAGGAGGGAAATTCAGTTTACCATTGTGTTGGACATATTTGCATAAATGATACAAGAAACATTGGACTTTGAGTAATTAGAATATTCACTCTGAACAGGTCAGGTATTTTATTGGAGTGTTAAAGGGAGACAACCAATAATGATAACTTGTTGTTAAGCAACTCTCCCTCAAACCATCCAATATTTTTTTTTTTCTTCAGTAGAACAATAAGATTTTTAGCTGAAATTGTGGTCCCCCTTGGTTATTCAGAAAATGCAAGCGAGCAGCATTTTCATCCCAGAGATGTTGTAAAAATATTGTAAACAATGTTTCACTTTATAATACCTCAGTGTTGGAGCAATAAGTATTCATTTCGTTTTACTTTCAAAGTGCCTGCAGCGGTTTACTGCCATTTTATGGATTACCAAGGACCACAGTTAAGCAGTTCAGCTAAAACTTTTCTTTAATGTTTTACAGAAAGAAAAACAGCCTCTCTTTTAGAGCCTGAGAGAAAGTAATAATAATAATTTTGAGTGAACTATCTCCTAATATTTACCCGTAAAAACGTATACAACTCAAAAACAATACATTTTTGAGTGATATCACCTTAAAAAATCTTTTCATACATGTTGTGCACTATGTTCTTCAGAAGCCATAAGACATTTTTGTGATGAACTGAAATTTAATATAATTTTCAATGACTCCGAGTGGATATCAGTAGCATCCAACATCGATTCTCCTCTCAATCATACATTGTGACATTGAGCATGCACTTCCAAATCTGACATACACAAGAATATATTATCTAAAGATTCATAAAACGATATGAGGGTGAGTAAATAATGACAGCACTTTCCTTTTTGAGTGAACTGCTCCTTTAATGCCAAACAGCAATACATCAAAAGTGTAAAAACAAACCATGATGTATATTTCTGTATAGAAAAAGCTCAATTTTAAGAGGCAGTCTATCCGTGACATCGGCTGCTCTCTCGGACAGGAAGGATCAAACAGTCTTATGTTCAACGAAAACAAATCTTCCACTCTCGTCTTCTCACCTCTCACCATCTGGAATAAATAATCATCTCTCTCTCTCCTCACAACGATAACTATGTGCAGTTTTTACTTATTATTGTTGATTTTTAAAGCAATCTAAAATTCGTTAAGGGCCAATACTCTCCAATATCTTATCCACAAATATTAAAATGGCTATGTTATTTAATTGGAAACAAGGGAACTCACTCACAATCTGTAAGCGTTTATCCAGCAATGATGTGGGTGGGAGAAACTTCGAAGAGGGAGAAAAAGCGAAAGGTGCCGATGGACTGGGTGGACTTGTCCATCTTTGCAGGCCTTCTTGTGAAGACACACGACTGCTTTCTATCACGTCTCTGCAAACACTGGCTTTCTGCTCAGGAGGCTCAGCGTATGAGGGTAATTACCTTCAGATGAAAGAGAACATGACTGACCACAAACCTGATGTTAGCCATTAGAGGCTGAACCACTTCACTGAATGCAAGCGTGCGGGCCATGAAATATAAAATACCGTAATCTGTGTCCAGCACAACAGATAGGAAAGGGGTAAAAATGCAGATGGTTGAGTCGAGAACAGCAGGTGTCAGTCATGGAGACCAGGCCAAGATTTTCTTTTTCTCAATAAAATGTATTTTTGGTCATTTCATTTGTCCAGAATAACTGCATAGCTTAACCCTCATCATGTATTCAGGTATTCACTTTCAAAATACACATTCGTCCATTCATTTCAATTCAATTTATTAATTCACACATTAATCAATTAATTCAGAATTTTTGGCATTAAAGTTTTAAAGACAATATAATAGGTTTTTTTTTTGTTTTACATTTTATATATAAGAGGTAAAATGCAAATGGTTAAGTCGAGAACAGGCCAAGATTTTCTTTTTCTCAATAAAATGTATTTTTAGTCATTTCATTTGTTCAGAATAACCACATAGCTTAACCCTCATCATGTATTCAGGTATTCACTTTCAAAATACACATTCATTAATTTCAATTCAATGTATTAATTCATGCATTAATCAATTAATTCAGATTTTTTTGCAAGTTTTAAAGAACAAATTGATATTTTTTAACATTATATATAGCAGGTAAAATGCAGATGGTTGAGTCGAGAAAAGCACGTTTCAGTCATGGAGACCAAGCCAAGATTTTCTGTCTTTTTTGTGTTGTTTTAATTTTTAAAAAGTTTTCGTATTCATTTATTCTGTCCAGAATAAATACATAGCTTAACTCTCATAATCTAATCAGGTATTCACTTTTAAAATATACATTCATTCATTCAGCTCAACTTTTTTCTTACATTAATTTACTATGTTGTTGTTTTTTTTGCAATATTTGTTTACAATATTTAAAAACATATTTTTTAATAAATATATATTTTTAAAGTGAATTTTTTCACATTCTGGACCCAGGTATATATGGAATATATACGTATATATACTATATAAGGTCAAAATCTAGCTATTTTAATGTTTAAAAAACAAGCACGTCTGTTTTTATAATATTTCCTTTTCCATATGTCTAACACACTTTTGTGATTGAAATTTGTAGATACACATAAATATGTACATTTACTGATAAACCATTGCGGCACTAAACATTTATTTATTCTTCAGATTTTCTTTTTACAATTACTTTTTAAGAGACACAACTATTAATTAAACACACTACTAAATACAAACACAAAATGATCTAAGAAGTTATATCCACTCAAAAAAAAAGAGAAACTAGTTAAAGAGAGAAAAAAGAAAATACACCAATACCATAGTAAAAACATGCTGGTGGAATAGTATTCTACAATATAGTATACGTTTTTTGAATGCATAATGAGGAAAACAACGATCTTTATCATCATGCACATATATAGCTAATAATATTTTACATAGGCTACCATCACACAGGTTAAAGATCCAAAAAGTTAGCACTTTCTTGTCTTCCTCCAAAGACTGCTTTCTGGACTGGCACATGCCATTCTGACGGCCCCCTGATTGCATTTCAGCTGGATGACATTTCTCATTCGAGCTAAACGAGGGGAACATGACCGTTAGACTAAATTCTCATTACTCTCCTCTGCAAACAGTGGGGGCAATTTACAGACACCACTCAAGACTAAAACACTGTTATTGCAAATGGAAATAGGCCCTGGGACCCAAATGATTCTGTTAATTATTTCTGCATCTCACCAGCCCGAGGTGTCATGCTGTTCGCAAGCCCCCCGCTCAGACTTCATTTCAATATTCCCCAGATTGCTTTTGTGGTTCATGAGAGGAGAAAATGGGTGCGAGGCCAGGAGTGAAGAGGAGAAGGAGGCAAGATTGTCTGAACTGACGACAGGTGATGATGACAAATCAAACATACGCAGTGGCTCATCAGAGGAGCTGCGTACAGTAATTACCATCTGATCATGGCTTTCATCCCGCTCTCATTACTGCTAACTGGGGACATTATAACCTGGGCTCTTTGGGGATTTGCTTTCAGAAATATTCATATTCCATTTCTGGCCGGCATTTAAGAATGGCAAAACGAGAGATTACACGTATGCCCACCTGCATTGTTGTTCTAATGTGTTGGCAAAAAACACGTCTTTGCTGCAGATTAATAGGATGTTGAAATTACGTTCAAGCTGATGATGACAAATAGCTGTCTCGCTGCATTTACCCCCCTCTTGTGCATTTTGGTTACGTATTTATTAGATGATTTTGTCCAAATGGAAAACACAAGCAGCGATTTATCGGAACATTAACCTATATATTGGTCATCATCTATAAATCGTAATGGCCCGATGTACACATACGCAGCGGGATCTAAAAGTCTGTGACCATGTTGGAAATCTGATACTTAAAACTGAGTGGAAGCAGAGAGAGAGACACACTCATACACAACATACATACATACATACATACATGCACACATACATACATACATACATACATACATACATACATACATACATACA
>CAIGQV010017386.1:17694681-17721526 GCA_903798115.1 Danio jaintianensis | reverse complement strand
ACATACATACATACATACATACATACATACATACATACATACATACATACGGTATATGTGTCAATATATAAGTCAAAATTATTTGCCATCCTATGAAATTTTTATTTTTTTCAAAAATTTCCCAAGTGATTTTTTTTTGTTTAGCTGGAATAAAAGCAGTTTTGATTTTTATTATTTTTTTTAAACAATTGTAGGGTCAATATTGTTAGCCCCCTTTAGAAATATATATTTTTTCGATTTTCTGCAGAACAAAACACTGTTATCCGATAACTTAGCTAATTATCCTAACTAGCCTAGTTAACCTAATTAACCTATTAAGCCTTTACATTGCACTTTAAGCTTAATACTAGTATCTTGCAAAATAACTAGTAAAATATTATGTACTGTCATCATGGCAAAAACAAAAGAAATTAGTCTTTAAAAAAACGTGTTGAAAAAATTCTCTCCTTTAAACAGTATTATATATATATATATATATAAATCGAGAAAGAGAGAGAGACGAACACACACACACACACATAATTATTATAAATGAATTATTGTAAATATACTGATTATGATCCATTGATGATTATTATGTTATATTACACATATATACTGATTTATTCTGATATGTTGATTGTTAAATGTATTTTTTTCTGATTTATTATTATTTTACTTTTTATTTTATCATTATTTTGGTTTATTTTAATTATTTTTTACTACTAGTAGTATTTACGGTGTTTTTTTATTTAATATATATGTATGTTCTTTTAATGTAAACTTAAATGCTTTGGCAATACATTTGTAACATTTGTCATGCCAATAAAGCAATTATTGAACAGAGAGAGAGAGAGAGATTTAGAGATTTAGATCTGTTCTCTTTCAGTGCATTCACTGTTAAACCACTAACACCTCTATCAGATCACAGCCAAATTACACTTTATATAAAAAGGAACAAGAATACTAATATATTTTCACAATCCAGTAAATTGTATAACATTATAAATAATTATAGATGGGTACAAGACAGCTCTGAAAAATACAGTAACGCAATTGAAGACCCCCAGATAGGTTTACTTTTGGATGAATTTATGTAATAGTTATCCTCATAATGGAGATGGTGTTAATCTAGCTGTAGAAATCATAAATTACATATTTGATTATTTGGCAACGATATCTAATATTAAAACTACTAAGAAAACTTTTGAACAAAAACAAGAGAAGGAAAAATGGTACGACTTTGATTGTAAAACAATAAGGAAAAACTTAAGACAACTAGCAAATCAAAAACACAGACAACCAGAGAATACAGATGTACGTCTTCGGTACTGCGAGGAGCTTAAAAAATATAAAAACACAATTAGAAAAAAGAAAGAAGAGTACATCCAAAAACAGCTCAAAACAATTAAAGAATCTGTGGATTCAAGTAATTTCTGGGACAACTGGAACCTCCTTAATAAAAAGAAACGTGAACAGCTAACAATACAAAATGGAGACACCTGGAAAAACCACTTTGAGAAACTGTTTAGTAAAATAAACATGAGTACGGAACAATCGCATATTTATAATAAGTTGACCCATACAGAGCAAATATTTGGCAAATACCAAAATCCGTTAGACTACCCAATCACAGAAAAAGAACTAACAGATAAAATACAAAATATAAAAGTCCTACCAACAAAAAAGGCAAGTGGTCCAGACGGTATCCTTAATGAAATGATTCAAAACATAAATCACAAATTCCAATTGGCTATAATGAAACTGTTCAATTTGGTTCTGAGTGTTGGTCATTTTCCTGACATATGGAATAAAGGATTAATAACGCCCATATTCAAAAGTGGAGACAAATCAGACCCTAACAATTACAGAGGCATCTGTGTGAGCAGTAATCTGGGGAAGCTGTTCTGCAGCATCATCAACACCAGACTCATAGGCTTCCTTACAGAGCACAACGTCCTCAGCAAAAGTCAGATTGGGTTTCTGCCAAATTACAGAACATCAGACCATATCTTCACCCTTCAGACTCTGATTGACAAATACGTCAATCAAAACAACAACAAAATATTTGCTTGCTTTGATTTTCAGATTTTCAGAAAGCGTTTGATTCAATTTGGCATGAAGGTCTGCTGTCTAAACTTCTAGAATCAGGTATTGGCTGTAAAACATACAACATTATAAAAACAATGTATTCGAACAATCAGTGCGCAATTACAATTGGAAATAAGCGAACAGAATTCTTCACTCAGGGGCAGGGTGTGAGACAGGGCTGTCCACTGTCACCGACCCTCATTAATATTTACATCAATCAATTAGCAATGCTCCTAGAGCAAGCAGATACGCCGGGTCTCACACTATACGACTCCAGTGTAAAGTTCCTGCTGTTTGCAGATGATCTGGTGCTGCTGTCGCCAACAGAAGGGGGTCTACAGCAGCAGCTGGATATCCTGCACAGCTTCTGTCAGACCTGGGCCCTGACCGTTAACCCAAAGAAAACCAAAACCCTAATATTCCAGAAAAAACCCAGATGTAAGGGAAAAAAACACAGCTTCACCCTTGGTATGACAAAAATTTAACCTGCCACAAGCTACACATACCTTGGGTTGAAAATAAGTGCTAATGGAAGACTTAATTTGGCTCTGAATGAACTGAAAGAGAAAGCAAGAAGGGCTTTTTACGCCATTAAAAAATCAACACAAATAGAAATTCCAGTAGGAATCTGGCTCAAAATTTTCCAGTCAGTGATTAAACCTATAGTGCTATACGGGAGTGAAGTGTGGGGTCCTCTCCTTAGTCATGAGTTTGATAAATGGGATAAAAATCCAATTGAAAGCCTACATGCAAATTTCTGTAGGAGCATCCTCAGGGTACAGAGGAACACACCCAGCAATGCATGCAGGGCAGAATTAGGCCAGTATCCTCTACTCATGCGCATTGAAAAACGGGCCGTCAAATTTTGGAAACACATAAAAATGAGTAATCCCAAGTCTTATCATTTTAAAGCCCTCAAAAACCAAGAAATAGACATTGAAAAAAGCCCCCTGATTCAGATGGTCCTGAAGCTACAAACACAAACCAATATAGCAAATATTCATTTCCATGAATATGAATATATATTTATAAGTAATAATTGAATAGTAATACACTTAAAAATGTTTGTCTAATATGGTAGGGTTGTATGCTAAACTAGCAGTATTTCACTCTATTGAATAGACAGGCAAAACCATTTGAGTTCTAAATGAGTCAAGTAGGCTCAACACACCTGTTTACTGTAGTGCAAACCACTTTCTATATTCAAGTACATTTTTTGTTTCCATGTATTAAATAAATAAAACTGCCACTTTTCTAATTAAATGAAATATAGTTCTGTCACTGTGTTTAATCCTTTCTCTCTAAGACTGTATGGTATAGTTCATGCCAAATGCACTGTAATGTGTTTTATATTGGTAGTTTATTTTAAAATAAAAACAAAAACATTTTTCGCTGGAGGAAACAGCTGTGATTATGAGGTGAACGCAGAGGAAACCCGATTGCTACTCCAAGACATTGGGGTACAAGTGATACAAGTGTATCTATAGCAAAGAACTGCAAATAAGCAGATGTTATAACAATTTATTGATAAACACACCTTGTTCTCTGCTCTGCACAGCTGTGGTTTGCTGATCAAATGAAAAAAAAAGACAGGGAGGAGTCAAATTCTGCCGCCGTTATCATATCAAATTTAAAATGTAAAGTTTTAGGGGGGGCTGAGTAGAAATATTGGGGTGCTACAGCCCCGCTAAAGTAGGCCCAGCAACGCCCATGACTCAGTGTCACAAAATCAAACTGATTCTATCAGGGTTCATACACATTTTTACTACTAAAATTCCATGACTTTTCCAAGACTTTTCCAGAACTTTCAAGTACATTTTCATGACGTAATGTTTCATGTAATGTCTGCATATACATGGTAAATAATAAGAAAAACAATGACGTTCAAATTTCATAGCATATTACAGCATATCATAGAACACGCAACAATCTATTTTGTTTAAATTTGTTTTTATATCTATGTAAAAATGATTTTGATAATGCTTACACAGCACTAACAATGTGAGAGCAAGTTTTTGGCCAAGGACAGAAAAGTAAAGACAACTAACCTATATTCAAGTTAGGGCTGCACAATCGTTTCAGCATCGATATCACAATGTATGCATCCGCAATAGTCACATCGCAGGATATGCAATGTTGGGATTATAGTTTAATATAAAGTTTAATCATAATAAAGTAAAAGTTTATCATCTGCATGCATTTTTAAAGAGATAGTTCACGCAAAAATTACTTGCCATTTTCATTACAGCCTTTACTTGTTTCAAACATTTATGAGTTTTCTTTTTTTTTTTTAAATGAACACAAAAAGAATATAGTTTAATAACTCGTATAGTATTGAAGTGTGAGTAAATAGTGAGTACATTTTAATCTTTGAGTAAACTTGCCTGGCCTGTGACTGTATCAATTTTTCACATTTTAAAACATCCGGCCACAAGAAATTGTTTGCAACTTTAATAAAGATTAAATAATATACAATGAAGACTATGCAGTGTTGATTATTCAATATCTGTACCTGAATAGTGAATACCTGAAAACTATAATTCACTTTTATCTTTACTATATTTTATTTATCTATGCTTGCAATTTATTTGTTATATATTATTCGAGAGTCACTCCCCTACAAAATCCCCCCAATCAATCCAAATAAACCTGTTAAATCATCTAGTGAAATTGTATTCACATGGCAATATTTATCACAGAAATACAAAATATCGTAATGTCAGATTTTTTTAATATCGCGCAGCCCTAATTCAAGTATACAGCTATTTGTTAAACTAATTTCCATGACTTTTCCAAAACTTTGTGGGTTTTTCTGTTTTTCCAAAACTTTTCCTGGCCTGGAAAATGCCATGTCAAAATTCCATGACTTTTCCAGGTTTTCCACGACCGTATGAACCCTGTTTTATATTTAGGAAAAAAAAAACGGGTTCACTGAACATAATACAATGCTAGAAAGTCAAATCTTTTTCCTTCCATCTCAAATCCTATACATATAGAGTTCCTGCAGCTCTCCTTCTGCCGTTACTAAAGCAAAAAGAGGACAAACTAAACATTCAATCTATTAAAAGCAGTGCAAATGCATCTCCACTTGTATTACACATCCACGATGTTCCTAAACAAAACCGGCAGTGTTAACAGAGCATGGAGACGCTCCCATTGGAAAGCTCATACAAAGCTCTCCATGCATAATGAGATGAAGCAATTAGCATGAGCCAAATCATCCTAAATAGGGAGACAATGGTTGCGGTGGCGTATTAGCCGGCTAACAACTGACTTCCTAATTGTACAAGTCAAAAGATAGTGGGGATTAAGAGTGTGTTTATTCTGACACTTCATTAACACCTGAGCCCCCGAGAGATAATCCTCCCATGAGACAGAGCTTTCAGAAGCAGCACACAGACATGCATATGCTTTAAAGGGGCCCCGGACCCTCACTGTTTACCCCACTAATGAGCTGCATTAAGAGGAACAAGACGGCATTAGAGCAGGGATTCTCTAGACCTTAAAACAATTTGCAACGTCAGCTGAAATACTATAAAGTGTTTGTCAAGATCTTCAAAAATATTTTAAATGCTTGAACGCTTTAATTTAACACTGTAGAAAATATAAATTGTGTATACATGATTTAGGTAACAGAGAAATGCTGATGTAATAAGCATATTTTAATAAATGTGCATGTTCACAGGAATTAACTATGTTTAAAGCAAGTTCTTAAATCCAAATCCAGCCTTTAGGAATTTCACAGAATTTTCTATGTATATTTTATTTAAGGAAGCTAATAAATAAATTTTTAATACACTATAAAAACTGCTGGGTTCCACACAATTCATTCATGTTGTCCCAACACAAATCGATTAAGTTAACTTAATTGTTTTTACAAATTTAAGTGGATTGAACATAAAACAATTAAGTTGTCCCAAAAAAAACCTCAAGAATTGCGTTGATTTAGCTCATCAAGTAGTTTGAACAGGCAGCAAAAATCTATTTTTGGGTATAGCTGCCGACTCGTTGCAAAATATGCAGTGATGATTGTTTATAGTTTTAAAACTACGTACAATAAATGTCTGTTATAAATGGGCATTATGTTCTGCATAATGCATTTAAATATGTGCAAATAAATTCTACAAATTTTGATCAGTATGTGTACAAAACATACAAAACCGCAATAACTGTCAAGCATGCTGCGTGTTTTTTTTTTTCTCTCTCTATTTTTGACCAGCTTAATATTTTAGCAGCCAGCCTTTATTATGTTATATTATTTTTAATGAAAGTATTATTTTATTATAAGCATGTAAGTGCTTGTTATTTAGGCTTAGCTGATAAATAAACTAGGGTTAGGGTTGTCAGTTGCAAGTAGTGATATTTTGGTATTATTTTGAATAAGTATTTGGATTTGTTTTGGCTCATTATGGCCTTTTGTTCTTATTTGCCCTTTTTTTAACAAGATCTGGCAACACAAACGAGTCAAGGCTCATGATACCGCTTTCTGCATTAAAATACATTAGTAACAGCTAGTTATTTAGTCTTGGGTGCTTAAAATCTGGGTAGTTACAGTAATTCAGTTATAGGAACTTGCCACCAGGCCTGGTATTCCTGGTAACCAATTTCCCTCAGGGCCACTTTCCTGATTACATTTGCACCATCTCTAGAAGATTCAACAAGATCAATAACTGCAGGCTGTAATCAAAGTTGTTTTATCCTTGTTTGTCATGTTTTGTGATAACAGAGATAGAATGTAGACATAAGTTAAGTAAGTGAAACAGCAAAATAAAAGGACTGCGCCACCTGTGACAATTTGTAATGCTTTTTGTCCCAGAGTCTGAGGAAAGAACACAACACCAAAAACAAAGGCATCTGGTAAAACCTGGTAACATTAGCTTTCTGTATGCATATGTCTTTCTGTAATACCTTGAGGTAATGTGTCAGAGTTTCCTATGACATGCATTTGCTGGATTAGACCATGCTCTGATGTCAAAGCGAACTTAGATCATCTATATTGATTGCATGCCTAAAACTAAAATTATTCCCAGTTCCTGTGATGCAAACATGCAAAAAAAAAAAAAAAAAGCAGGTACTTTTACCGATAGTTCTAGGAACTGTGAAAAAGTTCCTCCACTTGTGAAAGCCTCTGTTGTTAACACAGAGGCATTTCTGGCTGAGATTACAGTGTTATTACAAAGATATATTCTGCTTATATGGTGAACACGCTTGTGTCTCTACATTTAAAATAACTAAAGGCTTGTTTACACCAAGCATGATAACTGTAAATATTAATATAACGATGAATATATCTGAAGAACAATAAATATCTCTTTAATTTTAGTTTGTGCTTTACATTCGGCATTACCCCTTGTTACTAGCAGATGTCCTCAGTGTGCTACAAGTGCATCTGACCAGTGAATCCAACTTGTGTAATTTGTATTTAAAAATTGATCAATCTAATCAAACAAATTTAGCAGTTGTATTCTATGTAGTGGAATTAAAACAACACAAACTGTTTCCCCCAGTTGCAATTTACGAGCCTTGCATAAAATCCATGTATTTTTATCATTATTTCCGATGGTATAACCGACTGTTTTCTAGATAGTAAATATCTTTAAATAATCTTTGAAAACAAAGGCAGTGCTTCTCCACAATGTCATCTATAGATTAAAATTGCGTGAGCCCTTTATCTTTCAGTGAATTGTAACTGGTGTTTTATCATATATTAGCAGAGAAAAAATCATTCTGAAAGTAATCCCAATGATATTGTTTTTCTACATCTTTATCGGCATAGTTGTGGTCTCAACTCTGCTGTTGTTTTACTTTCAAAACGATTTTTAGAACTATATTTATAGCTATCTTTATAGTCATGATTAGTGTGAATGGACCTTAAAGTCTGCGTAAACCAGAAGCTGATGTACTTCCAAATAAAACGGAACATTGAGTAGGGGGTGGGGCTTTCTTTTTTGCATATCATTCCCTCATAGCAAACTAATGGTACGAGGGGCATGGTTAAGAATATGGTTATAATATTTATAACCATAAAACTGATCAACAGAGAACGACCACCATTCCAAACGTCGAAGCAAATGATCAGCCTGAAGAATGAAGATTACCAAAACATTTTTTTTTTAGCAAATTAACTACCACAGATTAATTGTTCGCTTAAAGAATAACAATGTGCGCTATGATGGGGTCGGATTTCGGTCTTCAAATCCATCCCAGAAAGGATCAATGTTTACCCTTTTCTCATGATCCTTTTTCTCATTACTTTATTAATATGATTATTTAAATCAGTATTTAATCTTGAAATGATTTTGACTAATTAATAAAGTTAACACATTGCTTAATATAAGAATGTGCAGTGCATTTGCCTGTCTGTTTGTAATTCTATTTTCAGGAGCCACCAAACCAGGTCAGAGGTCATGGAGACCTCGAGTGGAACTGAAGGGCTTGATGATTGAAAACAACTGTTTTCCTATTTGTATTGCTATGTGTTAATACTGTCTAAAGTGATTTTGATATTATTATTATTATGTGTTAATTCTGTTTAAAGTGATTTTCCATTTTATTCAAGATAGACTTTGTGTAGTGAGAATATAGCAGCCTGAATGTAGATTATACCGGTTTTTAACCAGATTTGATAAAGACGACTGAGAGTACACTCAACCTTGGGTAAAAAACAGATTGTACTTCGAGTGTGTGTGTGTTCTATTTGATTGTAGATCCTTTCATAGGTCTGGGGTCAGCTCTAAACAGCCTAGTGGATGTCTGATGTTTGTATGCTTGAGGTATTCGAGATACGCCCGCACCCACGTGGAAATTTTCTAAGTCTATCTGTGCTTTAACCAATCAGGTTAAAATACCTATTTGTATGACGTAGTTAATGACGTTATGTGAGAATATAATTGTTGTTGGTCTGTGATTGTAAGCAGAGCGGCCTAGGAACTCATTGCGAGTGTTGAAGCTGGCTTCTGCTGATGAAACTGCAAAGTATCTTCAGTAAACTTTATTTATTTGAATCTCTGACTCCGGCTCTACTTCAACTGACAGACTGGTCATTCTTTGGGTTCAAACTGTAAATTATCCCTACAGCTAGCAAAAAAACATTGTACATTTTGATTACACACAGACTTTAACTCAAATATGCAAAAGGCACAACATTTTAGTCATTTCCCTGGTACCACGGATCATTTTGACAACGATGATATCTGTACGTGAAATACAAAGCACGCCAACTTTTCCAAAAAACATTTTAGTATATTGTTTAAACATAATTCTATTGTCTTATTCGTTGTATCTTACACCCTCCCTTGAATGAATCACTTTTGTTGTAGTATCCCTCATTTACAATTGCCTTCGGATCTCAGCATCTGCTAAACACATA
The DNA here is from genome assembly GCA_903798115.1 of Danio jaintianensis. Classification (NCBI taxonomy): domain Eukaryota; kingdom Metazoa; phylum Chordata; class Actinopteri; order Cypriniformes; family Danionidae; genus Danio; species Danio jaintianensis. The sequence continues at coordinate 17,712,087 of CAIGQV010017386.1, read as the reverse complement.
AACGTAGACACTCAAACCGATGATGCAAAGCAACTCTGCGGACCACAGCGCCCACCTAGCAATTCTTAGAAACAGCACTCCATCACCAAAAAAAAAAAAACACAGCCCGATGAAGAAAAGGAGATTTGACTGATAGAGTGATGCTAAATGTGATTGCTGATTTGGGGACGTATATGTGGAAGCGCGTGCGATCCTTATCTCTCCCGATGCCGGGGTTATTCCACGGCCTGCCCTTAAGTCAGGGTGCATAGAGCTGGATCTAATTACACATGAGGAAGCGCAGGCTTGCTCCTGAAGCTGAAGGGCCATCAGTAAACCACTGCATTAATAACCCGTAGGAGTTCTGCGCATTGTAAAGGCCTGACTGCAGCGCACTGTAATCCTCATACACAAAAGAGGAAAACAAATGACCGGGCTGACCGGAATGCCTTGCTATATGCTCGGTTTCGATTGTCGCCTGCTTCTGGAGCTTGAAAGAGAGAAAAGCAAGATGCTGAGGTCGAAAGGGCGACTCGCGTGCTGAGTGACAGACGGTTTAGCGCTGGTTTGGGACCTGCGTTTGAAAGGTCAGTAAAAAGTTTTGGCAACCAAGCAAGCGGAAAACAATGAGCCCCCCTCTGCATATTTATTCGTCATCTCTTTGTTTTTATAGCGCGGAGAATAAATGGCTCAAATGACACGGCACAAGCCTGCACATTGTCAACACAGGTAATAAGTCACCATTAGCCGCTCATTCCCACACTCAGCATATCAGCCCCGCCTGATCCCGCTTCAGCGCACTGGACGCCATTTGCATTCCACCTATATATATATGACCCAGAAAAGCATACGTACGTCTTTTCAACAGCTAGAGATATTTATTTTCCCCCCCTTTATCTGCATTCTGACGAACAAAGGCTTGTTCAACTTTTCCCTCTTAGAGTTTCTCAGTGGACGCAGGTGATCTGCTCCAGCACTTCATCAGGAGTGCTGTAGTCGAAGATAATATCGCTTTGAGAACATTTTTTGGATTTTAAAATGACGTAAAGCAGTTTAATCAAGTCTCCCTGTCACAAGATTAAGTTGAGAACAGAGCCTTAAAGGCTAGGATGTACATTTCAGGGACACAAAATGTAATTGCTAGAATGAAGAAAGAAATATTTATGACCTCCATTGTTTGGATCAAAAGGTCAAGGTTTGGCAGGTTAGCCCCTGCTGGTGGATGATGTAACTATCTTTCTTTATCAGGGATGAAAATGTTTCAGGCTAGAACGGGCCTCAATTCTTACCAGAAACAAAGTTTTCTAAAAGCTCTAAAAGCTAGATTTTTGTAAGACAACAAAGCTTTGTATTAAGTGTATTATGACCCTATTTTTAAACATTATCAATTTTTGTGATTGGGTCATTATGGACATGGTTATGTAAGCTGCAGTAATATTTGTGTCAAAAATCTTATATAAAACATGCTTAACATACTTTTCCATATCTCACTGAATCTTCAGACAGCATTTTGTTAAATAATATGCATATGCACACCCATATGGAGGAATCTCTTAAGAATAAAAAAAACATAGCACTTTTTCATCAGCGTGAAAGGCACTAATAGTTAAAATTTTTTTAGAGCAATGGTTGTTGATTTGAAGATTTGAGTTCCCAACTGGCATAATTTCAACAGCAAACATACAGCAATACAAAAATGAAGACATCTTACAAACTGTAACAATAAAAGGTAAAGTTGTCATGCTAGCTCATATTGCTATTCTTAAGGTCCACAATTTACACAAAAGTTAACCCACAGAAATGATAATAATAGTAATAGTAGTAATAGTAATCTTAAATCGAACTCTAAAAAACTGATTCAGCTTTATAATAGCATTCCTATTCTGATGATGTCAGTTTGACGGCTTTATCTCTTATTGTTGTGAAAGTCCCCTACACTCAAAAAATGACGTTTGCTGTTTGTTCAAACTACTTATTTAAAATGAGCTGAAACAACACAATTCTTGAGTTTTTTTCTTGAGACAACTTATTAGTTTTTACAAATTTCAGTGGATTGAACGTAAAACAATTAAGTTAACTTAATTCATGTTCTTCCAACACAAATCGATTGTGTGGAACCTAGCATTTTTTTTACAGTGTAAGTAAAGAAAATACTTTTCTGTAATTGTTTTCTAAATGGAACCATTTTAAGCTGCACATTTAGATTTTTATTAAATTCACAATTAAATACACTTAAAATATTACATGTGAAATGCTTTGAGGTGCCTGATTTATGACTTTTTCTGTCTCTTTCAACACAAGCTTTTAATAGTCTTGGTGATTAATATTGTCTGTTTAGACACATACAATATTAAATACACTATTTTACATATTTTTCATTTATATTAATATGTTTTTCTTTTCTTTGTTTATTTTCAATAACGTTTTGAGAATCTGAAACCATTTCAGATTTTTACTGTGGTCTGGACCTTACTGTAAGAACACTCTGAGCATCATGCTGGCATTATAAGTCTCAAACCGTCCCAAATCAACAAACATTAGCAATCATAATTCATGAAATACTGCTGAGCGTACAGTATGTCTCTTTCGAATCCACATTTTAATTACACCATGTATACCGTGGCAAAACTCTCCTATCAGAATATATGCTCCAATGCTTGCACAGCTGATGTGAGGTCATTTCTCACCTACCAAGAGTGAACGTTCCAACTCGCTATTTTTTTAACTTCTTGGCAAACATCGATGCAGCCATACAAAATGTGTAAGTGGAGAAATGGATACAACAAGACCATAAAAAGGCCCGTAGAGAGTGAAAATGTATACTCGCAAACACAGTTCATACCTACTTCATCTATTACATAAGACTGTGCAAATGTGATTAAAACATCGGTCATGGTTGCTGAGTCCAACTAAACTGGAGCGGCCTCCAAACACTCGTAAACGGGAGGCAGGAGCACTGCTGGGGTTAGAAAAATACTGAGGTCATCAGCATGCACTTGCACGATGAAGCCCACGCTTACACTGTGGCTCGTGACCGGGCTTTTCACACAGTATTAGTAGCCACAGCCGTGCAGCTCATAAAACTATCTAATACATCATTTCTCCTTTACAATCGGGATCTGGAAATGCACATATACTCACTGGCCATTTTATTAGGTACACCCGTTCAACTGCTTGTTAATGCAAGTGTATATCAGCCTATAACATGGCAGTAACTCAACGCATCTAAGCATGTAGATGTGGTCCTGAAGATCTGCACAAGTTCAAACCAAGAATGAAGAATTTGGCCAAAGTCCCTTTAGGCAAGTGGGCATGCAAGTGTCTATCACTTTGAATGTGTGGCAATACAGAAACTTTCTGTACTGCCCTCTGTGTGTTTACTTCTTTCGTCACTGCCTTTTACGAAATGAGTTCATCACCATTGGATGTGAGGACTAATTACAATGAGGGGAAATTACATAAAAGCGTTTTTATTTTTATTTTGAGAGAAGAGAGTCTGACCTCCAGTGTGGGAAGTTGTGTTAGCGTCATCAAGTTGTGGGTGTGGCTCAGCCTGGGCGTAGGTCTGAGGAAGAGATGCGGGTGATGCTCACGTTTATACATTGAACTGTCTTCCATAACCACCGTACTGCAAGTTAGCTGGTAACTGCTGACGTGTACCAGTCCTTTCTCATCGTCGTGCTGCCAAAGTTACCTGTGTCGGTGTGTGAGGACAACTCTGACAACTGCTGCAAATCTGTCACTTCTCACCGTCCGTACTGCCAAATCACCTGCCATTGAACATTGCTGACGTGTAACCTCTTCAAACCACCGTACTGCAAGTTGCTTGGGTCAGTTTCACGCATGCACACACATACATGCATTCATCACCCAACTAACACTTATTTTGATTTTTATTATATTTGAGAAAATTGAAAGTTTTTTTTTTTGGTTTATTTGTTGTTGTTGTTGTTTTTAGGGGAATTTGTTTTGTATTACTTAAAATGAACGTAAGGATTTCTTTAATGATCGTGGGATATTGACTTTATTTTTTGTTGTTGCTTGTAGTTTAACTTGCCATTTAATTTAGTTCATTAAATATTTCTAAGCTGAATCCTATTTTCTTGTTCTCTATGTTTCTATATTACTCTTATGTAGGGTATGTAATGGATGGTTTGTTTAAGTTTTGTTTTCGCTATCCTGGGTAATTAATTATATAATTGAGATTTATTTTTGGCAAGTTATTAACTTGTCTGGCGCCCGAAATCTTATTTAACACTTGTTATTATATATTCATATTTTATTTTTTTTGTGTCCGAGGTTGACTGTGTTGGAGGAAGATAAACTAAATGCAACGTACAGTGGTCAGCACATTGCGTTGCGACACCGCCGACCCGAATTCGAACCTCCCTTGAGTAGTATTTTTTTTTTTTTTGTGTCAAGACATATAATACTGTTGGGTTACTTATATAGGTGTACATATTTTATTTACTTTTTGTGTGTGACCACCATTACAAATGGGAAAACGTCAAATACTCCAAAACGATTTGCCAAGCTTATGATTAAATTTCATATTTGTAATTACCAATGAAATTTAACTTCATCTGTGTCTTAAATTTTGTATCCAAACGACATGTTTTTTGGCCACCCTATTCCTGCAAATCTCTTCCCAAAATGACCGCGACTTCTGTGTTTACAAGTTGGTGGGCATGCAAGTGGATGCGTTGTCGTCATGTCATTTGCATTTGAATGGCGGGAATTCATAAGGTTTCATACGGATTACAAAACAGAGAACATTTGTTTTCAAGTGTAGTTTTCACGTTTTATGTAGATATGTTTCTTTTGTTTGTAAGGCAAGTATTCACTGAGATTCCAGTGTGTTTGTTGACCCCAGAGGGTTCATAACATTGAAGCTGCAGAAACTGTCATAAAACACACATCTGGATCAAACCCTTCCCCCGAAAAATCAGCAGTCTATGGCGACTAATGACTGGTTCCTTCACCAGAAGGTGGGCCTTCGTGCACTAGAGTGGCCATATTGACTGTTACATTTTTTTCCCATTCAAAACTGTGAGTGGCACATCTTCTGTAACCTATAGCCTTTGATATAGCATGGTTCATGGTCCAAAACGGCCCAGTCTGAGTATTTGAAAAACTGTTGATCTACTGGGATTTTCATATGCAACCCTCTGTTGGAATTACAGAGCACCATACTCTTAAAAAAATTAAGTTTGGAAAAAAAAAGGTTTTGGCAATGATGCCACTAAAGAATGGTCAAAAAAACAAAGAATCCAGTGAGTGCACATTAAAAAAAAAAAATAATAATAATAATAATTTTGCTTCTTGATCAAACTACTTATTTAAAATGAGTTGAAATAATTTTTTGGGGACAACTTAATTGTTTTATGTTAAATCCATGTAAAATTTGTAAAAACAAAACAAAAAAAAAAACAGCTAAGTGAAATTAATCTATTTGTGTTGGGACAACATGAAGAAACGGTGTGGAATCCTGCATTTTCTGTTTGTTCAAACTACTTATTTAAAACAAGCTGAGACAACACAATTCTTGAGTTTGATGAAACAATTGTTTTATGTTCAATCCACTTAAATTTGTAAAAACTAATAAGTTAACTTAATTCCTTCATGTTGTCCTAACACAAACCGATTGTTTGGAACGCAGCATTTTTTACAGTGTGGCAGTGCTGTGGTTGAAAATGCATTGCTATAGCCAGAGATTAAAGGAGTATGGCCAGACTGGTTTGAGGTGCATGAAAAGACAACAGAACCCACTTATTACAACTGAAGTCAGCAGAAGAGCATTTCTGGATGCACAACTTGTCAAAATTTGAAGCAGATGAGCTACGGCAGAAGAGCACACCGGTGAGCTAAAAACTAAATTACAATTTGCATGGGTTCATCAATACAATGGCAGATTGGAAAATGGTTGCCTGGTCTGGTAAGTCTCATTTTCTACTGCAACATTCAGATGGTAGGGTCAGAAATTGGTGTAAACAACATGAAGGCATAGATCCATCCTGCCTTGCATCAACAGTTCAGGCTGCTGGTGCTGTAATGGTGTTGGATATTTTCATGACACACTTTGGACCCCTTTATATCAGCAGAGTATTGTTTTAAACACTACAGTCTACATGAGTATTGTTGTAGACCTTGTCCATCCCTTTAAGACCACAGTCTGCCAATATTGTGATGGTGACTTCCAGCAGAACAATAATCTTCAAATTACTTCTTGAACATGATAATGAGTTTAATACACTCTAAATGTCTCCACAGCCACCAGATCTTAATCCAGTAGACAAATATGATGCCATATGGACCAAATTCTGTTGAATGTTTCCAAAGGAAGTTCTTGATGCCTAACCTGGTACTCACAAGGTGTACCTATTGAAGACAGCATAAGTGACAAAAAGAACACACATACCCCATAACTGAACGACCATACCATAACTTTATTGTAGATATACTCAGCTACAATTACTTAAAAAAAGAGGGTGAAGGGGGGCAGACTTTGTAAAGGTTTTTGTGATCCATAAGGTGCAGAATGCATACCACTGCAGCACTGATACAGTATGAATGAGAGAGTCATTTAAATACACGTCCCTTAAAAATACAGAAATTGAGCTGCAGTTTGTGGCCCATAATTCCCGTTCAAAACTTTTAGTGCTCCACGGTGCTCAACATTCCCATAAACCCCCCGCAAAAGGAGCTCGCCACACATTCCAGTCCTGTTATGTTGTCTTTAAACACCTTGCTGCTGCTAAGAGTGCATTTGGACTTTTAAATCAGGCAATTACAATATTTTTTTTGTCTTAAAAAAAAAAGATGACACTTTGTTATGAAATAAAGCCCTTGTAAATAAATTTAGGGCTGATGTAATCAGATCTATACAATGTATTTAGTCTAAAAAGGAAATACAGATTGGTGAGAAGGGAAAGTCTTCACTGACATGCACTAATACATCTGGATTTATAAACTCCAACTAATATGGGAGAAAGGGGATGATGGAAAAAGGGACAACACGGTCCCAACATATTAAAATCATGCCAGTCCAAAGACTTGACGGGTTACATTACAATTCCATATTCAAAGAATTACATTAAGGCAGGACATGAATGTACACATAGGACACATATTTAGCCCCAGATTGTAGAGATTCGAAACTACTTTTCTACAGTGTATTTTCTCTGATGATATCCTGCAGGCACATTGTATCTCTCCGATAATTTTTTAAAATACATTGGTACAATACCAGCGATGCAAACAGCAGCAAGGCCGAAACCACAAGTTATTCCTTTAAACGTTACGGCATCATATATACACGTTTTGTATTTTATTTTAATTTTATCGTTCTGACATGAGGTAAAGTATGGCGCCCGAGTGCAATGCTTATTTGTGCTACATGTTTAAAAAGAAAAGAAAGAAAAAAAAAAATAAACAACACAAAAATTATTCTCCACCATGAAGGAAAATACAATCTGCAGCATATGATACGATGGAGGACCACTTTAACAAAACACTCCCACAGATGATAATAGACTCCAATTCTTTCCTTTTTTTAAGGTGTTATCAGATCTGTGGGAATTGATTATTGATTATTAGGTTGCAAAAAATAAGTCTGGGAAAAAAAGTTCATATCCATGCGGTGGCACCATATGTGTGATTTCACATTCTCTGAAAGTTCAAAACCAACAGTGAGAAGAAAGCTTAAAGTGAAGGGTAAATAAGTGTGTGCCTTTTTAGAGGCTTGGGGGGGGTGGGTAGGGGGGATGGGGGGGCGTAACAAGCTAGAAAAATATGAACACACACAAACAAACAAAATAAAGTTGCAATAGTCTGAGGGTTAAGGGTTACAGAAACAGTGTCATATTGCAGGGCTGGTGCACACTGACCCTGATGCACAAATTCATGCCATTGGCTGAGTGTAAATGAGAATCCCACTCATTTCCAATAACGATCAATACTAAATTCTGGGGTTGCAACTGAGATCATGTTAAATGGGTCGCTTAACTCTTGCGAAAATGGAAACAGATTGCACTCATTCTCAAGATGGGACCAACGTCAATTTTTAGATGGGTTACGGAATGGTTTGTAACCAACAAATTGCAGTAAAACAGCCTACAAGTAGCAGGAAACCATCAATTGGAAGGCAATATCCAGTATAAAGCATGGCACCAAAATGTGAAAACTTGCTACAGTAGAATAAGACGAGAGTTTAGATGTTACAGAGTCGAAAGGCACCGCTTTTTAGCATACTCCATTAAAAAGATGCAAACTTAATGTCAGTGGGAATGTATTCTAGTGCAAATAGTCGTGAGTATATATATATATTTATCCCCCTGTTAAGGTGCTGATAAGAGGTTTTTTTTTTTTTTTTTTTCATACTGTGCCTCAATGCCATTCAGATTTGTAAGAAGGCATATCCGCACATCAAGATTTTATGGTAAGGCCAAACTATTCACAAGGATCTTCTGAGGTAGCAATGGCTGGGATTATGTAACTTCAGGAATAGTTTGTCCATAACATAACTAAATAGACAGAACGAGGAAGGGGGAAAATTTAGGTAGCCTTAAGATGTAAAAATTCAATTTCATACATTTTATATTAAAATTTGCACCCTTATATATGGGTTATCAATGATTAGTTTACTGTTAATTAACAGATTAGACTTGGTAAGACTGAAAGAAAGGATACAAAGTGAGACAGATGGCTTATAAGAGTGCAATCTATCGATTTTTTTCAAGTGTCAAGCAACCCAATCTAATAGGATACACAACAGTTTTCACGTGAAGGAAAATCCGATCTCATCAGAGATGCATCAAGCTTATGTGCGGAGAACAGTTTTTTTTCCTCAGCATTTCCCCTTCAAGCATAAAAACCAAAAGAATACACAACAGGGAAATGATTTCTACAGCCTGACGAGCTGACAGAACAGAAAAACCAACCCAACAGATTTCAAAAAGATAAAATTAAGAGGTAATACAGTTACAGTGCAAAAAAGATGAGAAATTCAAGCTTAAACATAGCACCAAAAAAAAAATAAATGCATGCAATTAACTGAGGTATTCAAGTGAAGAATGCCTATTAATATGAAAACATTTAGGCTAGACAAGAGGCTACAACACATTTACGCTAAAATAAAGGCTGGTTACCACATCTCCAAACGTGTGAATGTTGAGGGATCGATTTTTACAGGTGCGACCTCACGACGCTGCATCAATATCGACTTTGGTAAGCGATGCGCATGAAGTCATCTAGCGAAATATCCTAAAGACGTACGTAAAGGTGCTTTGTGTCTTACAGAATTATCCGATGCTATTTTTCTCTTTCGTTGGTTGTTTTTTTCTTTTTTTAAAATATAAAATCTGCAGCATATTTTCCCAGGTGATATGTCCTCCTGTTTATCGTTCGTCTCGTTATATCAAAACTAAGTCAGTCTATGGAGACATCTAATGTTCATAAAGACTGTCAACTAAATATCATCAATATCAGTATCAAAAGACATTACTGAAACCCAAGTATCAACATATATATGTAGTAATAAACATTTAATAGCGTAATTCTTTTTTGTTTTTTAATATAACGTAGCTTTATGACGTCTATACAACCCATTCGGTTGGCTACACGAACATGCATCCTCAAGTGCCGTTCACAACTATGCTGATTACAGTAATCGGGAATGTCAAATTCCTATCTGTCTCAAGGATGCAAGGGCCTTTCACTTTCAATACAATATAGATCTAAAACGATTCCGCTGTGATCTGACGAAAAAAAAACACTAATAAAACGGACCCTACAGAAGTGCAAGTTTGATTGAGAGTAAAGTCATCTCAAGATAAAAAACACTTCCAATACCAACACCATCTTACTTTCCATGTGCCCTTCCTGGCACTAGTGCACAGATTGAGGAATTTTGTGTTTGTATGTCACTTTTTTTTATTTATCTTACTTAGTTGATACCTTGGAGTTATGAACTATGTACACTGTAATACTACCTATAAGCTTTAGCTATTTTAACCACTACTACGAAGCAGAGCATACATCTTTCGTTTTTTTTTTATGTTAATAAAAATAGGGAAAGTGTGGGCGTAAGAAGACCTGACCTTTTTCTTAACACTTGCGATACATAAAAAGCACTCGTGATCAAACAAAGCTGGGGAGAAAAAAAGATTGTGTTTGCGCACGTAAAGAATAACATGAAATATGAACCCCATGTGAATTGAGCTGAAATCTCATGACTGGATTGGTTCATTGCGGCATTTATGACCAGGTGTCTGCTTGTCTGAAGCTCAGTTGTTTTGGACCTGAGGTTGGTTGGCTTTGAGACTGCGCAGGGCTCGGCGGGCGGCTGCTGACTTAGCTATCCGGTAGCTGCGTCCCACGCCTTTGAACTTGCCTTTGCCCACGACTTCCACCGTCACCCGTACTTTTCCATCATAGGTTCTTTCCGCAGGGCTGCCAAAAAGAGAAGAAATTATATTTCATTGTAATTTTCAATTTTAAAAAATGAGGCCAAGAATAAAGTAAGAATAAAACTTCTGATAAAAAAGCAAGCATTTTTAAGCTATAGCAATCAAGAATAGCAAAAAATAAAATAATAAAAAATAGATTTTAAATCCATTTTTTTTTACCTTTTCAGGACTTTTAAAAACTTTAATGAAAAGTTACGAGGTGAAGCACAAATTAATAGCTATGTTTCCATCCACCTATTTTTATGCACATAAAAAAACGGTTGATGGAAATGCCCAGATGCGCATAAATTTAAAAAATGCGCACAAAAACATGTGCATAACTGAGTAGGATTAACTTTTTATTTGATAAAAAAAAAATGTGCATAAACCACGATGGAAACACTTTAACTGAACAAATTCCAGTATGCGCATTAAAAAAAAATTTGTTATAAGAGATCATGTGATGATAAAAATGTGTGTGAATGGACAAATCAAGCAGCTGAACACATTGTAAAACATCTAAAATATTGTTTTGGTCATTCTGAAATGCCTTAACCATTTCAGTATTAGTGTTATTATATTATTAATTAGCTCCAGAATTTTCAGGAGCATTTGTGCTCCGCATCTCACACTCACATTCATTGCGTGTCGGCATTGTTTTCTGAGGCGCAAATAATTTATTAAATAAAGAAAAGATTTACGCAGTTTCTCCTACCGCAGAAAATTCTGGTTTTACTTTAGATATTTGGCACCAGTTAATCAGGAAGTGACGATTTTGTTCTCTTTGACACATTGGATAGAAACGCTGCTTTATTTGTTATTATATCTTTTATGCAATATTCCAGTTCTGCGCATATATTTAATTTGCATCTTTGGATGGAAACATAGCTTATGATGCATAAAAACAATGGTAATACTACTACAACAAAATTTAATATGATTTATATTTGGGATGCAAATCTAATGAGTTTTATTCAGATATTTTATTATAAGTTTTTAATTCTTAAAAACGATCAGATTAACCACTATTTATTGACAGACAAAATGTTTGATATTATTATTAATAATATAAAATGTATAATATTCATTTATATTATTACTAGTAGTAGTTGTTGTAGCAGTATTATCAAGAATACGTTATATCGTGTTATACTGGTAGGAAAAATTTGATTGTGGAAAACTAAGTTGTTTTCATTTATTAAGTTATTTCATAAATATATACACACAGACACCAGGGCTGCACAATATTGGAAAAATCTGGCATGAAATAAACAGCTTTATGGTGTTGTGGTAGAGTCAAACAGTATTCAGATGCAGAAGTTAAATAATCAAATGTAAAATAACTCTGCATAGTGTTCATTGCATAAATGGCTATATATAAAAATTAATCTTTATTAAAGTCACAAACGGTACAATTTCTTGTGCCTGAATGCTTTAAACTCTCTTGAAATACTCAAACAGTCACACTACAGCTTCCAATCTCCATGGAGGGGTTTGTAGAGATTCAGAAACTGAAGACTTCATAATATTTCAGATGACATCATATTTGCTCTGAACCACACACTGATACACTGACTTTTACGGTGTATCAAGTTTTGCGCATTCAAATTATTGCTACCATGAGTGTATTTTGCAGATGATTATGTTAAGAGCTTGCTTGCGTACGAGGGAAAGACATTCCCACCTGAACTTAGCTGTCTCTGGCTCCATCTCCAGGAGTTCACGCACTGGGGATCGAGGGACATTAGCGGAGAATTTTTCTAGAAAACGAGACAAAAACAAAAGCAGAGTATTTCAATCTGACATTTCATCACGCATAAAAATGGCACGACATCTGAAAATGACTGAACTTGTGGTCTCCGCCACATGAGCCGGCACACAATCACACGGAATAGAAATGTAGAAGTGATTTACTCGTCAGTTTGTCTTTGGCTCTTACCTATGAGCGGCCTCATCATTGGATAATACACTTGCCAAACTGTCTCAAGTGACATCCCGCTATCCATGTAAATTGCACCAGCTAGCGATTCAAAGATGTCTCCCATTGCTTTGGGGACCTCGATGTCTTCCTCCTTCTCTTCATCTTCCTCCGATCGGCGAAGCTATGAGGGAGCAAAAACAATTCCAGTTCTTTCTTTTTTTTCCTCTCCCATTCGTAGAAAACAAGTGTTTTCTCTCAGGACAGAAAACTGTGTTTTTCCATGTCAAATTCACATTTGTCAAACTAATCACACACAACAAACAGCAGAAAATGGTTTGCTGAAAAAATAACTGTGGTCGTAACCAAGGTTATTTTAGCAAACGGAAACAAAAACTAAGACAAACTATTGGTCATAATATTTTGGTTGAGAAATTTTTAAAAATAAAAATCGCAATAAATGAAAACTAATAACAGTCAATAAAATAAAATTATAATTAGCAAAAACAATGATTGTTTTCAGAATTAATAAGCACTTATTCTGTGGCGGAATATCTGACCTGTGGCTGTTAAGAGAAATAACTGTAGAAGGTGCTTTAGAAGACAGATATATATATACACATTTTTTTTTTTTTTTTCAAAAAGGCATGCTAGGCATATTTAACTACATCCATCTCAAACCCAACAAGTCACTCTGACTGGAAATACATACAATGTATGACCAGCTCACACATGCCCCCTAAAATATTTTTGCACTACTTAGTTTGTCTACACATCAGCGCCAAACTGGGCTGCTGTGACTGTAATTGTTATTTTGGTTTCATTACTTCTTAATTTATTGTAAATTCATAATTAAGATAAATTTGTTGTTTTGTATTTTCACACTCACTGAAATACCAATGCTATCTCACGGCAATTCGTAACTTTTTGATTTAGCGGCTAATTTGTATGAAATCGTACAATCTCATTTGTACAATTTAGTACGATTATGCCCCAAATGACGGTTGGGTGTAGGGGCTGGGTTGGGTGCCTCACTTCCTTTTAAAAATCGTACATTTTCATACAACTGAACTCATACGAATTCGTCTCTAAACTGACAAAACATTAAAAAAATCCTCGTGAGATCAGGCTGCAAATACTCATTGGAAAAACCCTGAAGTGTTAATGAAGGTTAAGACTCATGAACCTTTTAAAAAAATTACATTGTAATCAATGTTAATGAAGTTAGCATATATGGTTCTTCACCTGATTAAGGGTTCATATATTCTTGAATTTAAAGATGATCACAAAAAGTCTCTCTTTAATGTCATTTAAAATTGATTTCTGCCTCTTTTTTAATTTTTTATCAAGGTTTTATATACATCTATTTGGCACAAACTTTATAAATTACAACTCTAATTACAGCATCCTTTAGAAGCAGTTTTTTAAACCAGAAATGGACTGTCTGAAAGAACCAGTTTGTGGAGAAGAACCAGACATCCTCCTTTGCTAAGGGTGTGGATTAAAAGTAGTAATGTTGTACCATAATGTCCAGTTTCCTGCACAGACTGATCATTTCCCTTCACAAGACCTTAATGTATTGTGGGGAGCCAAGGGTATTAATTTAGTTTTGCCTGTATATTTGTTTGACTCTTAAAAGTGCTGGTAGCTGCTGAAATCCGTTTTATGAATCACCACAGTTTGAGCTAAATATCTTCTTCACTGTTCTACTAAAGAAAAGAAGTAACCAACATCTTAAATTGCCTGAAGTCGAGTAAAATTAAGGAACAAATTTTCATTTCTTGGTGAACTTTCCCTTAAAAATGTGAACTGACAGCTGTGCAGTACTGTAATAGCATTCTCTCTCAAAATGAACTGCGATCAATTACTTTTAGCATTACGCTGAAAAGACCTAAATGTCCAATATCGGGGACAACATTATCCAGCTATGTAATTAAGGAGAACATTACTTATTTTATTCAATTTGTCTTTCCTCTTTCGGTATCCAGTTGTTTCCCCTAGGCATAAAATGCTTTCCAGTCAAACAAGACCAGATTCCGAGCCAAGATAACCATTTCCAAATAAATTAAATCCAACTGCATTTTTACGATCCCAGAAAACCGAAAACAAATACAAACACAGAACAGATTCACGATGACCGCCAGTGATAGGATGTCACGCTACTAAATCTTGATGAAATATTATCCATCCACGCAGACGATATAGCATATAAATTAAAGGAGGATTTCCAAGGCCTAATATCTTTAACAGATAACAGCTTACCTCCGAATCCATTCCTTGCATTTCGTTCTTCTCCAGTTGAAATTGCACAAAATCGTCGATCACGTGGAAGAGTTCGGGCGAGACAGCTTTGAAGTACTTGTGGTAATCATACTTGACAGCCAGGGAAGCGAATATGGTGTTGTTGACAAGTGCAGAGCGTAGGTCGGTCAGCACGCCGGGCGAGTGCTGCCGGGGGTCTTCATAAAGGTGCTTGGTTATGAGGTAGTCGAGAATTGCATCACCAAGAAACTCCAACCGCTGATAACAATCTGTCCAGTAGAGAGAAGGTTAAAATCAGACTGTTAATATCACAGATCATTAATATAACGGTGACACAGTACAAGAAAAATATGAAGTGTGTGTGGAAAAATATGACGGAAAATACTGTATATTGTTCTGTAGAGTCGTTCTTGCCAAGTGCATGCAGCGTGCATGATAATATGAGGAGTGTATGCTAATTGACAAACAAATGATTTTTTTCCAGCTGCATCTTGAATGGATGAGAAACAAATTTTTGTTTTTGGCTTGGAACAAACTCAACAACTGTACATCAGCTGTCTGAGTTTTTTTTATTTATTTTTTTACTTTATGTAGTTTAAGTATTACATTAAACTGTAAAAATAAATAAATAAATAGGACAACTTAAAATGATAACGTTATTAAAATGATAATTTCATTTCATAATTTACATTGTGTGGCCTACTAGTACTTTTTTTTATCAGTACCTGACAACAAAACATATGTTTATTTTATCTTATATAATTTAACAATAATTTTTATTTATTAGACAATAATAAATAATTTAGTAGGACTTATTATAGGATTTACTAATAAGATTTATTATTTATTAGATAATTTATTATTTCATATTAATTCATGGCATTAGATTATATAATAAAAATAAACAAAAAATACTAAATAAAAATGTTAACATTTATTATAATTTAAAATGATTAATAATAATTAAAATATATATATTTGTTTATTCAAGTTATTATTGAACTGTAAATTTGACATTTTGTTATTGTATTACTGTATAATAAAATCAATTAATTTAGTTTGAACAATAACATTACATAATGCAATATTATATTAATATATTATTATAAAAAAAATTATAATAAATAAATAAATGACAATTATTATAATGATCATATTAATACTTCATTAATAATAACTTAATAATAAATAATAATTAAACATTTTCTTATTAAAAAATATTTCATTATATTACATATTAAAATGAACAAAATAAACTTATGTAAACTATCCTAGTATTTTTTTAAGGGCTGTGGATGCTTCCTAAAAACATTCAAATAAACACAAAATCCACAGACCTGTAATGGTGTTGTAATGATACGAGGCGTGTGTGAAGGCCTGCAGCAAGTACGCCTTGTTCTTAAATGTGTAGTTGATCTTGCTCTCGAAGTTCAGGAAGCCGGAGATGAGGTGGTTGAGAGTGCGCTCAGCGTCCGGGTGCTCGAACATGCAGCGCGGCGGGATCTTCAGCCAGCCATACTGGAGCTCGGCAGAGCCTCCCGAACTTTGCTTTTCTGCCGGGAGCACCTTCAGGCCCAGAGAGCAGAGGAACAGCTGAGCCGCTCGCTCTCCACAGCTGGTCAAATAGCAGCCCAGCAGAGCCTCCACACAGTCCGCTATGCTCTTATCTGCGATGCACTGCTCTGTGTGGAGGTCATAAGAGATGGACTGTTTCCCAATGTCCGTGCCGCAGTTTTCTTCGGAGGGATTCCAGAAGCCCACCACGAAATCGTCCTCCTCGCCTGCTTTACTGGGGTCCAGGTAACACATGGCATCCCAGGAGCTGTAGTCGAACTCGTCAGCACCCCCGTCTGACGAGAAGTGGGAGTTGTGGGCTTTTTTGGGAGCTTTCCATTCGTAGCCGGGCTCTGTGGGCTGGAGGGAGATCTTCTTGCCGAAGGCGCCAGAGCCGATTAACATGCTGTCGATGAAGCGGATGTGTTCGTAGTAATACTCCAGGTCGTCTTCAACATTCACGTCTTCTTTAGATGGCTCGACCTCCGCATCTTCTGGCTCATCGTCGTCATCCTCGTCTTCGTCGTCGCTGGCTTTTCCGTTCGCTAAATCTTTATTCTGAAAAACAACAATAGAATTGGGCATATGTTAAAAGCTGGAAAAACAAAACGATACTAAACTATGAAAGGAAATGTTACAATCAACACCAAAACAATCATTATTGTTATTATATACTGTTATATATTATAATTTAAGACTAATGATTATTTTTATTCTGAAATAATTAATAATATTTGTAATTTTTAAACAACCATTAATGTTACTACTATACATTATATACTGTTATATATTATAATTTAAGACTGATGATTTTTCTTCCAAAAACAATTAATATTTATACATTTTATAATATTTATAATTTTTAAACAACCATTAGTATTACTACTACTACTATACATAATTGACTGTTATATATTATAATTTTAGACTGACAATTTTTTTCCAAAATAATTAATGTTTATAAAATTAAATATTTTATAATATTTATAATTTTTAAACAGCCATTATTGTTACTACAATACATTATAAACTGTTATATATTATAATATTATTCATTCATTTTCTTTTCGGCTTAGTCCCTTTATTAATCTGGGGTCGCCACAGCGGGATGAACCGCCAACTTATCCAGCATATGTTTTACGCAGCGGATGCCCTTCCAGCTGCAACCCATCACTGGGAAACATTCATACACACTCATTCACATTCATACGATACGGACAATTTTAGCTTACCCAATTCACCTATACC
>CAIGQV010017386.1:17667497-17694113 GCA_903798115.1 Danio jaintianensis | reverse complement strand
CGACCTTCTTGCTGTGAGGCGAACGTGCTACCCACTGCGCCACCACCATAATATAATTATTATAATATTAGACTGACATTTTTTTTTCCAAAACAATTTATAATATTTATACATTTGTTATAATATTGGGGCGGCGCAGTGGGTAGCGCTGTCGCCTCACAGCAAGAAGGTCGCTGGTTTGAGCCTTGGCTGGGTCAGTTGGCATTTGTGTGTGGAGTTTGCATGTTTTCCCTGTGTTCATGTGGGTTTCCTCCGGGTGCTCCGGTTTCCCCCACAAGTCCAAAGACATGCGCTATAGGAGAATTGGGTAAGCTAAATTGTCCGTAGTGAATGAGAGTGTTTGGGTGTTTTCCCCAGTGATGGGTTGCAGCTGCGTAAACCATATGCTGGATACGTTGGCGGTTCATTCCGCTGTGGCGACCCCTGATTAATAAAGGGACTAAGCCGAAAATGAATGAATGTTACAATATTTATAATTTAATATATTTATCACAATGATATAGAGTATTTATTTTTAAGCACACTTGTGAAAATTGGTCTAATATTGCTAGAACTCTTATAAAATCACTGGCTTTTCAGTTGGCCAATCGTCTTTACGAGAACCAACAAGATTTCATTATTTTAATTACATATTGATCATTCTTTGTGCATTCCTAATTTCTTAAGACGTATAATAATGTTTGTTAATAAAGATTTTAAAACAATACTTAAACATGACATTAAACTACATTTAAAATAAATCTGCAATCTTTTTTTATGTATTTTAACATTGAAAAATATATATACACAGAGGTTAGTAAATTGTATTTATTTGCTGATGTAAATCTACTACAATATTACAGAGGTGTTCTGCTGGCCAAAATATACAAAAAAAGTGAAATAAATATTAACAATATCATGAAATAAATATTAAAATATTTATTAAATATTGTGAATAAGATTTCAAAGATTATTTATATATGTATTACTTAAAATTAGAACAATTATTTTTAATTTTGAAATAATGCACAAGTATACGATTTAAGTAAATTTTAAATAAATTTAAATAAACAAATATGTACTTCAAATTGAAAAAGCATAACTAGATTTGTGTCTGTATATGTATATTTAATTAAATTCCATTTGCTGTGCTTATGTAAATCTGCCACATTTCTAGACTTCTCATCCCTGCTGGCTTTCCCATTGGCCAATTTTTTATTCTGAAAAACAAAAACAGATTTCCCAGCATCTAACAGCTCACAAACCAAACAAACAACATCACAAAAAGAACACAGAGTACAAGAGCCACGCAAAAGCCAAGGCTCAGTATCTACAACAGATTTGCAAAGATTACAAATTAAAAGTGTTTTAGTTCAACCACAGTATTATGTTTGCTCAGGAGAGCCGAGACTCAGTCCAACTCAATGACTCATCCAATCTAATGTGATTAGCAAGCTGAAAATCTTTTTTTTAATCATTCATATGCCATAACTCTGACCATATGAGCAAACGTCTATTGCATATTCATTAAAATGTTAATATCCTTGACACCTAATACTGTAATAATACATGGAAGTGACACTTAAAATTACAGCACCCACAGCAAATTCAGTCCAGTCCGACCATACAAACACACCCCGTACCACACAGAGCGACCCAAAACACACAGAGCCAGACCATCCAGAGCCTGCTAGAAACCAGAAGCAGAGCTCTTTCCATTTCTTTGACTCTATTTGCACATGTCCTAATACGACACATATGCGTCAACACAGATGGAAAAACGGCGGCTTATATTTATTAAAAGATATTACATATTTTAGGCTCCTTTGAAATGTGTCTTTGTTTAAGGACTGGAGATATTTTAAATCGCACGATATATTGGATTAACTGATTTTTACACAATCATAAGTTACAGACAGATATTGTTTTTGTTGTTATAATGTGCAAAAAGTTCACTAAGGTTGCATTTAAAAAATAAAAATAAAATGACATCTATATTGTGTAGTAATATTATTATAATAAAAAAATTCAATAATACATTGCTTCAGAAATCATTCTTATGCTGATTTTGTTCTTAAAAATATTTTCTTTTCTTTTTTTAAATCGACTTTTCTTTTGTAAAGCATTTTTCAAGATTTTTTGATAACATTAACTTCTTAAAAATACAAATAACCTGTAAGCCTGTAATCTGATGTAATAGTATATTAGATTAGTATAACATTTTATTTTATATACTACATATAATACACTGTAGTTACATTTTATTGTGGGTTTTGAGGTGACTACTACAATAATGGGTTGTAATAACACAATAAATTAAAAACATTTGTATTATTGTACATTGTAAATCTAATTATTTTGATATATAAAACTATACAATTTCTGAAAAAAATGTATAGTTTGTATAAAACATTGTATGGTATATAGAATAGTTGTATAGTAAAGTGGAAATTTGTGGTAATTTAAACAAGTTTATTTTGACATCTTATATAATTTATCAATGATTTATTATTTATTAGATAATAATAAATAATTTATTAGGACTTATAGGATTTACTATTGATATTTATTAAATTTATATTAAATAATTTATTATTTTATATTAATTCATGGCATTAGATTATATAAGAAAAATAAACAAAAAATAATAAATAATATTATAATAATAAATAATAATAATAATAAATAATAATATAATTTAATTATTTCTAATAATAATAATATAAAAAAAATAGATTATTTAAAATTATTATTGTATTGTAAATTTGGCTTTTTATTATTGTATTACTGTATAATAAAACCAATTAATTTAGTATGAGCAATAACATTTCAATGCAATATTATAGTAATATATTATTATTAATGAATAAATATTTGCACATTAAGCATCTCCTAATCATGAATCATTTGCTGACGATTAATTTTTTTTATTCACACTTTTATTCAGTCTCTTTCAGACTAAGAAAACTTGAAATAGTTAACAATAATAATACACAAATGTATCATAAAAAGAAATGTTAATAATCGTTTGTTTTACATGACAGATGGCATATATTAATCTTTCTTTTTACAGTTTTCACATTGCTTGAATGGGAGCACTGGGACCATTACTGCAAAATGTTTTAGCTACTCAGTTATAGAAAAACATTTAAATTACATATTTACACCCATGTTTCTTGCATTACTGTTAATTCCAGTAGTTATTTTTTTAAGCAAATTTGTAAGGAATTACCCAAGAGACACTATACCATATATATATATATAAATCTATAAATCACTCTAAACGCATACACTGGTTTTCAATGGAAAATAAATAATAGCATTAAAACGTTCTACTCTCTCTTCTGCAAGCCAGTTTCACCCAGAAAGCATGCACCTGCCCCCTAGTGGTGGAGACAAAATACAGCTGCACTTCTACGCTGCCAAGATGTTCCTCAGCTGAAGGCACAGAGCCATGTAAACAGATTTGTAATTGTGCATGAAGATGCATGTTGATATTGGGTTAAGCTGGACTGGAGCGTTCGGGTAAACAAGTGGAGATGCTCTCTGACTCATACCTCATCTGAGTCCCACTTGTCTGTGCTGCTTTTGTCCTGATTCACAACGTAGCCTGGAGGAAGCCAGTTTACCGGCGGGTCAAAGATGGACACCACCATTCGACTCGGAAGACCCTTCTTCTTGCCCAGCCGATACAGGTTACAGTTGCTGACCTAAAAAATATCAGAGAGAAAAAAATTATTGTTTTTCTGATAAATCATTAAGTCACAAGTAATTCATCAGTTTTTAAATAAACACAATGTAAAGTTGCTGCCAAAAAATGATAACAGTGAATTAAGTTCAATTATAATCTTCTATGTAAAACACAGAAAAATTGTAAAGTGATGTGTGATGAAAACCAAACACAGTTTAGGACGCAAATCATCAAAGTCATCAGTTAGTCATAAAAGAAAATGAAAAAGTAACCAGTTAGGCTTTAAATGAGGAATATAGGTCAGTGCGAGCAAGAGGGAAATTATTTTAACTATTTAATTAAATTTTATTTAAAAAAACTTCCTAATTTACAGGGCTCAATTCATCTTAAAAGGGATAGTTCACCCAAAATGAACATTTACTCACTATATTTACTCACCCTCAAGTTTCAAACCTTAATGAGTTTCCTTTTTCTTTTGAACACAAAAGGAGATTTTTCGAAAAATGTGAGAAACTGGTAACCATTGACTTCCATAGTAGAAAATACAAATACTATGAAAGTCGATGGTAACAGGTTTCCAAAATCTCTCAAATTAACTTATTTTGTGTTCAACAGAAAAATTTAATTAAAACAGTTTTTTTGACAAGTGAAGGCTGAGTAAATAATGGGTGGACCATCCCTTTAACCTAACACAACCGCACACAACACACATAGTTTTGTGTGACTAAAGCTCTAAAAATAATTTAATGAAATTAAAAAATATATATATGCACACACGATTTATATAAATTAATATATCAAGTCGTGCACTGCATTTATATACTTAAATATATATTAAATGTATATATCAAGTCACATTGTACATGTCAGTCATGCATAACATGCATTCTGCCACCACCGGAAGTGAGTGATTGAAGTTTATAGAAATATGTGAAATATTTTTGTTTTAAATACACATCAATCTGCTTTAACTTGTTTAACAATGGATTTATGTGCTTTTAAGAGGTTTCAAATTAAAAGTATCTATCTAACACCATTATGCAGCACGGAAGAGCAAGGGTAAAATTTTACTACTACTATATCTGTGTCCGTCTGTTAGAAAAAAACTAAACAAAACATACACAGACAATGGCTTGGGGGTGAGTAAATTATGGGTTCATTTTCATTTCTGGCTGAACTATTTATTTAACTTTGACTAAATCTCACCTTCTTGCTTCTCATGTAGGACAGTCTGCCCTCGTGGGCGTCAGGATAAGTGCAGAACAGGTACGTGGTGATGGCGTGTTTCAGGAAAGAGTCGCCCAGCATCTCCAGGCGCTCCAGATTAAAGCCATCACTGGCGTTGGAGAGAGTCAGGGCCTGCAGGATGAGCCCGGGGTTCGGGCCCAGGGATTTGGGCGAATCCCAGGCCGGACCAGCATGGGCCGATCTACAGTCCTCTGATGACACTTCTAAAGGTGCTGTGGTGCCAGTCGCTGTCTCCAGTTTGGGGCAACGTTTTGAGGTAGGTTTCTTCACATGTGGGTCGCAGAGATCCAAGCTCCTGCCTGTACATTCATCGCTGGGCCGCGGCTGTGGTTCTCCGGCTGGAGAGGGCTGCACTGAAACTGAGGTAGTGGTTTGTGTCGATAGGTCTCTCTCCAGAGGGCCCAGCTGAGAGCATTGGCAAACGTCACGCCTATGAGGGAGGTCGTCGCTGTCGGCCTGAGTGCCGTTTGGGAGGTTTGGGAAACAGTCTTTGTTAAGATCAGTCACAGGGAGAGCGAGGGTTTCTAGCTTTTCGTCTGGTGTGTTGAGAGCGCCCTCTGGAGGCTGGGAGACCCCCATACTGCAGCTCTCTGGGGCAGTGTAGTCTAAATCGGAGCTTGTGCTGAGTTTACAGTGATCGTCGTCTTCTTCCATACATACACTGGGGCAGGAGATGAAAGACTTGCTGTCGATGGATTTCTTCCATCCGAAATCCAAATTAGGATACCTGGGGTCAACATTCAATGAGATTATGATTAGCACTTTGACTGAATAGTAACACTTTAAAGGCTGTAACTCTTAATCACTTATATTAACATGAAACCGAATGCAACAACACCTGACTTTATGTAGATGTACATGAGGTGTTATCTGCAGTCCACACGGACATCATTCAATGTTCAGAACTGCCAAAATAGAAGTCCCCCCTCTAATAGCTATTGGCCAAACAGAAACTTCACCAAGTATAATAGGTTTTGGAAGCGAGAATAAGCGTAATATTTTTTAATTGACCTGAAATCAGGAGGCAAGGTCTGAGCCCCTACGCCAGCATCGATGGCTGTCTGAGACCGCAACTCTTCGGCCGTCAGAAGGCAGTGAAGTCTGTAGAGAATGCTGGGAAGGCAGACGGCTTTCCTCCACAAAGAGGCTGGGATGGGGTGAATGGCACAGAGCTCCGGAACTAAAATCTAAGAAGATAGAGCAGAAATACAAACCAAAAAAAAATTTTCTGATATGAATCAAACCTTTGTTCGACCGTTACCACTCTCACTGGGAGGAAGCACTCGTTCATTCAGCGTGATTACACTTAATTCAGGTATGATGGCTCATAATTATCACCGCAAATTCTTTCCGACAGTTAATACCTGTTTGTTTTGTAGGCTTTCCCACTTGGCCTTTCTCTTCTCCGCACTGCTGAGAGGAAGGGCTTTCCCCTTTTGATTAAGGTGCCGGGGAGTTAAAAGATTCAATCTACAGGAAAAGACCACCATGGACATGTAATGAATTTTTGGGGGTTTATAATAAATAAATAAAAAACGCATACCATAATGTAGTTTTTTTATTTTTTCTTCCTACCTTGAAGATGTGTGGTCCACATCCAGTAGGGGCTGATTAACATTTGACAGGTCCAGGTTGTACTTGGTTTTATAGTATTCGGCAAAAGTCTCGTACTCTGGAGAGGGGAATTTACTGAGCGGGGTGAGGTCTGTGTAAACGTCAGCCACGTAGAACCGATGCGGCTGGTCAAAATTACGATACCTGAGAGGAAGAAAATGAGAAAGAAGGCCATGGTTCAACTTGAGCGAAAACAAAAGCATAGTATAAATCATCAATGACTGCTTAATTACAACAGCAAGACTCGAGTATGTTTTGTACCTTGGAATGATGACAGCATCCTGGTAGTCTTCCAATTTGAAGATGAATGGGTTTTGCTTGGTGTACTGAGTGTTTGGAATGCCAATGCGTGCTTCAGACTTTTCAATATCCTCCATGAACTTGAAATCCAGATCCAAAGTATTGGAATCCTCAACTGAAAAGAACACCAGTTATAAAAAAAAAATTGGAACATCACTGGAACAAATGGTTGAGAACAGATTATACAGCCAGTGTATTATGAAGTAGGGTGGCCGATGGCTGATATGTCAGACATAACAAAAATTGTCTGTTAAAAATGTTATGTACATACATAAAAAAAATGCTCTGCTTTCACTGACATGGACATTCATTTTAAGGATTTTAACTCTTTAATATTAGATCAAATGTATTTTTCCTATATATTAAATGGTAAGAATATTTGAATAATTACAGTCTTGGAGACATGACAGAAACAACAATTTAAACTATTTTTTTGTCACATAAAAAAAATATTTTTCTATTATTAGTATTAAAGCATAGATTATTTGAACAAATAAATAGCTAAAAAATAGTTAGTTCTCAAAATAAAAGTCCCAGCATTTCCATCACTAGTTGCAATAAAAAATCAAATAAAAATAAAGAGATCATTTTTATTATTAATTAGCCTGTGCTGCTGAGTGGAGAAAATCTGACATTTTTAAATGGAAATAATGGATAAGATCTGGAAGGCACATGCTTGCTCAATAAATTACAGAACAAAAACACTGGCTTTTTGTCCAAATAATAAAACTAATTTTTGACAGATTTGTTGCAGGTGTAGTTAATCCTAAAAAAAAATGTTAAACTAAGGATTAACTGTAATCTCTGACAGGCACTCACTGATGTTGAGAGGTAGAACACAGTAGGCAGAATCTGCCTCTACAGGCTTAAACTCTAGTGCTGGCTTTTCCAGACGGAGGATGTGGGAGAAGATGTACTGATGCAGACGTGTGATCAGCTCCAGCTGCTCCGCGCTTAGACTGAAGCCTGACTTCTGCAGCTCAATGGAGATGGTCACCTCACCAGAACGAGTGTACACAGGGAAGTGAGGGATCTAAGGGGAAAAAATAAATAATAATAATAAAAAAATAAATAAAAAGAGCATGACATTTATTTATCATCTTCAAAATTAAAAAGCATAGATTTCCCAAGAATGTAAATGATGTCATCATGTTTGAATTATTTTCTTCTGTTGAACAAGCTGATATTCAGAAGAAAGTTGACAGCCAATGACTTTGATGTTATATCTATATTATACAACACTACAGTAAACATGTGAGTTGTTGGTTTTTAGGAATGCACAAGTAATAGCAAATGATCCAAATCATGTTTTATTTCCAATGTATGAAGAGTTCCTTTGTGTAAAAGTAATTATTACAATAAGTCATTTATACCAGTGTCCATTACCATTTTAAATGTAAAATTACCTTGAATGCCTTTTAAATCTCATTGGTGTTGGTAAATGTTACATGTTGTCTTTTTTTTTGTATGTGTACTGAGTCTAAGACAAATGTGCTGTTTGAGTCAAAGATAAATTTCCTGAAAAAGCACAATAAAGTACAACTCAACTCATTTATTTCCTACTATTTATGCTAATGGATACTGTTTAGCAATGATATCTTAATTTGTGTTCAACAAAAATAAACTTATTAAGGTTAGAAACCACTTGAGGGTAGTTAAATGGTGAGCAAATATTATTGGGGTGTGAACTATCCCAGGATAATGAAAGATATAGATTTATTCAAATTTCAAATCTTCGCAAGGTCTTCTCCAAAGGTGAAGATAAGTTAAAGGCGATTACCCGAGGTATTGGTTTAGCGGTCAGAATGCCAAAACATCGGGTTGTGTCCTCTGGTGGATACAGCTTCCTCCGCCGGAAGTTGAGTTCATCAGGTAGAGGGGTGGTGAGGACCATCCCAATGACGTAAAGGTAGCAAGGCTGCTCTGGCACAGGGTAACAACCCCGCAGACACTCTGGTATCTACAAAACATCATACAAGATGCACTTTTTGAAGAAAATGCTATTTTATTCAGCAAAGACGACCGCAAAAAAAAAAAAGTAAAATGTTACAAAATACTTTATCTGTATTTCTTAACACTAAAGTTTACACAAAAATATTAAGCAGTATTATTAACTATTAGTAACTATTATCAACATTGACAAAAAAAAATCCCTTGAGCACCAAATCAGAGTATTAGACTTCTAAAGGATCACTCTGAATGACTAAAAATGTGACGACACTCACGGCTTTTGGGTAACACTGTCTCCGTTTGGTAGAGCCTGGTCTTCCTGGCACGTTTGTCTCCTCTTCATCATGCAGGTCCAGCTCCTCCTCATACTTCACTGTTTCCTTTCCCACGGGCATCAGATGATCATCCAGTTCACCTAGACAAGAACAATATGCACCAGTCAGACACTCTCGGCCTCAGAAGTTATCTTGAATAATTGGACTTCTTTATGCTCACCAATTTTGTGGAGTTTTTCACAACAGAGAAGAGCGACAGCTTTCTCAGCCAGTCTTGCACAATTCATTATTGGCCCCTAAAGGGGTGGAGAAACAATTAGAAGCCACTTCTTAACTTGCAATAAAAAAATAAAAACACTTTTGCATTTATTGGGATAGTTAACCCCAGAATTTATTCAAGGTAGCCAAGCTATTCTGTTTCATACAAGGGAAGTGAATGACATTTTGCCTTTATTGTGAAAGGACAGAATAGTAATGACAGTAAGTGAAGTGAGAGAGGCAAAAGAGAATGGGATCAGGAAAGATACCCGAGCCAGGACTTGAACTCAGGATGCCTGAAATTCATGTTACAAATGTCAGCTCCATCAGTTAGATGGACAATTTTTATTATGCTCTTTTTTTGGACTTTGATCTCATTTTTGGACTTTGAAGCTCATGATCTCCATCCACTTTTCATTGTTTTTGTGTTCAATACAAGAACATCAGTCTAAAGACTCACGCTTTTTTCGCCGATGTTCAACGCCTCATGAATAAACAAACGGTGTCAGTGTGAGCATGCACAACAACGCACAAAACACCAGGCATAAAGGCATCATTTTACAAAAAAAAGCATGTCAGGCTTGTTTTTTGTTTGACGTGCCACATTAAAAACTTGCTGACCAATGAGATTGGTACTTTTGTTAATGTGCCTTGAGCTGATAAATTAACAGTAACTATGATTTGGTGGCAATAAAACACTGAACGAACTAGACAAGCACACATTCCTAAAAATATCCAAATAGGAAAGATGAATGTAGCACTGCTTGTTTTATTGGCATCTGAACGCAAAGAGCTGTATGAAAAAAAACGATAGTGACTACAAAAATGTCGACAAGAGTGAGTTATGTAGAGGAACCGCAGATCAAATTCGAGGGTGAGTTTCATTACGTCCCTCTAATATCGGGAGTACTTTTGCACACTCGGCATGGCTCGTCAGCAGTGAAAATAGAGTATAAACACTGACGATAAGCATAAGCAAAGCAAAACAAAACAGCAACTGCTTAGGTAAACTATTCCTTTAACTACTTGCAAACCAGCTTCTATGTCATATTAAATAAATAAAAGAAATATAGCCCAATAGCTGTGTTAATGGTGACATGAGGGCTGCATCCTCTGAGAGCAGAACATACAGTGGGAGAACATTTCCATTATCGGTCATTCCAGTCCAATAAATAAATAAATCCATATTTTGTCCAGAACTCACGGTGACAGGAACTCTGAGTGGTGAGTTGATGGGTAGGAACAGTGTGGATCGATACCCTCCGGTCTTCACCTCCACAGTTTTACACTTCGGAGCAAGATGAGTGAACGGATCACTGGGCAAGCGCGCACAATATCTGCACAACACACAAATGCATTTAGCCATATGACATGACAACACTTCTGTCTTTAAAGTAAGAAAACACACTGACCTGTTGACATGCCCAATGGCTGTGTTAATGGTGACACGAGGCCCGCCGTCCTCTGAGCGCAGGACGTACGGTGGGAGAACATTGTCATCATCGGTCACAGGTTCCAGCTCAAAATCACTGCATTCAGCCGACTTTGAGCACTTATTTCGGAGGATCTGAAAGATGTACAACTCTTAGAATGACACATTTCAATAAATGCACATCCTCTTTCTGAAAATAGTACTCATTGCACTTGCTGACCTTCTCTATGGCCTTATAGGTCTTGAGGTCTTCTTCGAAAGTTTTAGTCCGTTCGCTGTCTGCTAGCATGATGTAGTTGGAGACTGGAGCACGGGCTCGACCTTTGGATTGCACGTACGACCGGTACTCTGTTGGCAGGTCAAACCGAACGACCAAATTGCACTTTGGGATATCAACGCCTTCCTCCACAATGCTGGTTGCAATGAGCAAGTTGGTTTCATGGGCTCTGAACTTCCTCAAGACCTGGTGAGGTATCAAAATGCATATTCAGTGATCTGATGTGTCAGACAAGACATTTTAATGATTTCGCTTGTTTGTTTTTTACATGTGTTCAAATGCATCTCTTGTGATTACTTGTGTTCGGATATGATTTGCATCATATTTTAGGTCAGTAGGCAGAGAATAGGTTGTCTTTTGAGGTTGTTTGAAAGCTTCTGACCACATAAGCATTTAAACGACAAAAGAAAATCCAATCAAATGCATTTCTGATGACCTCTAAAAGTGGGGACGTTCTAACATTTCAGATGCCATTTGCACCTGAATTTAGTGTCATCTGCTTGTGAAAACACATCTTATTCAGGTAGAAACAAGACCTAAGACTGCCAGATTTACTCACTTCTTCTTGTTTTCTGAACTCCACCTCCATCTGCTTGTTGCGAGGCTGGTTCTTGCCGATGCTGTGCCCTGTGATGAAGTTGCTACTGATGTAAGCCAGCTCTGGGTCCTGCTTTCCTGCCTCCTTAATAAGCCTGGAACACAACAAATAATACAATTGTATCAGAAAGAACTGTTTTAAAAGAGAAATGTTTCAGGTCAGCAAGAATGTTATTTTAAATACTGGATACTATTAAGTAAAAACAATTATACTGTTTTTCAGAAAGAACACAAATTTATAAAAGACAGAAAATATATTTATAATCTTATACATATTTCATATGCAGTTCTTTTCCATTTCAAATAACAGAAATATTGAGCAGAACAACGGTTTTTATAATAGCATTTTACAACAGAATTTATAATAGTAAGAGCAGGAAATCAGCAAGGATCATGAAAAGACTGCAATCATGGGCGCAGAAAATTGATTATTAACTTATAATTTTTTATTTTTTTATACATTGAAATAATATTTAATAGTTGTACTATTATTACAGTATTTTTATTAAATGCAGCCTTGGTGAAAATCTTATTTAGAGAACCAAATTTGAGTGCTGTTTCAATGCAGAACCATTAAAAAAAAAAAAAAAAAAAAAAAGCATTTATTTTAAATAATGAAAAAATAATTAGAAAATTTGAAATGCCTTATCTGTTGTTTAGTTTAGCACATTTATTAATTATGTAAGATTTTCTGAAGAAGACTAACCTGTTTAAAACGACCGCTGTATATCGCCTTTCCACAAAGATGATTCCACAGAGGATATTGGTGAATGGCGAGGGAAAATTAGCTTCAGGCTTCTCCTTTGCCTCCGCCTCTTCATCCTCATCATCATCTTCAGAATCGCTCCAAGAAACGTAATTGTCCTGATTGCGATTGTTGTACCACTCCACACTCTCAAACTGCTGCCGTTCGAAAGGCTTGTACTCGTGGAGAATCTCCAGGAGTCTGATGACCTTGGGAGTGACAAACTTCAGGTCCAGGGAAGCTGGGGAAAAATGCTCCTCACATAAGGCATGGATTTTCCTCAGGATGGTGTCGGTGAACAACAAGAACTTGCGGTTCAGCTCTTCCTGTTCATGTTTAATATATTTCTGCAGCTCCCGGACCATGATTCCTGCAGCTTTATCTGCACACCAAGGGCCCAGCACAGTCAACACGGCACGACAGTCATTCAGCACCTGAGCAAAAAAAATAAATCACATTCAAAACCACTGTAGTTTGACTCAAGAGTCCTGCTGCTTTAAAAAAAAATAATAAAAGCTAACCTGTTTGGAGATGAACGTGGGGTCTCTATCTTCTCTATGTACAGACAAGTTGCAATCATTAAGAAAACTGAGGGCTTCGTCCAGCTCATTTAAAAGCCTCTCAGAGAGCCCACTCTGATCCTGGTACCGTCCACAGTCCAGCACCACCTCACGTGGCTGTGACGCATACCTGGACAACAAACATACAAGAATATGCATTTATAGCAGGTGATACTCAACATTTTTCACAATCCACAATCACAAAGTATAAATTACAAGGAAACATTTGTGATCTGCAAGCTGCAATAAAAGCAGAGATTTACAAATAGGAAAAGCAGAAGCAGCGCACCTATCCAGCACCACAAGATCAGTGGCAGTTTCTGCATTGCTCTGAAGAATCTTCTCCAGGTTCTGAATCTTCTCCTCCAAATCACAAGGGTCACATTTGCCATTTAAAATGGAAGCAGTCAGACCCAAAATGCGAGGACAGCCGGGGCAACCTTCACAAATCTGCACAGATGATTAACATCATTTAAAGGCAGAGTTCAAACAAAAAGAAATGAAAATTAATTTATTTTTACTCATCCTCTACTTGTTTTAAACCTGTTTGAGTTTCTTTCTTCTGCTGAACACACAGAATGATTAAATAAAAAACGCCACTGACTTTGATAGTATTTTTGGTTTTTAATATGGATGTCAATGGCTGCTTTTTTCCAACATTCTTCACAATATCTTGTTTTGTGTGGGAGGAATTGTTTTTAATGGGTGAATCATCCCTTTAATACAGCATTATAAAGGGGTAAAGTAATTACAATACAGGTGAGTGATAAAATGTTTCTTTTTGTTATAGACAGCCCTTAATTTTCTATTCAAGTGTGAATTATAGTAGAGACAATCATACAATTAAACTTTAATCAGTGGTTGGGGGAGGGTGGCTGTTGTCAACTCCAAGTTCTACTGCAAAATCTGGTCATTCCACTGAAACGGTTAGTTCAAACAAAAATGAAAATTTTGCTATTAATTACTCACCCTCGTGTTGTTCCAAGTCCCTGAGACCTTCGCTCATCTTCAGAACACAAATTAAGACATTTTAGGTGAAATCTGAGAGCTCCCTCATCATCCAAGCGACTAGAATGCTTTTGTACGCACATAAAACAAAAATAACTACTTTATTTAACAGATTCTTCTCCTCAGTGTCCGTTAAGGGCACGCATTCATGAACACTGCGCAGTGACGTATATCATTCCAGATGCCCGCACACAACTTTCTTTGTTTGAAACAAAGCACAGGCTCATCCGAGGTAATACAGTCTGTATAGAGATACTGTTAAACAAAGTCGTCATTTTGTTTTATGTGCACAAAAATTTGTGTAGTTTGATAATATTCTGAATGAATCACTGATGTTTTTGGTATTTTTCTGCACTTTGAATGAGTCCAAAACCTTGCTGTCTAGGTAGGATGAGGGAGCTCTCAGATTTCACTTAAAATATCTCAAACATATGTGTTCCAAAGATAAACGAAGCTCTCAGGGGTTTGGAACAACATTTTTGAGTGAACAAATACTTTAGTGTTCAATATGTTACTAAATACATTTAAACACAGCTAAAATTATAATTAATTTTTCCAACATCAATACTCTGATGCTAGTTGAATGAAGCTTGCATTTTTTGCACTTCACAAAAACTAAAATTAGACTCATATCAAAAATATCACACCAGTAGAAATTCAAAGAGATAGTTCACCCCCCCCAAAAAAACGTCCAGTGTATGGTGACTTAATAGCTTCATGTTGCAAAGAAAAAGGCATAGATTTTAGGTTTAAAGGTGAAGGTGAATATATGAATTTTGTGTGAACTATCATTTTAATTCTTAATTCAGGAGGTGGGTTCTCATCTCTCAACTCCTCAACTCTCAACATTCAGTTAAGAAAGCTTATCAGAGTGCCTATGTTCAATCTCAAGAACTAAACGCATTCACATTAATAATAATGAATTGACATCAGTTTAGCATTTCTGTGGAGTGACAGTTAGATGAGACCTTCATCATCCCTCTCTTAACAATGACAGCATACATTCAATGCACTGCAATTTCACCTTCATTATTTCCCGATAAGGATGGCCCGTGATTGCAAGGTGGCATTCGTCAAAAACCAGCAGGTTGATCTTTGATAGTGGCAAGACTCCATTCTTTAAAACATGCAGGAAGATGTGGCACGTCATCACCAGCACCTGAAATTACAGAAAAGAGATGTATGAAGAGGACGCAAATTTTTCACAAAAGAGATATTGCATGATGACACCTCATCAAGAAAATTATATGAATTCACTGGCATGTTAAAAATCACACCTGATTCTCCATCATCTCTCTGTTCCACATCTGCCCGGGCCATGATGTCATGTCCTCTGACATGTAGTCGCCTACTTGGAGATCAGAGTGTGTTCTTACAGTAGATGCTTGCTGAGCCACAGATGATGCTTTGATAAAAACAGAAAAAAACAGGGTTTGAAAATGACTTCTGTATTCAGAGAGTTTAATAATGCTTAAACTGTGCACATGGCAGACTAGATGATTTCTCACCTGCATTCACCAGGAAAACTGTCCTCTTCCCATTCTCGCCACGAATTTGGTGGGAAAGTTCTTTGATTAGGAGCACTGCGATAAAGGTCTTCCCTGAGCCAGTATTTAAGCAGACTATAGTATTATGTTCAAGAGCTGCTTCAAGAAGTTCAACCTGTTGGGAAAATGCAACTGGTTAAAAATTCTCAGTAATATGTAATGTACCACTTTCAATACCATTATATACACCATAGTATTAACAGCGTTCCCACTAAGACTAAATTCACATTTTTTCCTTTTACTGATTAAAAAGCTGAATTTCCATGACATTTAATGAACGGGAAAACTTTAATATCAAAATAGTTTTAGCTTGAATATCATTTTGCATAATTGTCACTATGAGAAAAACAATGGATAATTTACCACCGATTTTGAGTCTGAGGTACTTTTTGTTTGCGTGGCTTCAAGTGCTCATTCTCTCTTATTTGATAGCTCTAAGGCAATTTTACAAACTTTACATGCTTTCTGCTCTTTTCTGCTGTCTACTTTTTAACACACAGTCTTTAAAGTGGTAATTTTGAAGCCAACACTCTTAAAATATATATTATGCTGGCAAGTTAGCCTTAGTTAACAGGTTAAGCATGAAAAGGAAAAAAAAATGGAGCTAAAAAAATAGACTTAAGCCCATCACACACCAGCCACACCTTTTAAAAATTCAAAACATTGTTTCTATGAGAGTATGCACAGCAGCGCCACCATTCGGGGTCTGTTCGCTTTGCAACTTATAGAACACAATGTAAAAACAGGGCACTGCATAACGTGGCCATCTGGTGTGTGACCCCCTTAATCATAAAAAATAGGCATGAAACAGCACAATTAAAAAAAATATGGTATAGATTAATTACATTTTGATAAATGGATACTAAAATTTTAATTCCCAAACAAAAATCATTGGAAAAATACATAGAAAAATTCCCTAATTTTCAATGTATGGAACAGACCTTTTAAAATTCAGATATTCCAGAAATTCCATGACCCGTTGGTATCCTTTACTAATATCTTATTTTGTGAATTATTTTTTGTGAACTATTCATTTAAAAGCACTAATTTATATCTAAAGGAATAATTCACCCAAATATTTAATTTCTGTGGAACAAAGGAAAATAATCGGAAAAATACTAAGAAACAAATAAGACTGTAGCCCATGAACTGTAACTACTTTTATAATCTGGGGTGAACAATTCAGGTTAATTTAGATGAATCTGAATTTTTACAATAGTGTCTGATCTGTAAATTTTGTTTAACTCCATTCCAGCTTCTATGGGTATTTTTATGACAATCAAATGTATTCTGCAGATATAAATCGTATTACTATTTAACAACTTAGTTTTGCTAAAAACTCTTAAGCTGTATTTGGATTAACAGTGTTAAAAATCACTTCAAAAGAATAAACTGAATAAATTAGCTTCTGTCTAATCTGTAAACTACTATATTTTACTGTACGCTCAATATATTAATGTTGTAAACGTGCTCTGTAGCTCATCTGGTTGCATTTATTGTACATTTTTTATTAGACTGAGCAATGTTTAACGTAGCCCATACGTTATTTTGTTTTATAAAGCCTTTAATCTCTAGTAAGCTATTTGATTTCTGAATTGCCAGTCACATCTATCTATTACTTAAAAAAAACAAATGAACACTTTTAGCATCACTTTCACTTAGAAACTGCCGTTAAAGATGCAAGAGTAACATATAGTAATGGAATTTTTTTAATGTGCCTTTATAGTTAATCTCCCGACCCATTTCAGAAGCATTTCAAATGACTTGCCTGATATTTTCTTGGTGTGTATATGTTGTCATGGATAGCTTCCTGTTGCCACGGGAGACCAAAGAAGGGCCCCATGGGTGAGGAGGCAGGGGTCACCAGCTGTAGGCCAGCCATGCTTAGAGACTGATAAGCAGGAGACCTCCAGTCATCCAGTGTTTATCTCATTGCATCATGGCCTTCTAATGCTCACTGCCGGAGACAGACCACGTAACATCAAATCAGTAGGATGTCAGTGAAATCAACAAGCGTGTCGCGATGCTATTGTGTCCTGTGGTATATTGAGCGATGTGATATTCAGTGCTGGTTAGGGGCCAGGATCAGGCGGGTTACTGATTATAGATGAGAATGTTTACTCACAGCATGTGCGTTCCCCACTTTGCTCTGTGACCAGGCCGCACTTATTCTGGGCGTCATTATCTGAGCTCTTAAAATCAGCTCATTCTTTTCTCCCCTTGAGTTACTCTGCTAGGAAACACAAACACATTTAGAACCTGCACCAATGGAAGGCAAAAAGAAATGCTCTATATATAGGACACACAGGTATAAGATTATTATGTTGGTAACACTTTACCATAAGGTTGTATTAGTTACTGTAATGAACAAACAATGAACAATTCATTTATTACAGTATTTATTAATCTCTGTTAATATTAATGAGAATAAAGCAGTTCATGCTAACTCACGTTGCATTAATATTAACAAGCACACTTTTGGAATTTAATAATGCACTAGTAAATGTAAATAAACTACAATTTATAAATGCTGTACAAGTAGTGTTTAACTACTTGTACAGTTAGTATACATTAATACTTTACTGTAATGTGTGACCATTTTGTTTTTCCACTTAAATTATTCAATCACAAAAAATAACTAATTTAGAGCTTTAAAACAAACCAATTTACTAAAAAACTACACACAAAAAAATACTAAAACTAAACTAAATTATATACAATTTATATACAAAACTAAACAAAAAAAATGAATTGGTCAGAGACAGATATATTGTGTCTATCTGTAAAAACATGACATAAAAATCACCAATAGTTTTGCTTTTACAAGCTATTTAAGGTCAGAAAGACATTAATAATTTGATTCATTTTTTAAATATAATAATTAGTTTTTCCCTTACTCATTAAATGAGAAGCAATGTACATGTATAATTTTTCAACTTCAATTCTTTTTTACTTTAATGCACACTACCATTGAAAATTTTCTAAAAGAAAGATGTTTATAATAATTGAGGGAAAAAAAAAAAAAAAGTTTCCTACTCTTAGCCAATGGCATTTATATGATCAAAACATAAAGACAGTTACATTTTATTAGCTCTAATTTAATTTGAGATGCTGTGCAATTGCAATTAAATTTTTATTAGAGTAATTTGAGTGATGGAGAAGCTGAAATCACAGCAGCCATTCCTTTTACAATTATAAAATTCAGATCATTAAAATACGTTGCTTAGGGGTTTAAGCATTTCATATTATCAAAATTATTTCAAAATAGCAAAAAGTGCAGAAACAGAAAATAATTGTTTAAAACAGAAACAATTGTAATATTATAAATGCCACATCCAAAATCTTAATAACAAATCTATTGCCCACAAACAAATGTTTGAATGGTACAGAGCAATTCCAGCATTATGGGTGTGACATTTGCAGTAAAAATTCAAAACATAAATTCACAGAGAAAGTATATGTTAACATTATATTTTCATAAACAACTAACCAAAGAGTTATGGGATCAGAAAAATATCAATCTGTAAACATTTATTTAGATTTTAAATAAGAAAAATAAACATGCGTTATGGATGTGACCAAAAACGTTAGCGAGTTGACAGTATACAACATACTTTGTAGAAATTCTGTGAATTAAACTGCACAACCCAAAAGAAATAATGCTAATCAAAAGGATAAGAGTTGGCTCACTATAGAACAAAAATTATTGATTTTATTTTATTTGACATTTTTGTATTTATGAAGAAATGTTATGGATGTGACACCTCTCCGTTATGAATGTGACAGATGTGAAATTGCCACTTGTGTGACTTCGGTAAATCAAATATAATAGTTTGAAAACATTGACAGAGACATTTTTGAGTATTTTTAAAGTACTGTAAAATACTTGCTTACACAAAAAATGTAGAAACGGTTTTGCTATTTTGGTGAAAACGTATTTCTTTTCATGACAAGGTTGACATTTGCATGAAATTGCTCTACAGTATTTTATAAACAAGTTTCTACAAATAATTAAAACACCTTAATGTTTCTTTAAACTATCTAAAACCTACATGCATTATCCACTGATTTGATCTATTAACACAGGGCATGAAACTATGCCCAGTTGTATTTGAGCATTTTTCATCAGACAGAAATGATCCCAGTACCTCAATGCTGCAGATGGGGGAGGGAGGGAGACAATATTCTTTCGATATTCTGAAAATGAAGAGAGAGAAAATATAGCTTGTGATAATGGACGTATCTCTGGCAAGGAGAGGACAGCTGAAATCAGATGACAACTGGCTTGTCGACACGTTTTTGCCACTCAGGATCGAGCCACACGTTCCTCCCGACCACCGCTGTTCGACACAGCTGCAACAAATCACCACAAGTCATTTCAGCTCAAGTAACACAAGGCTTCATTTTCAGTGAGCGGACACATTTGCTCCTGGTTAAAAAGCTGCTCTCAGGCTCCATGTTCGGGTTCATGAATCTCTAATGCAACCACATAGGTTATTTACTTTCAGATTTCCAAAACGCTGACACACATCTGTTTCGGCGAACCAAACATTCGATGTTAAACGCTTGACTGCAAAACAGCTGGCCAGGTCACGGCTGTCCGATTCCACTACACACAAGCAGATTTCCAGTGTTACTAAAAAATAATAAATAAATAAAAATAAATCAAAGCTCAAGACAACTAGTTACTGGTGCTTTCTCTCATTTGGTCAGATTAATACAAGCACAAAAACTGTTACTGCAGTAACTATGATATCATAAAGCCATTTATTAATGTATTAAATATAGTTCAGTTCCAGTTTCCTTTATTTTGCCATTCAAAACATCAGAGTAGATGTAATGCAGAATGAAATTACGTTACAAAAAAACTTTAGAAAACACTATAAAAACTTAACATAATAAATAAGCTTTTGTAATTTCATAAATGTATAAAATAGTTATATATAAAATATAAACCACAAAAAAAAAAAAAAAAAAAAAAAAAAAAAAGGAATGAATAAATCATTTATCGACTAGTATATATCACACACCAAATGGACATGACCTCAATCATTTTTGGTGATGCAATATATATATCAACAAGCATCTTCAGAGACCGTAAAATAATCGCAATGATAATTTTTTTTGTCAAGTTTTTCCTATTTTAATCTAAAATCAATATAGTACCATTTCCAAAACCTTTCATCAAAGTTGTCCTTAAACTATTGAACAACTATTGAGCTTGATTTAGGATAATTTTGGGAAAAATAATAATAATAATAATAATATTGTAATGATCCACTTCAGTGTGTTGACTACTGCATAGTGGACTTATTAAAGTGCTATTATTAGGGCTGAATGACATCAGAAAAAAACTAATGTCATGTTTTGTTTTTCTGCAACATATTGTGATATGAATATATTTCACCAGATGACTTGAATAGCTCTATTTGGCAAGAATTAATCAATTTAGACTGATTAAGATGATTTCGTAGGGCAGTGCATGTGCATAAAATACAGTAAACAAATTGTAAGCATACATAAGTAGAATAAAGAAGGAGAAAAAGAACTGAAATAGTGTAACTATTCAGGTACAGAAATGTAATAATCACATGTAAATTAATAACACTGTATAGTCTTCATTGTATAAAAATTAATACGATTAATCTGTGTTAAAGCTACATACATTATAACTATTATAATTTCTTACGGTCAAATGGTTTAAATTAGCTTGAAATTGTATAGTCACAAGCCTTAAAAACACAAGCAAAATTAAAACCTTTCACTCTATTAAGGTTAAACATTGCAATGACGCCACAATGTTCTGAACTGTGGTTCTTGGTAGGGCTGCATGATATTGGAAAAATCTGATATTGTGATATTTTATTTTTCGGCAATAAATACTGCGATATGAATACAGTTTCACAAGATAGTTTGAATAGCACTATTTGGTGTTTTTTGGGGAGTCAAGAGTATTCAGGTACAGAAACTGAATAATTACAATGCAAAAAAAAAATACGTTAATAGGCCAAATATCAAAAAAATTCTTAGATCAAGTAAAAAAGGTTTTTGAACTTCAGAAGAAATAAGTTTTTCCTTAAAACAAGTCAAATTATCTGCCAGTGGGGTATGTAAAATATTCTTGTTTTTGCTTTGAAATGTAAATATTTGGGCAACACGGTGGCTCAGTGGTTAGCACTGTCGCCTCACAGCAAGAAGGTCGCTGGTTCGAGCCCCAGCTGGGTCAGTTGGGGTTTCTGCGCGGAGTTTGCATGTTCTCCCCGTGTTCGCATAAGTTTCTTCCGGGTGCCCCGGTTTCCCCCACAGTCCAAACACTTGCGGTACAGGTGAATTGAATAAACTAAATTGGCCGTAGTGTATGTGTATGGATTGCAGCTGGAAGGGCATCCGCTGTGTAA
Organism: Danio jaintianensis; assembly: GCA_903798115.1. Lineage (NCBI taxonomy): Eukaryota > Metazoa > Chordata > Actinopteri > Cypriniformes > Danionidae > Danio > Danio jaintianensis. Next base: position 17,672,234 of record CAIGQV010017386.1, on the reverse strand, counting down.
AACATATGCTGGATAAGTTGGCAGTTCATTCCGCTGTGGTGACCCCAGATGAATAAAGCGACTAAGCCAAAGGAAAATGAATGAATGAAAGCAGATATTTGGACTAAAAAACAAGACAAAAACATTTTTTTTGCATAAACTGTATAAATTCTGTATGTATACAGTAATTAAATACAATTCTGTAGCTCCTGGGCAACTATAACTCAGACTCAACATTGCATATCTTGCATATCATTGTGACTACTGCAGATGTGCACATTGCAATATCGATGTGAAAACGATATACTGTGCCACCCTAGCTCTTATTTTAACTGAGCACAGCTACGACCACTCAAACAAAACTATGAAGACGTCTAGACTCGCTGTTAACCTCTAGCCACACTGACTGTAGGCAGAACGTCAGGCCAGACGGGCTGCATACCGCAAACCCAGTCGAGTTTCAGAACAAAGCGCTGAGCTTGACCTACATTAGCATGTGAATGACTCTGAATATAGCAGCAGCTATGATCCTGTGAGGACTGATTACCTACTAAGATTCAACTCAATTTTTTTTTTTTTAAGTGCTTAGTACAGCAAAAACATGGAGAAAAAAAGGAGAATGGGAAAAATAACAGTAGTGAAACCAGCTGTACTTACAAGGTTAGCTGACCACAAAATGAAAATTCTGTCATCATTTACTCATCCTCATGTCTATCCAAACCCATAAAAATGTATTCATCTTTAAAACACAAATGAATTCAACCATAACTTTGACACTTTAAGTATTAACAGATTTATAACAAAAAAATCCATCCTTATTGAGCACTTTGAAGCGTTCCGGTGCCATAAACAATAGATTTATGAAAGATTAATTATATTTAAGTATGATTTTACATTTGCTCATTCAAGTTCTGCAACTAAATACCTTAAATAATCATAAAACACTGTTTATTAATTTGCATATTTTATTCTTGTTTATAATTTGTTTATTTTATGCAGATACATTCCCCTAATTAGAATACTTTCTAAATAGCACTATTAAAGTCATTTTGTAAAACTGTTTTTATAATCGCAACATATATTAAAAATAAAATGTTCAGAAGATGAATTTAAGTCTTATGGGTTTGGAATGAAATGTAAGTGTGTATGAGTGGCCATTTAAACTTGGGAGAAACAAACGTGCCCAACACCTGATTTCAGGCCTCTAAACTCACACTTGTCACATGAAAGGGCCCCTTCAGGCCAACCTACTGCGCAGGTCACCTGATTTGACCCTGAAAATAAAGGGCAGGTTTCCATAACCCCGTCTTAGATGCACTAATAAATTCTCATCAATAATTCATTCTGCTTACATTACTGTCACTTTATTTTGAAGGATGCAACTAGTTGATTCAGCAGAGTACTGCATTTGCAGCGCACATGTTTACAAGTGTTAAATAATGATAACGAAATGCTGCTGTAAGCAATTTATAAACTTTGTCAACTGGTTCACAATATTACAGTGTGTTATTCTTATGTGAAGCCTGATATCAAGTGTAGGGCTGCAAAATACTGATGAATTATGCAATATTGTTAATGAGTATTGCAATAATGATATTTCTTTTTATATAACATTTAGCTATTTCTAATCATTTATTCCTGTAATGGTCATACTAAAATAAAAAATAAAAGATATTTCCCTGATCTAATTAAATCTAACTCTGGCACAAAAAAAAGTCAAGGTGCAAATATTTAGACTTGAAAACAATATAAATGACTGAAAACCTCAACAGATATTCTGATTCTTTTTGGCTTAAGAGGTGGGTATAAAGAACGTAAGGCCCCATTTGATAGGTAAATTTGGAAAAACAACCTATGTGCACAACAAACAAACACTTGGCTTATAAAATACATTTTATTACTATTATTGTGACAATTTTACATATAATCTAGACTGCACTTTAAACTAAAACTGTTTAAATCAGTTTTGAACAACAGCCAATCATGAGCCCTTTTCAAACAGTGTAACCAAAAAATCTGAAACATTTGCTTTTCTGTTCATTGACATGATAATGAGGTTTTAGGGGCCTGAAAAAGCTCATTTTCAAAACAATTATTTTATTCTGAAACATGTGTGGATGGCGATTGTTTTGAATGTTGTTGTCACATTATGTACATAAAACTGTTCTGATTTCAGTAAATCGTTGTCATGCTCAATTCTATAAATTGCATTTAATGTTACAGTAATAAATTTAAAAGTAATATTTGTAAAATGTTAAGATTTTTGTTAACTAAGAAGAGTAATAAATGGTTTCAAAATTTTCACATTAACTATCGTAGTTCAGTTAATGTTAACAAGTGTAACCTTTTGTAAAACCAGCTACCTGTACAATTAATAAGTTCACCTCGAAAACATTATTAAAATCATAACACGAAAAGTCATATAGTGCATTATAAAATCAATTTCGCAGAAAATATCAGTCAGGTGAAAAGCAAAGCATGTTAAAATAAACACCATTAAAAACAATCAACCTAAAATTAATATACATATTCTAACACAATGGTTTATAAAGTAGAGTAGTACCCCTTCAAATAAGTGTAATACCATACTTTTACCTTTTTTTTGACATGTAACACTGCTGTAACAGTATTTATGGAAGACTAAAGATAATAGCCTTGGTAAGAATACCAGCACAATACTTTTTTTGTACTATACAGGACAACATGACCATATTCATTCATTAAAATATTAGTATTTACAAGACAACAGTAAAGTGAATTCAGACAACAATCTAACGATCCAATTAAAAAGATAGTTCACCTAAAAATTAATTTATTTACACTTTAGTAGCCGATGACTTGCATTTTATCAAGATTTTTCCTTTCTTTTTTTGTGGGAACCACCATATTCAAGATTGTTCTTCTATTATTAAATAAACGTAAAGAGATAGTTCAACCCAAAATGAAATGCTCTCTCTATTTAATAACACTCAGTGGTTCTAAACTTTTATGATTTTTATTCCTTCACAAGAACAAAAAACAAGATATTCTGAAAAATGTTGCTAAAAAGCAGCCATTGACAACCACAGTATGAAATAATATATACTATGGAAGTCAAGTTTTTACAGAATTATTCAGTATCTTGTTTTGTGTTCAACAGAAGAAAAAAAGCTCAAACAGGTTTGGATTGGAATGAACAAATGACAACATAGTTTTCATTTTTAGGTGAACTATCCCTTTTAATGCCACACCACACTGACTTCATTCTAAAATAAAAAGAAAACACTTTAATACCGAGGCTACTACACATTAAACATTATTATTTCTTACACAAACAAATGCCACATAACTGAAAACCAATGCCCTCCAGCAACATATTTACTGCACTATGAACACCATAACAATCACAGAAGCATCTAAATATATCAACATACCCGAAATATATTAATCATGCAAATCAGTTAGGCCTCATCGCGACCTTGGCCTTGGCCAGCAACACACCCGAGCCCCCCCTCCTCCTCCAAAAAAAAACCATGCATCTGTCAGTTTGCCAACCATTAACGCGACTCTTGCGCTAATGCTAATTTCTGATCACACGTGAAGTGCACCACCAGATCTCAAACTGTGCTCATAATCAATATACGTCTGCCATGTGAATCAGTCTTCTAACGTTTAAGGCTAGCAGACGCGTGTAGCTAAAAAGGCACCGTCACGCAAGAATTAAACACCATACATTGATATATCTCATTTAAAACGCTCATATAATAAAGCACGTAAGTTTATACCACACCGACAGAGGTTTAACCCACGGACAGTTTCCAACCAAATGTACGCCGGACAGTTCGGTTTTCAGGCTGATAGAGGTTAGCACGCGAGCTCGTGTTAGCTTCGGCTGATTTTATTGATTATTTCAAGATCCTGAGAGGAAAAACAAACATAGGTGATCAGCGCGGGAGGTGTTTGTAGATTGATACTAGTGCTCACCGATGGTGAATTGTTTTAATGGTCGTGTTGTGTTGAAGAGTGTCTTGTTAAACGGTGCGGAGCCCCTCTCTCCCCATTCCCTCCTGCTGCTGCTGCTGCTGTTGTCAGGCTACTGCACGCCTGTGAAGCCCGCGACTACAAACAACGCGGAAACTGCGAGCACCGCTAACTACGGACACAACAAATCCACAAAGATATTGCTACTTCAAAATAAAGGTCGCGGCACTTTTAGGCCGTGTGGACATTTGAAGAAGCAACGCGTTTCCTACATTCGCAATAGTATATATAAATGTCGGTTGGTAATATCTTTACTTTGATATTCACAAGTAGGTTGTGTATATTGGGTAATTTGGGTTAAATTTCTGATTTAATTTGCCATATGCAGTACAACACAAATCCCATACATATTTCACTGGCATGTTCTTCATGGACAACATTAGTCTTTATTTCTATAGTTTATGTTTTTTTTTTAAGTTTTCTTATTTATATTCATTCATTCATTTTCTTTTCGGCTCAGTCCCTTTATTAATCAGGGGTCGCCACAGCGGAGTGAACCGCCAACTTATCCAGCGTATGTTTTTACGCCGCGGACGCCCTTCCAGCTGCAACCCATCACTGGGAAACACCCACACACTCTCATTCACACACATACACTATGGACAATTTAGCTTACCCAATTCACCTATACCGCATGTATTTGGACTTGTGGGGAAAACCGGAGCACCCGGAGGAAACCCACGCGAACACAGGGAGAACATGCAAACTCCACACAGAAATGCCAACTGAACCATCCGG
>CAIGQV010017386.1:17635037-17662497 GCA_903798115.1 Danio jaintianensis | reverse complement strand
GTATATACATACACACACACACACACACTTAAAAGATATTCAAAAAAGGGGAAAAATATCATTAAAGTGACAAAAGCTTAAACTTCATTTGTATTGTCAAAACCAGTCTGAAATAAAATAATAGAATACACTGAGAATAAATAAGTAATGTAAAAAATGAATAAATAAAATAAAACCGTGTTAAAGCAGTGCTGTTTAAAAATAGAAGTCAAGTTAACAAAGACAACACAACAAATTAATAAATGATTGATTCTGTGCCTACTGACTAAAAAAGATATACCCGTATGAGAATGACAGACAAATACATTTACTAAGTATGTCTCTGATGAAGGATCTTACCTAAAAAATAAAGTTTGCTTGCTGTGAATGAAAATAATTGTTGAAATTTAAAACAAGCAGAACCTTACAAAGGAATAATTTATTTATTATGTAAGTAAGAAGTATAACTATGAGAATGATAGAAAAGAGGTTGAAGCATTTTCCCTTAAAATATGCTTGCTGTAAAGGACATGTTCATGCATAAACAGATATGACAGGGTGAAAAGGAAGCATACATTTTTCAACACCGAAAGAGTGCTAAACATATTATATATAAATATAAATATATATTTCATCAGCATATGACTAAAAGAGATGATGAATGAACTGGTAGGTCTTCAACGCTTCCAGCTGTATTTTCTTATGAGCACAACATGACAGTCATGGTTTCGTAAAGCCATCCTCTGGTCATTTAAAAAACTACAAGATAAACATGTTTGTGTTTGTTGAATGTGGATCAGTTTATTTTGTTACTATTTAAAAGTTCAATATATTACTAGAGTGGCATTAAACTGACAAAAGATTTTAGATCCTATTTTAAACATGACAAGATAAAGACGAAAAGCAACACTATTTTACCAATATTAATACTCTTAATACAGAACTCAGTCAAATGGTGTACAAAAACCAAGAGGAAAATAAATATTGGATAACTAAACTAACTACAAATAAATAATTTAATTGGCATGTGATTCGTTTTATTTACGACTTTGTTTTATAATCAAATACAATTCTAAATAATTGTGTGCGCGCTATTAAAAATATGTGATAGTTCTGTCAGTTTAGTAGTTTAGTACCATCACAATCAAATGCTCTTTGGTACCATTTAAAAAAGAACACTGAGGTTTCCCGAGATGCATCAGCGGCTCCAGTTCTGCTTCCTTTAGACCAATCAGGAAGCTGGTGAGAAAACCCTGTTCTCTGATTGGATTAAAGCTGCGGATGCGCAATTTTCAAAGTCCGCTAACTGCAGCGCTAGAGGACTCCTCGTCAGAGCTTACGGCAAGTAGAGCGTATTCAAATAAACTGCGTTACTGGAGGGATTTTAAACTATTTTGCCATTTCGTTTGATCTGCTTTTAAACAACGTTTGCAAACGGTAAGTGCATTTACTACTATTGCTATCATTAGCTTGCTGTTTTCGTAATTTATTTTGTTTAGGCGCCATTTAAACTTGATAAAGTCAACAACGTAACTAACTGTTGTTTGTAAGTTAACGTTAATGCAATGTTCTGTATTTATGCACGTAACTTGTATGTTTCTATATGGTTCAGTAATTAAAATTATGACCAATCGCGAATTAAAGCCAGTTTTTATTTTTAAGGTAACATTTAAAGGGCATTTCAGACCTGGAGCCCAGAAGACGCTCCTTCAGCATGGCATCGTCACAAATACCAGCAGCCAAAAAAGATGAGAAAGGCAGAAATATACAAGTGGTTGTACGATGCAGGTGAATATAAATGTTTTATGTGTATATGGTATTTATTTTTATGCAATACGAAGCATGGTTTCTTTTGGAAGTGGTTGTGTATGTTTGTTTTTATAGTTTAACCTCAGAAACTCGACGTACGAATAAAAGACAGTGTTTTAGGCACCCAAATAACGTGTAACGTGTATCCACATAAGGCTAGTCATCTTTAACTATGTTGTAACTTACCATGAAGATTTACAGAAGACACAACACTATAGTGTTGTCAGACATACTGTATTTGGAACAAGAATAATTTAATGACATTTTGAAAGATTATATTGGAGGATATATGTCTGTGTACATATTCTTATATGTATATACCATATGCTGGCTCGGATAGTTAGGACTACACAGAGGATTGTAGCAACTAAGCTTCCCAACCTTGATACAGTTTATGCAAGTCATCTACATAGAAGAGTTAGCAACATTAGCAGGACCCAACCCATCCAGTACACAGACTTTTTGTGCCCCTTCCATCGGGCAAAAGATACAGGACAAACAGGCTGAGGAACAGCTTCTTTCCCAAAGCTGTAGCCTGTATTTCCCCTGTAACACACATAGCTGCTAAGAAACTGAAACTGATTATAACAAAGTCAGCTGTTGCCTCTTCCTCATGTTGCTGTTGATGCACTAAACACTTTAAACCAGGACTGGGTTATTATATTAATTACTGTTAAGTGCACTTTTTGTTTATGTATGTATTTCTTATTTCTGCTGGTCTCTGAGAGCTGCCAAACAAATTTTGTTCTACCATTATTACAATGACAGTTTCTTTCTTTTAACTTTCATGATTGTAATACAGGTAGATACTGTCAAGTTTGAAAGTATTGTACATTTTTGTATTTCATACATTTCAATGTTTGCCTAAGCAATGATTTCATATTTTGTTACGTTTTACTTTTATTACTCTAAAGAAAGGATTTGTTTCATAATTGCAGACGTTTATACAGAATCACAGAATATTATTTATTTGTATTATAATAAAACAATGTTTTTATATTCATTTTAAGCAAATACAAATATAAACATACAAATTGAATTAACATTTTTGCAAGTTCAAAATTAACATTTTTGTCTTCACCAATCTCATGTCTGGTGTGCATTTCGCAGACCCTTCAACACAGTGGAGCGTAAGTCTGGCTCTCACACTGTTGTTGAGTGTGACCAGAACCGAAAAGAGGTGATGGTGCGTACTGGAGGTGCCACGGATAAAGCAGCAAGAAAAACATACACTTTTGATATGGTGAGTGATTGCATTTTTTTTATTTTACTACCCATATTGTGAGTATTAATGATGTCCTGTGCAGTAATGCTTATTAAATGTCTAATTTCAACTGTTTTAGGTTTTTGGCCCTTCTGCCAAACAAATTGAAGTTTATAGGAGTGTGGTTTGCCCCATATTAGATGAAGTCATCATGGGCTATAACTGCACAGTCTTTGCGTGAGTATCTTTCTTTGAATGTCAAATTCTTTAACTTAACTGATGGTTTTACGTGTTATGTCTATACATATTTGTATGTAATCATTTTTTTAATATATTTTTTTTCAATTCCAGACATTCCTAAGTTTTAGTTAATTTAACAAAGAACTCAAATAACTTAGTTTTTTTTTTGCCATGAAAATACTGTAGTCGTATCGTAGTACCTGAAATTGAGTTAAAAGAAGAACATTCTAAGATCCTATGCATTTGTTTTTCCTGTTTGGTTAAAGATATGGGCAAACTGGAACAGGCAAAACCTTCACAATGGAAGGTGACCGATCACCTAATGAGGAGTTTACTTGGGAAGAGGTAAGTTTTGCACTAAAGCAGTCTAAATAGCGTTTTCCAAAAATTCCATTTTTATTTATTTTTTACTTGTCCCAATTTGAATCCCCCTGAAAGAATAAAATGCTGCTTTTGCTTTCATATCTTTTAAGGTCTCAATGTAGATTACATCTGTTAAGTGTTTCAAATAGAATTTATTTATAAAAAAAAAAAAAAAAATGTATTAAAGTTTTGCTCTTAGGCCACAATTATAGTACTAATATTATTTGCTATTATTTTGTTTTCTCTTTTTCTATTTCACCCTTTCTCTATCAGGACCCTCTGGCTGGAATCATTCCCAGAACTCTTCATCAGATCTTTGAAAAACTTTCCAATAACGGCACAGAGTTCTCAGTGAAGGTGTCTCTGCTGGAAATTTATAACGAGGAGCTGTTTGACCTGCTCAGCCCTGCTCCTGATGTCACAGAGAGACTACAGCTCTTTGATGATCCCAGAAATAAAGTATGCTTTTTGGTTTCGTTAAAAGAAACCATTGCATTTAAGGCCCTTATATACTCTGTTCATTCACAAAGCATCTGATAATAGCAACATGAATGTTTACTCAGCCTCTTCAATTCGGCATTGTACTCGAGTACTTCTTGAAAGTACTTGAATTTCAGACATATAGATTCAAGGCCTGGAGAGTACTTAAACATATGTGCTTGAATTAAATTTGGATTTAAATTGGTGTATGATTTTTATCTAACAATTGTACTCAATTCAACAATTTATTGAAGTTCTTTAAATATGACTGTTTAAAGCGGTCAACCTTTTTGAAAACGACTCTATTTTTAACGTAAATATTAAGTATAAAATATTAAGTGCGCATGATTTAAATTTAATGGTGTTTTAAATAGTCCTTGAACCTGCTGTTCATGAAAGCGTGGCAACCCTGTGTATATAATATCATAATGACCTAATTCTGCAATGTGGAAGTAAGCTCTTTTCTGCAATTTGTTTTAGAACTTCCAATACATTTGCCTATGGGGAAATGACGGTATAATGAAGTAAATGATCAAACTACTTACTCTACAAACAATTGTGACTGACAAAACATAACATTTTAAAATAATATAATAAGAAAATACAAGTTTGGAACATCAAGCAGCATAACAAGCATTATTATTATTATTATTATTATTGTTTTTTTTATGGCTAAAAATCAATGGAAGCAAATTAAACTAAGTCTGAAGTCAATAAGATTCCAAAGGCTGCACCCACTTATACATGAAAGAATAAGGTCAATAGTAGACAGTGTTAAAGCAAGCATCTTCACAGTGGTACACATTGCCTGTCTTGCTTTCAATTAGAATTCTACTTAAATTCTATAACTTATATTCTTAAGCAGTGTTTCATTAAAGTTTTTACTCTTGAATGTCCAACCTTAACAGAAAAAAAGTAATGAGAAGATATTTAAAAAAAAAAAAAAAGGTGGAGCTTTAGAACGCTGCTAACTGCTATGTAATTGGTGGACCAATGGTAGTGCAAACATGTTTACCAGCTGAAGTAATCTTTGCTGAAGTCCCACAGTTTGTTGTTTTGATATTTGCTTAAATCAGTATATTAGGGCCTTTTAATACCTCAATTTAATATTTCTGTTCATCTATCAGAGGGGTGTGACCATTAAAGGTCTGGAGGAGATCACAGTACACAATAAGAATGAGGTATATCAGATCCTAGAGAGAGGAGCAGCCAAGAGGAAGACCGCCTCCACACTCATGAATGCCTATTCCAGGTAATAACTGGCTTCTTGCATCCAGTTTTCAGTTTTGCATCCAGGATTCAAGACTAAGGAAAGTATGCAATAGATTAATAATGCAAATTTTTCCCTTTTTATTCCATCAGTCGATCCCACTCTGTGTTCTCTGTAACTATTCACATGAAAGAAATCACACTGGATGGGGAAGAGCTAGTTAAGATTGGTAAACTCAACTTGGTAAGGTGACTGTTTTGAGTTAATGGGTTTCAGTTATAAGTGGGTTTTATTTGTGTTTTAAAATTGAACAAATTCTGTTTCTGTTCAGGTGGATCTTGCAGGTAGTGAGAACATCGGACGATCTGGTGCTGTGGATAAGCGTGCACGTGAAGCTGGCAACATCAACCAGTCTCTGCTAACTCTGGGTCGTGTAATCAAGGCTTTGGTGGAGAGAGGGCCTCACGTGCCCTACAGAGAGTCTAAACTCACCCGCATACTGCAGGACTCGCTAGGAGGACGCACCAAAACCTCTATCATCGCCACTGTGTCTCCTGCCTCCATCAATCTGGAGGTATGGCTTTTGCTTGTTGACTTTGTACAAGGGCTGCACAATTAATTGTTTCAGCATTGATATCTCAATGTGCAAATCTGCAACATCGTGGGATCTGTAATGTAGAGATTATAGGGATTATAGTTGACCAGACAGTCATTTCATATTTCAAGCAATTGTAGGACATTTGGGTGCAAAAGATTAAACATTTGTAGCTTAAAGATTGTGTACAGTATATAAATGTTTTTCATTTGTATTTTTGCTCTTTTGTATTTAACTTTGGTTGTCATTTTTTTTATAAATGAGATGATATGCTCCCTTATGAAATCGTCACAATCAATAAAAAAATTATGAATTCTTTACAAATAGTCATCTGGTGAATTTGTATTCATAATCGCAGTAAAAGAAAATATTGCAATGTCTGGTTTTTTTCAATATCATACGGTTTCTTTCTGTCTTTATTTATTATTAACCATGTTAATTTACAATTAATTGCAGGAAACTCTGAGCACTTTGGACTATGCTAACAGAGCTAAGAGCATCATGAATAAGCCTGAGGTCAACCAAAAGCTTACCAAGAGAACTCTCATCAAGGCAAGTTGTTGTTTGTTTTTATTTTATTTTTTTAAACTGTACTACTATTTCATGGGCGTCATGGTGGCACAGTGGGTAGCACGATCGCCTCACAGCAAGAAGGTCGCTGGTTCGAGCCTCGGCTGGGTCAGTTGGCATTTCTGTGTGGAGTTTGCATGTTCTCCCCGTGTTCGCGTGGGTTTATTTTCTTAGTTTCCTCATGTTCCTGCAGCATCAGCATTGATGGTCCCATTAATGTTTTTAAATAATTTGTTGCAGGAATACACAGAGGAGATTGAGAGACTAAAGAGAGATTTGGCTGCTACCCGTGACAAACATGGAGTGTACCTTTCCGTTGATAACTATGAGTAAGTTCAAAATGCATATTCTTTATGGTTCAAAATGGCAAAGTTGGTAGGATGTTTAACATATTTTTGAACACACTTTAAGCTCACCAAGACAAAATAAAAAATAATTAATATCCTGTGGTCTGATTCATAAGATTTCTGTAAAGACCCTCCTAAAAGTGAACCTACACCAGAATAAATGTAAATGTATTACTGATTATGGATTTGTGATTTTTAAAGTGTTTCAATTAAGTCGATGTTTACTTAGAGCTGCACACATTCTCCCATCAAGTTTGTTTAAATGGAGGACAAATAAAAAGGACAATGATCAAGCTTGTATGGTTTTTCTCCTCATAGTAGTGATGTAGAAAAACCAAAGGAAAAAAAGCCTCTGTGATTTGACATTTAAAAATGATGATGTGAACAAGAAGCTAACCAGAACTAAACATAGTTCACACACAAAGTTCACAAGTGTGAATCCACCCCTTTATTTTAGTTTGATTCTGTTTAGTGAGCGGTTTATTTTAACCATTTTTGGCCCTTTGCAGGAATTTGAATGGTAAAATTGTGTCTCAGGAAGAGCAGATTACGGAGTACACTGAGCGGATTGCTGCTATGGAGGAGGAGCTCAAAAAGGTGCGCATCTTTTAAATCCATTCTACTTCTGCTTTTCTTTTGGCAACTTCTGCTTCTGAGTGAGTGGATGCATCTGATATATTTTGTGCTTGTGTTGCCAGATTATGGACCTGTTCACAGATAGTAAGCAGAAATTGGAACAGTGCACTGAGGACCTTCAGGACAAAAACCAGAGACTGGAGGAGGCTCACAAGGACTTAACGGAGACCAGGCACCGCCTTAATCAGGAGGAATTCATCAGTACACAGCTTCAAACCAATGAGAGTCAACTCTACAGCACTGCTGACCAGGTCTGTGATGCCTGAAGGAATCAGAGTGCATGTCTGGACCAATAATCTATACTATCCTAACTTTTTTTTTTTTTTTCTCGTTCTATCCAGCTGTTGAGCACTGCTGAGGCCAGTACACAGGATGTTGGTGGTCTCCACGCTAAGCTACAAAGGAAGAAGGATGTGGAGCTTCATAACGGGAGGGTCCAGGAGAGCTTCACCCAGTGCATGGAGAACTGCTACAACAGCATGCAAACCACACTGCAGGAGCAGAGCCACAAACATGCTGCTATGATTGACTATTACCGCTCTTCTGTGGGTAAGATATGTCATGGCCTTTATCTCATTGTAATCTCTTGTTCTGGGGTGTTTTGTAATGTCTATCAGCAAGAAATGAATGTCTGTTTAAATATCTCTGTAGGTGAGCTGCTGAACACAAATGGCAAGGTGTTTAAGGAGACTTTGGGTGCTGTGTGCGAGTCTTATAGCAGTATTAAAGGAGTTGTGGGAGAAGGTGTGGAGCGGTGTAAGGAACAAGTGTTAAATCAGGAGAAACTCTCTCAGGATGCTCAGAACAGCATCCTGGAAATTCTGGTGAGAACAGATGATTTAAATTCTTGTCAGGGTTTTGATGTTGCTGTGAAGGATGATTTTGTTTTTGTTTTTATGACTCTGAGGCCACCATTGTCTGCAAAAAAATATTTCAATGGCCCTATCTGCCTGGTTTGTTTTTAAAAACTTACTATAATAAATTATTCTAGTTTCTATAAATTGAGAAATCACTAAAAGTATCTTAGCCATTTTTCTCCAACTGTTAGTTTCCTGCAAGTGAAAAGTGGCAGGGAGACACTAAATAAATAAATACAACCCTGCCATCTGCTCAGTTTTAGTTGAAAAAATATCACAGTACTGAAAAAAAAGGTTCTGTTTCAATTTTACTCTATTAAAGGGAAAATTGTCATTTACTCTCACTTGACTTGTTCCAAACCTTTTTCACTGACTTTCTTCGCTTGAACACAAAAGAAAGTATTTTGAAGAAAGCTGAAAATCTGTGACCACTGACTTCCGTGGTATTTGTTTTTCCCACTATGGAAGTCAATGCTTACAGGTTTTCAGCTTTCTTCAAAATTTCATATTTTGTGTTCAACTGAATAAAGAAACTCATAAAGGTTTAGAACTACTTCAGGAAGAGTAAACAGTACGCACATTTTCGTTTTTGGGTGAACTATCCTTTTTTTTTTCCTAAGTTTAGCGTTTAATTCTAGGCATTCTTACAATATTGAACACTGAACATAATGCTATTTTCCTCTTCTTTTCCTCCAGGATGAACACAAACAGCATCTAGAGGAGGTTCTTGTTGCCCAGGCTGTTCCAGGTATCAGGTCTGTCATGTCCATGAATGACAATCTAAAGCAAACCCTTTACAAATACCACACCTTGGCTGAGCAGGTATGTGTGAAGAAATTGATTTCCATGCTCGTACGTCAGTTCATTGCTTATTTAAGTTTTATAATCAAATTAAAATGTCTCTTACAGATGCAGGGTCTGAAAGCAGACATGATGTTGTTTTTTGACACGTACACTGAATCACTGGCCAGTATGCGAGAGTGTGCTTTGCAGGGTTTTAGCACACTGCGTGCCGAACATGACAAACTCAAACAACAAATCAGCCGAGCTGGAAACAGCCATCAAGTGGTAGGTCTACTCTTCTAAACCGTTTCCTGGAAAAGATGACTTCTGTGTGAAATTAAAAATTTACAAGGTTTAATTTGCTAGCTCACATGGTTATTCTTTAAGTCACAGGTCTCAAACTCGATTCCTGGAGGGCCGCAACTCAATCAAGGTCTTCAAGACTACTAGAGACTATTAAGCAGGTGTGAGTTGGAGGTGGTTGAAGCTAAACTGTGCAGAGCTGTGGCCCTCCAGGAATTGACAGATTAATTGTTCACCTAAACCAGTGGTCTCAAACTCAGTTAATCCACTGAAGATTACTAAACCTTTTTTTTTCTCCTCAATCAAAACCATTAGCTTCCTCATTTGGAGTGGCGGTCCTTCTCTGACTTCAGTTTGACTGGATCAGGCACACTATTCCTTAATATGCCCATTTTACCGTTAGTTTGCTACAAGGGAATGATGTGCAAAAATAAAGCCCCGCCCCCTACTCATTATTCTGTTTCAGTCGGAAGTACACCAACATACTGAAATGAGTCTCAGCATCTTCTGTTTCACGTTGCCTTTAAACAAACCAATCACATTTCTGTTCAGTTAAATGGCTCAGATGTTCACAAGCTCTTTGGGTGTTGTAAATGTAACCACAAGGAGGCTGGGAGTTGAAAAGTGGCTCAGCAGTCATTTTCCAAACTTAACCAAGAATAGAGAGAATGACTTGTCTGACTATTAGCAAATTCTAAAAGGAAGTTTCTTTTCTATTTTTTCCAGCGTGTGGCCGAGCTGGTTCAGTGTTTGCAGAACCAATTGAATCTGTTGGCGGTGGATACTCAGAACGACTTTGAGGGTCTTTCACAAGCAGCATCAGCTCAAATTGCTCCACTGGAAACATTACAGAGCTCTATACAGAGGTGAGAAGACATCCACAACACCTACAGTTGAAGTCAGAAATATTAGCTCTCCTGAATTATTAGTCCCCCTGTATATTTTTCCAATTTCTGTTTAACAGAAAGATTTTAGCACATTTATAAACAAGTTTTATTACCTAATTTCTAATAACTGATTTCTTTAATATAAATAATATTGACCTTAAAATGGTTTAAAAAAATTTTTTTTTTTTTAATTAAAAAAAACAAATACGACTTTCCAGAAGAAAAAATATTATAGGAAATACTGTGGAAAAATTCCTTGCTCTGTTAAACATAATTTGTGTAATATTTGAAAAAGAAAAAAATTCACAGGAGGGCTAATAATTTTGACTTTAACTGTATCTTCAAGTTCCCTGTAACAAAACTCAAATAAAACTATACTTTTATTGAAGTAAATGCACCGTGGCTGAGGAGCAGGCTGTGTCTGTTCGTGCCCGACTGGGTTCCTCTGTGCATGGAGTGATTTCGGAGATAAATAGTGCGACTGAGGAGGGAGAGAGGGCGCTGGAGGAGTGTGCTGGTTATTGTGGACACCTGCAGACATCGCTGGACTCGCTGGCTGAGTCGGGACTCAAGTGGTGTGATGAAGCTAAAGGCTTGACTAAGACTAAAGCCCAGGAGCAACTCAAACTCATCAGACAGACAGACACGGCTGCGCACGACCTGCTGAAGGTTAGTTTGTGCCCCTACCAATAACCACACTTGCGGACACACTGTGCTTGTCTGCTTTCAAGATGCATTTTGGGTGTTTGGATTAAATGTTCAAATGAAGTGTGCGTACTTTTGAATTGTTTAACTAATTATGGGACATGCCATATCAAAAAAAGAAAAAATCCCCAAATTTCTCAAATTGCTTATTCATTCTCAAATTAACATGTGGTAGAAGTAATCAGTATGGTTTAATTATCTTGCTCACAATAACATTAATTTCTCCAGGTATTTTTTAGACCATATGTTGTGTGGACACTGACCTGGACAGACATTTAGTTGTACATTTTAGCTGCTTATATTATTTTTAAAGCCGCCCCATCATCCTCTGGGCTTGCTGCATCACAAATACCAAAATTAACAATTTATAAACAATGAATCACTTTCTGGCCATCGGATATTAGGCATGGACATATATATATATATTGCGATCGCGATTTTTTTTTTATTTTTATTTATTTTTTTTTTGTTGAAAGTATTACATTGCTTTGTAAACGTTTATTATTACTATTTGATGAGTCTCCCCATAATTTTTTTTTGGGGTGGTTAAATCAAGCTAATTTTGTCAGGTTATCATGAGGACACGTGAGTTTCCATGTGATATTGAATAAAGCCGTTCATGTTTGAACCTATTGAATTTTATGATAAAAATAGCGTCATAAAACACTAAACTATTTTTGAGATTTTTCAGAGGTGTTAATTTTGCACATCATAAAGAATTAATTTACATGGTAGGATAAATCTGGTAAATTCTTACAATATTTGTTGGTGTTTTTGTCGCATGAGTTTGAAATCTGCATCAGGTTGATGTTTCTCAGGAAAGTAAAGTGTGATTTTTGCCAATGCTACATCTTATTTTATTTTTATGTGCATGCAGTCTGTAGAAGAAAAGGGTGAGAAAGCCGTTCAGGACTGTGAAGCCCGATTGGGTCAAATGCAGCAGGAAATGGAAGCAACCTTGGGTTGCATAGAAATGCAGACCAGCAAAGATGAAGCTACCTTGCAGGAGCACAGAGAGACCCTGTCCTCCATCAACACTCAGGCACTGGACACCGTACACAACTTCATCAGCTCAGAACTACGGCAGGATTTTACAACAGGTATAATAGAATATATGAGGAAACAGACACTCTTTGAATCTGAACCATTAAGGGGATAGTTCACGCAAAAGTGGAAATTCTTTAATTTACTCACCCTTCAATTGTTTAAAACCTATTTGACTTTCTTTCTTACATTTTAAACAGTAAAGGGGATATTTTGAAGAAAGCTGAAAACCGGTAACCTTCGACTTCCATAGTATTTGTTTTTCTATTATGGAAGTCATTGGTTACAGGATTTCAGCTTTCTTCAAAACACCATTTTTTTTTTTGTGCGTGTTTAACAGGGGAAAAAAAACCCTCAAAGGTTTATAACCACACAAACATAGAGTGAGAATTTTTATTTTTGGGTGAACTATCCCATTAAATCTTAACTCTGAAGCAAGCGATCTGCTCTTCAGTAATCTGATGTTTATCTTTTGAAGGAACGACCCCTCAGCGCAAAGAGTACATGTACCCACGTGTGCTGAGCAAGCCGAGGAGTAGAGAAGAGCTGGAAGAGGAGTTCAGAGCTCAGCAAGAGCAGCTTCAGTCTGAACTCAAACCGTGTGAGATCATCATAGAAGCAGAGGAGGAGAAACCTCTTGACCAGGTAGCACAGGAGATGATCTAATGCGTGGAAATGCTTTGATTTTTACAAATTCAATATATTTAAAGATCACTTGTTTTTTTTTTGGACTGGTGTAACCTCGCTTCTGTCTTTAGGACTCTCTGGAGGATGAAGTCAGTGTTTCTAGTGATGGAAACAACACTGAACAGTCGTGCTCTGATGAGAACCTGATGTGTTATGAGAATGGAAGGATTCCTTTTTTCCAGGTAAGAAATTGTAAACTGTTTTAATTTTGAGAAATTATCATATTAGTGATTTTTGACCACACTTTTCTAGCGTTGTCAGATAATTAGTACACTTATTCATTGATTTTTTTTTTTTTTGTGCTTTTGTTTAACCAGAAGAAAAGCAAAAAGGAAAACGGCAGTAAATCACTGAACCGTTCGAAAGTGGAGAATGACAGCATGTTAACGCCACCCCGCTCTAAACTTCCACTCAGATGTCAGAATTAACCTAAATTGTTGCCAATTTTACTCCCTTCGTGTATTAATCTTCTTAGTCCCTTTGTGTCTTAAACCGTTGTTTTTTTAATCTGTTTGTCTTTTTAAAACATCGATTATCAATGTATTTATGTCATGTCTGTCCACACAAGTCAGTTCAATAATAAATGTTATAACTTCAGGGTGATTTCGTACTGCCATTTTTCCTGTTTCACTAGAGTTTAGGGTTTGTTTGTTTTTGTTCAAGGTTTTGTATGTTTAATTGAAGACTAAAAGAAAATGGTCCACTCCATCTCTGAAATAATAAAGTATTTTTAAAGTATGTTTCTGTTTTGAAATGTTTGTATAAAGTTTTCTTTTTCTATGACACTGTCAATTAAATTCAGTTGTTGATTGTAACACTGGTGCTCTTTGTTTTCCTCAATTTTTCAGTTTAAAAAAAATTGTTTGCTGGATGACGTTTGGATTGGTGCGCATAATAAAGACGTTACAACGAAATTGAATTGCTGCAAGCTTATTTAATGACGCTTTACATATTTTCATATTCAAAAATGAAAACCGTTTCTTGCCTTTCAAAAACAAACAGTTTTGTCTTTCATCCTTGCTCTCAAATCAAATAGAATAAATTGCAGTCTATGAATCGAGTACACAAATGATGCAAATCTCTGTATCTACTTGAATAACTTGGGTCTATTTGTAAATATATTTTTCTTAAAGTACTTCAGCAATAGTCTACATAATTTAGACAATATTAATGACTTTCATACTTTAAAGGAATATCAATTAATTTGGACGGTACAAAAAAAAACCCCGCTTTGTCTTAATGTAAGATCATTTAAAGCTACTTCAATTTCCGCAAAGCGTTAATCCTGTTACTGTAACCCAATCAAAACCGCTCTCTCTAACACGTGATTAGATCCTACAGTCTCATTCAATCAAGTTCGCCCTTGGTATCACGTGGTCTCATTCCACGTCTGCGAAGGGAAGGCAGATTTACAGCGGAGCATCTGAAACCTCGACTGCTATCAAACCCCAAAATAAAAATGAAGATATTCAGTCGGTGTCATGCAGTTGGATGATTTGACCCTGGAATGGATTTAGAGGAGGCTTTCCAGGTGGTTGGAGAGTTCGGAAGTCACCAGAAGCGGATGATCACAGTGCTGGTGTTCCTCCAGGTAACTAGTGATACATGCAAAAGCATAAACATTGGACTTACTTGTGTTTTTGTAGGTAAATGTATTTGCATGTCCGATGGCACGAGCCGGCAATCTATGCAAATACATATCTTATGGCTTAAACCTTGTCGTATTTGCATTACCGTATCTTCAGGCAGTGGGATGTATCTGCTTTCGTATGAGTGAGTCATTTACTAAAGTATGCGTTTGTTTGTTTACCATGTGGTATTAATTTCTGTTTTATTTTCTGGAGTTTATAATCCAGAAAAGAACATTACTTTGTTGCTTCTTATTAATTATTAAGCAATTGAACAAAATGGACAAAAAAGCTAAACACGTTTACATGTTAATGTTACATGTTAATATTCTTGATTTAATGGTCAGCTAAATATATCCTGCTTCATTTATTTTCATACAAAATGTATTTTTAAACTTCTTGCCCATTACTCTGTATTGTCTTGAATGATAATACTAAAATGTGTGCAAGTACAACATTCATTTCAATAAAATGATAGGTGGTTTTCTTAAAAGCCTACTTAATATGAGGGAAAGTTGTGTACCCAGTCCATTAATAATTATTTTTAGTGATTAGTCTCATAGCTGGTAAAATATTGAGTTATGTCCATAATTTAATGCCTTTAATTTTAATAAAAAAATAAAGAGAATAATGAAGTTCAGTTTTGTTAAAAGAATCAAAGAAGATGTGTTTTCAGGCATCAGTAAGTAATACTGCTCTATTTTTTTCTGTAAATTAGAATATTTTTATTATTAAAAAAGGAGTTGATATAATAAAATGGATCAATAATGATTTCATTTTTACAATGATTTACAGAAGACCACCTTTAAAATGTTATTCAGCGTAACATCAAAAACATCTTATCAGACATTTAGAATAAGTCAAGTCAAGTTTATTTATATAGCGCTTTTCACAATGTAGATTGTGTCAAAGCAGCTTAACATAGTTCTAGTAAAGTCCAGATTTCAGAATTTAAGTTCAGTTTAGTTTAGTTCAGTGTGGTTTAAATTTCACTGCTGAAAGTTCAAACAGTGTAGAGCAAATCTACCGAAGCACAGCTCCACAAGTCCCGATCCGAGCAAGCCAGTGGCGAGGAAAAAAAAACTTAACCAATTGACGAAGTAAAGGAAAAAAAAAACCTAGAGAGTAACTAGGCTCTGTTAGGCACGACCATTTTTCATCTGGCCAAACTTCCTGTTCAGAGCTGCAGTCTAGGCGCTGGAGGCTGAAGAAGCTGGACGTCCATCGTGAAGAAGCTGCAGGTGTGAGTAGGGCACCAGCGGGCGGTCAGGTTGGCCCGCAGGATCAATGTGGGGACTCGTTTATCACAGTGGTCATTCAGGAATCAGTCTCATGCTCTCCACTCCTCCATGACCAATACGGCCTGGTCCAGGATTATGGAAACCTCGGGAATAAAAAAAAAAAAAAAGACTAACATAAGTGCAGATGCCGTTCAAATTATAATGTCTTTTGGGAAGTGTTCCCGGCTCTGGTTGCCCTAAATAATGCAGACTAACAATCCTTTAAAGGATTTGTATTTCAAAAGCATTTGTGTTTTATGTGTATGCTAATGCAAACAGATGTGTCTTTAATCTAGTTTTTAATTGACAGAGTGTGTCTGCTTCCCGAACTGTGCTGGGAAGGCTGTTCCAGAGTTTAGGTGCCAGATATGGGAAAGATCTACCGCCTACAGTTGATTTTGATATTCTGGGAATAATCAATTGTCCAGAATTAATTGAGCGTAGCGGATGTGAGGGGCTATAATACACCAGGAGCTCCCTCAAATACTGGGGAGCTAAGCCGTTTAGGGCTTTGTAGGTAGTCAATAAAATTAAAAAATGTATACGATATTTAATAGGGAGCCAATGCAATGATGAAAGAACTGGAGTAATATGATCATATTTTGAACTAGCTGAAGTTTGTTAATTAGACCAATAGGGCAACCACCTAGTAACGCATTACAATAGTCTAACCGAGAGGTCATGAAAGCATGAATAAGCTTTTCCGCATCAGACAATGATAGCATATGTCGAAGTTTGGCAACATTTTTAAGATGAATAATGCAGTTTTACAGATGCTTGAAATCTGGCCTTCAAACGACAGGTTGCTATCAAAAATCACCCCTAAATTTTTGACTGAAGATGAGGACTGAACTAAGAATCCATCAAGGGTTAGACAGTGTCTGCAATATATATGTTATGCAGAATCATAATGGCATATTATGTCTCATTTTGTGTTTAGTAATCAATTTAATAATCACTTTGATTGCATTTATTATCATTTCTATGTATATAAAATAACTTTTTTTTGTCAATTTAATTTGATGCAGACATAAAAGATGAGATGTCTCATTTTGACCCGAAGACATTCTAGTTACTAATTTGAGTTTTTTGTTTTATTTTAATCAGATTTACATGGCATGTCAGTCCATGCTCATCATCTTAGTGGGTGCTGTGCCAGAATATCACATAGAACCAGTGACTGAAGGTGTGGATGGAGACGTAACCCAAAGTGTCAAATTCACAGAGGATGTCAACTCAATTGTGACTGAGGTAAAAGACTGTCAGTAATGTAGTAAAATCTGATTAAGCTTGACCATGTTTTCAAAAAGCAGCTTGTCTTGATATCAAATTTGAAAGAACTAATCTTTAAACTAGTCTTGTATTATTTATGTTGGAGCAGAACAGCAGGTATAAATCAATAGTTTTTTTTATATCTTTTGCAGTGGTACCTGGTTAAACATCAAGCCTACAAAGTGAATTTGGCTGGGTCTCTGTTTTTTGCCGGTGTGCTGATTGGAAATGTCTTGTTTGGACCACTATCTGATAAAATTGGGAGGAAACCTGTTTTTCTAACTGGTAGGAAAGAGATGAACTTGTCTCTGTAATCTGTAATCACACAATCTGTAATATACATTGTTGTTACAGGGCTTGCAACATTAAGTACTAAACATCTGCAATCTGTTTAATTTTTTTAATTTTTTGTTGTAAATAATTTCAGCCTTAAAGACATAGTTACCCAATTTTGCTAAATGTTTGCTGTTAATTTACTCGCCAACACTTTGAGAGACAAAAAATATTTATACACAGGCAAAACAAAATGAATCAGCTTAGCTTCTGAAGATACACAGAGGTCTTGAATTGAGTTGAATTAACTAATAGAAAAAAATATCACATAGTAATGCAACAGTCAGGTCCATTCATTTTCTACTAAAAAGTAGTGCTGGGCAAATAACAATTGTGATTAATCGCATACAAAATAAAAGTTTGTTTTGACATAAGATATGTAAAACTTATTTGCATTGATATTTAAATTTATATATAATTTGTATCATATACATAAATATTTTATATATAAATTAACATTTTCTCAAATGTATGCATGTGTATTTTATATATACATAATAAATATACTCAACACACACACACACACACACACACATATATATATATTATGTTAAAACAAACTTTTATTTTGGTTGTAATTAATTGGGTTAATCTTTGCCCTGCACTACTAAAAAGTACTACATTTTTAATAATATCTTTCAAATACAAAGATTTTGTGAGGTACAAAGACATTATTGAGTTTATTATGTTGAGTATTGAATTAATATGCATATTTTCAATAAACGTAGGATATATTTTTGTAGATATGATCAACAAATTTTATTGAATATTTTTAAATTCAGATGTCATTTGCAATGCTTTACTGATTGTAGTTTTACCTCCTCCTTAATGCTGTTTAGTCAGTTTTTGTCTGATTTTCAAATCCGTCATTGCTTTAAATTAAAGTTTTGTTTTGTTGTGATTCTGCTCATTGCTGATTGGTTTGGTTCGTGGCTTGTAAACACCTTAACAAAAAACTGTATGGGGAAAATGATTGAAAAATGCTTATATAACCAAAAATGTGGGTGGACATTAATGCATTCTATAGCTGCTTTACACTGCAAAGATGTTGCTTTACCTTATACACAACCAACTGAAAGCCCAAAGCAAAGCAAAAACAATAATTTATCATACTTTATCGACTTTCTCAGGTCTGTTTTTTGAGGTCTTGTTCGGTTATGGCACCGCATTAGCACCCAGTTATGAGGCGTTTGCTATGTCTCGGCTGCTGGTTGGTGTGATGAATGGAGGAATGGCGTTGGTCTGCTTTGTTTTGACTCAGGAATATGTGGGAAAGTCTTACTGGGCGATGACAGGTGCACATTTATCCATTATCCGATCATTTCCATTGTTTTCTTTCACAGTAGTCACATGACGCTAATGTGTTTCTCTGTGTTCCAGGGACCTTGACTAATATGACCTTTGCAGTGGGCATCTCTCTGTTCGCTGCGTTGGGTTATTATGTTCGGCCGTGGCGAAACCTCGCAACTGCTGCCAACTGTCCTGGACTTTTGCTCTTCCTGCTGTGTGTGTGAGTGAGATCACCGCTTCCTGTTCAACTATAGCGCTGTGAATTTATTAAAAGCCACCAGGAAGATACTGCTGCAGGTTGCTGTGTAAAGCTGCTTTTGATGTTGCTTCTTGGAAACAAAACCTTGGTCAGGTATAGGTCAGGTGTATCTCACCACCCTCAACCCCCAAACCTAAAATGCTAAATTCACTACTGTATACTCTACTAGAATACTGTTCAGTAGTTGATTGTTGATAAAGTTGTGTAATGCTTTAAGTTTCATATGTTCACTTGTGTATATATTGTAGCATGTTCAACGCATTATTCTTGTTTAATGTGTTAAAGTTGCACTTTATTCTTTATTGTTAATTAATGTATTGTTGAATTGAGAACGAGCCCCGCCACTTGTGAGTAAAAGGAGAGTTCGAGGAGAGAAACAGGGCAGAGGAGTTCTCCGCTGTTTAAAGTGTGGTTTTTTGTTTACGTTGTGGAATGTACAGCGTGGCTGTAGCCGACAACAGCCTTAATAAACACTCCTTTTGATAACTGATAACCAAATAAATGAATAGTCATTAAATTTGCGTACAAGTCAAAGACAATGTCAATTTACACAAGTGATTATATATACATAGAAAGCATATTAAATGCACATAAAAATGTCGACTTTGATGTTTCATAAGAACAAAAGGTAAGTTATTTATCTATTCAGTGAAACGGAAATGTTATTTTATTTTATTATTTGGAAAAAATTCAAATCAAATAAACAATGAATTGTGATGTATAAAACATTTATTTTGAGGAAATTATGCTATGAACATTGTCAAATGGCAGTTGCTAGCCTACTAGCTAAATTTATGGGCTAGAAGTAAAAAAAAAAAGTCTAATTTCTGAGAGTCTGTTCTTAAAGGCATTACATGGTCTTGCACCTTCATATCTGTCAGAACTACTGCACTCTACTCTTCTGCCCGATTCCTCAGATCATCTGAGCTTGGTCTTTTGAGTGTTCCTGGTTGTTGGTTGTCCTCTGTAGGTGAAAGGTCTTTTGCTGTTCATGCTCCCAAGTTATGGAAAACCCTACCTCTTATCACTAAGAAATATAGCATCTCTGTCTACCTTTAAGGCTCAGCTAAAAACATATCTTTTCAATCAGTATTTTGCATAGTGTTCCTCAATGTGTGTTTGTTTTGTCAATGCGGATGTCAGCTTATGTTAAGTGACCTTGAGCTATGGAAAGGCGCTATATAAATAAAACTTCTTCTTCTTCTTGACTCTGCCAGGCCTTTGCCAGAATCTCCCCGTTGGCTTTACTCTCGGGGTCACACAGAGAAGGCTGAGGATATCCTGCAGGATTTCGCTGTGAGGAACGGGAAAGGCAGAATTGTGGTGAAGCTCCGGCGGGCCTCCAACTCTCCAAATTCAGCCAGTCCTGGGGTCTTCCTGCTGGTCACACATCCCATACTGCGCTGGAGGACGGTGGTGCTCATGTATGTGTGGTGAGTGCTCTACAAATACTACTATAGCTATACTATAGCTGACAAGAGCTGATCTAGATCTCCATTTGTATATCTTTGAGATTTGTGTATTCTTATGTACAAGTTTTGTGTGTATATTACAGGTATGCCTGTAGCCTCGTTTATTATGGCCTCACTCTCAGTGCAAGTGAAGATAAAGGTAATCGTTACCTCAGTGTTGCCATGTATGGCTTGGTGGAACTGCCTGCTTATCCTCTCTGCATGTACTTCATTAACAAACAGTGGTAAATACACTCACAGCCACATCTACACCCTGACGTATCACACTCTCCTGCTGTATTAATTCGAGTGCGTTTGTTTTTCTTTCAGGGCAGGCAGGAGAAAGTCAATGGCCAATTTTCTTGCCTTTGCAGGCATATCTTGTCTGCTCACAATGGTTGTACCTGTATCAGGTAATCACTTTTTTTTTTCACAATTCCCACTGAAAAATTTTAAAATGTGTCATTTTTGTTTTTGCTTATTAGCAGTCTGGTAAAATATGCTAGCAGCATAGAAAAAAGCAGTGTGTTCAAATTTGTTAAACCTATAGCATATATTCATAATCTAGTTCCCTAAGGTCTGTTTCTCTTTCCTCAGGGTCTTTATTAAGTGCCACATCACTGGCTCTAGTGGGAAAACTGATGGTCAGTGCTGCTTTTAACATTGTGTATGTGTATACATCAGAACTCTACCCAACCGTGATCAGGTACAGCCAGCACCTTTGCTGCATGTCTGATGTTATTTATTTAATTTTTTTCTGTTTTATCACTTTTTACAATTACCATTTTCCATAGAAATAAATTGTGTTTAAAGGAATGTTTCATCCAAACATTTTAATTCTGATATTATTTACGATTTTTTGATGAAATGCGAGAGCTCTCTGACCCTCCATAGACAGTAACAGACAAAAGAGGTTCAAAGTCCAGAAAAGGAACAAAAAATCATAAAAATCAACTAAATCAACTAAAAATCATTCAGAACTTTAGTGATTTAGCTGTTATCATATGAAGGTCCAAGAACACTTTTGTGTGCCAAAAAAACCTGTAAATATGACTTTATTATATTTGCTATACCTATACTTTGCGCCAACTCAACATGCAAGTGTCGTCTTGCTCATAGTAAACGCATACCCTGACATGTTTCTTTTTTTGGCACACAAAAATATTCTTCATGTGATTACAATTAAACCACTGAGTCACATGGAAGGCTTTGACAATGTTTTTGGTTCTTTTCTGGTTGCTTTCTGTGACTGTTGCTGTCTGGAGGGCAAGAGAGTAGTTCTGTTAATGAAAGAAGGTCTCAGGGGTTTGAAATAACATGAGAATAGTGAAGTGAAGTGAAGTGAAGTGAAGTGAAGTGTAGTGTGGCCAAGTATGGTGTCCCATACTTGGAATATGTGCTCTGCATTTAACCCATCCAAGTGCACACACACAGTTAGTGAACACACACATACCGTGAACACACACCCGGAGCAGTGGGCAGCCATGCTGCGGCGCCCGGGGAGCAGTTGGGGGGAACGGTGCCTTGCTCAAGGGACTCACCTCAGTCGTGGTATTGAGGGTGGTGGAGAGTGCTGGTCATTCACTCCCCCCACCCCCAATTCCCGCTGGTACCGAGTATCGAACCAGCAACCTTCGGATCACGAGTCCAACACTCTAACCACCAGGCCACGACTGCCCGATGAGCGATTTAATAACATTTTAATAACATTTTTCATTTTTGGGTGAACTAACCCTTAAATTGAACGTCACTACTGAAATATTCTGTACTTGAGCAAACAGTGTCCTCTAGTGGAGACTATAATGTATTTCATGAAAGTCCCACTTTGTATGAACTGGTTTAACTGTAGTGTGTGCGTGTGTTAGGAATGCAGGTTTGGGAGTGTGTTCAATGTCTTGTAGAGTTGGGGGAATTCTGGCACCATTTGTACCAAGTATGGTAAGTTGCTAAAGCAAATGTAAATTTTCTAATGCTTTTTTTTGCATCATTATGAAATAATTAATATATGCATTAAAATATTTTGTTAACAAATGTGTATTAATTGATTATGTATTGACTTGTTTGTTATTGTCCAGAAATCACTGCACACCTCCATGCCGTTTATGGTGTTCTGCTTGAGTGGGATTTCTGCAGGCTGTCTGGGCCTCCTCCTGCCGGAGACTCTCAATAAACCTGCTGCTGAAACACTTGATGAGCTGCACAGCCCCTCATACCAGCGCATCCTAGAGCCACAGGTAAACATCACCATCACAGAGTGTCTAATTAGAGATTGTCATGAAAGATTTCATACTGGTTAGGTGATCATAGCATTATATATGCAGCCTAGCATTTTTAGCGTTTTCATGTTCGTTGTGTAAACATCTCATTACATTTACATTTTGCATTACATTTCTTGTTTTGGCATACGCTTGATGCTTGAAAACCCATTTTTGTCTTTAACCCATGAGTAAAATTTTTAGCTGACATCAATGTTTTAATATTAGCTGTGAGTTTTCTTCACTTTTCCTTCACTTATTATTACAGAATAAATCTTATATTGCAATCTTATACTCTTCAATGTCCAGCATTCTATCATTCATGTTTAAAGAAATCCCAGGTACAACTTCTCTTTATAATTCTTTATAATGGATCGTTGTATGGCTTTTTTAGGTCCGCCTTTTGGAGGAAAAGCACTTAACTGACCACAATGAAGATGATAGTGACTGAGACAAATATCTAGCATACATTCCTGCACACAGTTGTCCTGAGCCAGTGTTGTGACCAGAGCCAGACTGAGCGAAAGACTGACGGTGCCTTCCAGAGGATCAGTTCAACACATTTACCTGTCAGGACCAGATACTCGGTATTAACTCATTCCTCATGGTGTCTGACAGTTCCTGCAAATTTAACGTGCTTACTGCCATTTGTGAATGTTTTGTAATGCAAAATGTGCATTACATTCACCAGCATGTAAATGTTAGCATTCGATTAATAATAATGGTTACAAACTGGGTTTTTGTGAGATGCAAAGATAATTTCAGCCAGTAATGGTTGAAACTAAAAAATAAATTCTGTCATTATATCATTTACTGTCCTTTGGTTTGTCAACCACTCTTGTTGGTAGTGTTTTTTTAAATGTATAATTTTACAGAAGTCTGTCAAGTGCGGCCATTTTTCTGGACATGAGGTGAAATTCACTGAAAACTATCAGTAATAATTTAAATGTTGGATTCATATTTTTTTATGTATGATCTTTGCTTTTTCACAAAAAAAGCTATATATTTACATATATATGGAAAAACGTGTGTATAAACAACTATAGATATGTGGAAATTATATCAGCATGTTTGTGACGATGAATAATGGCAGAATTTATTTTTATTTTATTCTTCTCTAAACGGAAGAGTAAAATGTTACATGTGTATATTTCTGTACATATCTGAACACACATTCGCTTTCGTCTTCAGAATTTTAAATAAATACCTCAAGCGTAAGAGGAACTGAGTGTAGATATCCGTCATTCACCAGTAAATTGCGCTGTGTCGAAGGCCAGGTGTCTGAACTGAAGTCACCTCTGACCTGCTCCAGTCCTCGTGCTGATGAAGTCAGCTCTGACGCAGATGAACACCACTCAGGTAAACCACAGGATTCAGGAGCTGGAAGTTTCAAAGAAGCCGACACCATTTTTTAAACCACAAACCTGTTTCCTTCTCTCTTGCCTTGCTGTAATGGCAGCCTGTGGCACTGCATGTAGCTGACGGAACAGGTTGAGAGAGAGCAGGCATTAACTATAATAACTGTTTTCATTCTTGATGTCTCCCTCCGAGGCCTGGCGGGCGTTATATCACCTAGCACAGGGAGATAAACAGCACATACAGAAGGTGCGGTCTTCTGACTGCATCATATATATACCCTGGTGTGTTCAAGTTGTAATAAAAAACTAATAAATGTGTCTGTTATTATGTCTGCCTCAGACATAAACTTAATTACAGAGTTTGTATATGATAGAGACACTTAAAGTTGATTTAAATGTATATTGGAATTCCTTTATGAAATGCAAATGAGAACAAAGTGATAAAATAAGAAAAAGCATATAACATTTTGGTTTATTTATTACTGATTAAAAATTCTATTCAAATTTATTTGTATAGTGCTTTTCACAATATTTATTGTTTTAAAGCAGCTTTACAAAACCATTTAACCAATTAAAATCAGAAGAGTTAAGGTTACTATTAGTTATCAGAACTTTATTAGTTACTAATAACATTTAACTAATAGCTTTTAACAGTTAAAGTTATATATAACCGTAGTTAACCTGCAAGTTAAAGTAAATAGGAGATGTCATTGCGTATATGTTCAATGAAGTTTGTGTATTAAGTGTGTGTTGTGTCCTTGAAAAATGCTCACTAAGAAATGTAAAGAGTTAAGTTGTATTTGTAACATTCTATATGTATTCTATAATAATCAGTCAAGGAGAAGCTGATAAATTATTTTACATTACTCTGTTACTGCATACAAGAATTCCTAATAAACGTATAAACCAAATTATGTTTCTGAAAACAGTTTTCCCACAAATCATCATTATTAAAAACATCACTGGTACTTATTTATGTAGAGAAAGATAAGCTGGAGTGATGTCACTTTCCTGCTTACAGCACTTGATCACATTCAGAAAGCACAACAACTGTCACACACCTGGTGCAGAAAAGTACCTGCGGTTCAACATCAGGTCATTGTGATTGTATGTGGGTGTGGGAAGACAGTGTTGGTGAGGTGAGCCATCAACACAGGTATGAAGCCTGAGGAGGAAGCCAGATTTCTGGAAAATTATAGAACAATATGACCTGAGACTGAACTTGCAGGATCGTCGCTGCAGGCATGCTGTACTGGTTCTGTCTGTATAAATAAGCAAAAGAACCTGTGAAAACAATGCCTTCAGAATAAAGGATGTAATTAATCTGATGCTTACTTATACTAACGCTCTGAAATATTGTTACATTTAATTTTAATAGTAATCACAATTCTATTTAGTATTACGCTGTTTCGATGTACAGATATATTAGAGTAAAATAAATATTAACAGTTAATGCTAAACCTAAAAATCCATAGAAACTGAACATTTCATTCAGTGTTCCCCCCCCCCCAACAAAAGAAAATTGATTGTGCCAAGACAGAAACCAGGAAAAAACTCATGCTATTCTTTTGAGACGATAATTTTATACACAAGACAGCCAATCATAACTCTTGTTAGGTCGAGCACCGGAAATGAGTCTTAAATGTACGACATGAGTCGCTGTTTTCGTTTACCTTCACACCTTTACGGTCTATGCTTCACACAGACAGCCATGCCAGATGCTACCGTAGGATGCTACATACCACTCGATTCCGCCATCTTGTAACGGTCAACGTAAAAATCTGTGAGTTGTTTTGCAGATATGCATACTCCGTAAAAATAATGATAAGAAAAAAAGAAAAGAAGAAGAAATGGGATAAAGGTGAAAATGAGTCAATTTGTTGCGAGTGAATGTTTTGTTTTGTTTTTAAACAAGGAAGGTTTAGTTAACATCATTTTATGTATTAGTTATATTTTTTAGTTTACCTTGCTAATATTGTATCAAAACTTTGCTATTTGTTGCTTTCCAATGGTGCCATGAATCACAAAATCCTATTTGAATATGTCACAAAATACAAATGGTATTGGTTTTAATGGTTAACAGGTGGTTTGTAATAATTGTAATGGTAATTGTAGTGTAAACCACTAGAACTTGTTAGATTTTTTTTCTCTCTCTCTTTTTCCCCAGAAGTCTACTGCAGAGATAGACATGCATAGGTATATTTTAGGTTGCAGGTGCACAGACAGCTTTGTTGGAATTTAACCATTAAGCATTGTTTGATTTGAACCATTCCAGATCAGCATGGCTATTAAGAAATCTATGCAAACACCTATATATATATATAAAAAAAAAATAATAATAATATGTTTCTAGTGAGTATGGAAAGAACCGTTGATTTGTTGGTTCAGGTGTGTCGGCATGAAATCTAAATTTTCATATTTTTACATATAGACATGCTCGTTATAAATGATGTATCCGTGCACTTCATTATTTTGTACAAATTAATTTGCCCTTATAATCTTTAATCAAGGTGGCTCAGTGGTTAGCACTGTCACCTCACAGCAAGAAGGTCGCTGGTTCGAGTCCCGGCTGGGCCAGTTGGCTTTTCTGTGTGGAGTTTGCATGTTCTCCCTGTGTTCGCGTGAGTTTCCCCCTCAGTCCAAAAACATGCGCTGTAGGTGAATTGGATAAACTAAATTGGCTGTAGTGTATGAGTGTGTGTGTGAATGCGAGAGTGTATGAGAGTCAATTGGATGTACACCACTACAATATGGGAAAAAATGGCAATCTTAACTTAAATTATTTAATTAACTTAAAAGGTGTTGCAAGGAAATGAGGAACTAATTCCAAATAATATTTAGTAAAACATGCAAATACACACATATTATATGCAAAGCAAATGGCTGCAGTGAGCCAAGCATTAATGGCACTTGAAAAGCTTTTTGATTACATATCAGTTGTGACCGTATCACTGATGATTTTAACAGTAAAAAGTCCTCCCTGCATGACTGTAGATGCTGTCAAGCTGAAACCTTTCATTCATAAGCATTTTTGCACCATCGAAAGCTCATGCAGATGTGCTGACAGTGGGTGTAGCATTATCACTGAACTGATTCTTTTTTATTAAAGCTTGTCAATCACCCTGTTGCTGAACCCTGAAAACCCACCCTGCTTCTGTATCTGATGAATGTGACTTTAAAATATGCAGCACTGCCGTTTGTCGTGATTAACCCAAGGCCGTGAGAAAATTTGTTGTATAACTCAAATTCAGTCAACTTTGGTCAACAGCAAGTTCCATCACAATTGCGTTGTTGCACAATTGTTGCCCTCATATTTGCCTCATGAATGAATATCCCCCTGAAGGAAGTACAGTAGGCAATAACATGTTCCCCTGAGGTGAGAATGATAATGTGCCAAAGAGCAACAGGAAATAATGTGATCTAAAATCTGCCATATTTGAAGTTGCAGTAAGCAGCAAGGTGAGGCGATATCCTCATTCTTACAAAGACTGGATGTCATCAAGTACGTTTCCACTTTAATGTGATGCTTACACATCGAGTCCAGAGTAGGTGTATGATGGTTAACTAGACTTCCACTGAAATTTAGTTTATCTATCTATCTATCTATCTATCTATCTATCTATCTATCTATCTAT
>CAIGQV010017386.1:17618238-17635027 GCA_903798115.1 Danio jaintianensis | reverse complement strand
TATCTATCTATCTATCTATCTATCTATCTATCTATCTATCTATCTATCTATCTATCTATCTATCTATCTATCTATCTATCTATCCTCAAAAAATGACTTTTGCTTCTTGTCCAAACTACTTAGTTGAAATGAGTTGAACAACACAATTCTTAAGTCTTTTTTGGGACAACTGAAATGTTTAATGTTCAATCCACTTACATTTGTAAAAGCAATTAAGTTAACTTAATCAATTTGTGTTGGGACAACATGAAGGATTTGTGTGGAACAATTTTTTCTGTCTGTCTGTCTGTTGGAATCTACCTATCTATTAGGGCTGCAACAATACAGATTATTCAGTTCGGTTCATATCATGGTTTTAGGGTCACGTTTCGGTATGGTTCAGTATATGATATGTTCAGTAAAAAAACAGGAAAATAAAGAAAAAATCTATCTAAATGCAAAAGCAGAAATAAATACAAAGATAGTACTAAAATAAACAGTGCTTTTCATGCTTTTGAGGTATTTGTCAGACTAGTCTAACAGTTGCAGAATATGAATAATATAATAAAATTTAACTGCATATGTATATAAACTTCACTGTATTAATTAATTTCCTAGTAATGGGTAGTGGCTGGAAGGGCATTTGCTGTTTAAAACATATGCCAGAGTAGTTGGCGGTTCATTCTGCTGTGGCGACCCCTGATAAATAAGGGACTAAGCCGAAGGAAAATGAATGAATGTATAAATTAAATAAAGGCAGAAAAATAATGGATATTGTGTCTCTCACCTTTGCTCTTGTTTTGTGAACTCTGACTGCAGAGAGGTTGTGTGAGTATAGGTTAAAGGTGTATGTGTGTCAGGAAGCATGTGTTGCGCTGTGCTGTAATTACAGTGTAGACACCAGCTGCTGTTTCTGCATTCCAACACACACTGATGCTGCCAGTAGAGGTCATGACACATCGCGTCCACAGCTTCCACCATGACTAATCCTCTTACAAACACTTCAGATCATATTCTACCTGTTAGCGGCTGATGTTCACGCTCGAAAGGGTTTACGCAGATTTTGACATCTGAACTCTTCACCAACCCATATACTGATTTGCTTATTTCAGATGGCTGATAGTAACCTTACCAGTCTCGATTTCGATGTGTTTAAGTCATTGGCAATTACAAATCATGTTGTTTATCCCGCTGGCAGTCTGATGATTGAAGGTGTGACATTATGTATACACGCATACACAAAAACTAATCCGGTTCAGAAGTTCAGCTGAACAATGATCCTGCCTTAAGGGCAGATTCTAACAATATAGAGAGAAATATAGGATGATACTGCGTTCATTGCAATGGAAATTTGATTGTTAGATCAAACGAGTTAAAAGAGAAAGAAGGAAAACTGTTAACATTGACTTCAGCAGAGCAGATATTGTTTTTACTGTTATTTGCAAAAAAGTAGTTATTGAATAAAGGATTATTAGATGACACAATTTCAGTTCAATTTTGGCACTAATAAAATATCTACTATAATATACTGGAATATTTGTGATTTATATTTTAAATTATAAATTAAAATCTCTTAAAAGTTCTGTTTTGGTCAACAGGGGCTTTGACCCTTGATTTTTTTCCTTCTTTCCCCTTATTTGTTTGGGGTCAGACAATTAAGTTTTTTTTTTTTTTAAATCTGGAATAATTCTGAAAAAATAAAAACAAATTCCATTTGAATTCAGAGAATATTCTTATTCATTTCCATTGGGACTGGTTACAAATGATAGAAAAAATGCCATTAGAGTTCCTTTCAAATTTCATGACGATCACTTCAACTTCATGCATCTGTTCCTCTGTTTTCCCTTTATGTGCATCCATACCTGTCTCTCTCTTTCATCACTCCCCATTTCTCCACCTTCTGTCCTATTCATTCTAATTTCTCTCTCACCCTTGACAATTACTGTATATTCTCCACCTGGCATGTCTGTGTCCCCTTAGGCTGTTAGTCTTAACCGTGTGTGTGCGTGCGTGCGTGTGTGCGTATGTGTGTGTGTGTGTCAGTCCATAACAGATTTGTTTGTCGGTGTTATGTTCACATGTGTGTAAGCTGTGTGTAAGCTGCTCCCTCTTTTGCTCGGTGACCTTAAAATCTTTCAAATGGTTTGTATTGATAAGAGAGGCTGGATGTCTGCTGTTGGTTGACTCAGCCGGTTCTCTGCCTATAGAAACACTGCAGTCTTGTTCTTCATGTTCTATCTGGAGTGTAGTATAGTGTTAAATGTTTAAATGTAACATTCTAATGCTTATCTAGTCCAAAAATATATATATAAAAAAAAAAAAACATCAGTCAGATCTTGAGACTCTCATTTAGTAGAAATTGCAGTAACATCCAGTTATATTTAATAAAATCTCATTTTATTTCATTCCATTTTAGACGGTGTCCACCAAAGTATTGAAGATGCCTATGACTGTTTGAGAGCACTTTTACAATGCAGCCGTTTTTTCAGTGTAAATAAATGAATTGATGCGGCGGCACGGTAGCTCAGTGGTTAGCACTGTCGATTTACAGCAAGAAGGTCGCTGGTTCAAGTCCCGGCATATTTGTCAAGTCCTGGCATAATTGCATATTTGCAGTGTCGCTGACATGTTATATTGGCGACTGCTGTTTCCAAATAGAAAGGCAATAATTAAAAAGGTATTTTAACCAATTAATGTATTTTTCCATCACTATTTAACTTTTTCCCTCTGAAATGACGAAAGGACTGTTTTGGGCTTTTCACCTGTGCTTAACCTTGGGTTATTATCATCATTCTAAACACAACTTTTATGGTTAGTGGTCTTTTACAGTGCAGGTTGCGGTGCTGAAACAATGCTGTGTAAGGATTATGGCCACATGCATGCTTCACATCAGACAGCCAGTCGCATGCCTTTTTAGATTCACATACTTTGGACAGTCACAGAAACAGTGTGTTGTATAAATAGTTGTAAAATCAAAATATGTCATATAGTGTCATTTAGTTTCTTTAAATTCCAAAAAGATAAAAATATGAGTCAGCAATATTTAATGGGACCCCGGCGGCATATTACAGAACATTTCTTGTCTTAGGGCTTAATTTAAGATATACAGTGAATTTTTCCAATTCGCTCAAAAAAGGAAATTATTAAGCACATTTTCACTTGATTTGGGATTCATATCCATTCTTTCAAAATCATTTTTTATCTTTAGTTAGGAAACCTTAAATTGTCATCAAGTTTGGGTTGCTAATGAGTTAGCCTAAAGAAAATAGATACACAAAACTGCCAATTATGGCCACAGCCATATCACCCTGCAGCCCAACACCGGTTACTCACTGAAGCTAAGCAGGGCTGAGCCTGGTCAGTACCTGGATGGGAGACCACATGGGAAAACTACGTTGCTGTTGGAAGTGGTGTTAGAGAGGTCAGCAGGGTGTGCTTAACCTGTGGTCTGTGTGAGTCCTAATACCCCTGTAAAAGTGAAGGGGACACCATACTGTCAGTGGGCACCGTCCTTCGGAAGAGACGTTAAACCGAGGTCCTGACTCTCTGTGGTCATTAAAAATCCCATGGCACTTCTCATAAAGTGTAGGGGTCTAACCCCGGTGTCCTGGTCAAATTCCCTCCATTGGCCCTTACCCATCATGGCCTCCCAATCATCCCCATCCACCGAATTGGCTGTATCACTGTCTCTCCACTCCACCTATAGCTGGTAAAGGGAGGAGATGAGGTGGAATGGGGGATTCTTCCAAAACGAAGAGAAGGCAGTAGGGTGAAATCAGTCTATTTATTGTAGGCTTAAATCAATCTGATTGGGTTATTGCTGATTACAGATGAGAGACCAGCCGCAATCAATCATATCACATGCTCCTCTCGAAATTAGTTTGAAAAATTTCACCTAGGATGCTTTTGTAATACCCCTACACTCTCTGTAGTTTAGATAACACACATAGGACATGCTGTTTAATATAAGAGCTTTTGTCCTAAATGTGTTCTGAAATTGAAATTACCATGAAATTAACTGAAATTACCATGGTTAACAAACAAATAGGATAAAATGTAAAAGTTAGGTTAGTTTCTGTAATATACCCCACATGTCCCTGAACCTCAAACCCAACCATAAGTGTACATTATTTGAAAATTGAATATAATATATAAATATGATGTATGATTTTCCCTAATGTATCATATTTACTCTTCTTTGCTACCTCTCGACTAACCTGTCTTCCCCTGAAATGTGTGATGTTTGTGTATGGTCGAAGGTGTCTCATTTTTACTGCACGTAACAGTGTATGTGACAAATAAAGGCTTTCATCATCATCATCATCATCATCATAGTATTCATTATAATTGATTGGTCAATATTTGGCAGAGATACAACTATTTGAATATCTGGAATCTGTGGGTTGAATAAATCACCCAAAAAATCTTGTGTATTTCCCCCCCAAAAATATGCTCACACTAAACAATGTGCAAATAAACACATTTAAATATCTTTATTGAACAGAACCATTATAAACATTATAGCAGAGCTTTCAAAATAGATACCATAAAAGATACAAAATTAACATGAGCACTACAAGACAAACATGAGCACAGGAACTACAAATTACACACAATTATTGACAAGACAAGTACATAGACTCCTAATTTGGAGAAAAAGTGCTGCTCGTTTTCTCCTTCCCTGTATTTAAACCGATCCCCCAGTTCACAGCGCAAGGATCATTTTTCACAGCTTACATTCATGATAAACACCAATCGCTATGCATTAGTCTCCTATTTATGTGGTTTAAAGCAATATTTACCTCCTGTAAGTACTACAGCGGTACATTTTAATAGTACAGTGGCCTAGAAAATAGAAAGTGGCATAATATTATTTTTTATTTACTGAGCTATTCCTATACACTTGAAAAATATACATATAAATAGAGCTTATTTGCGTTCCTACTTCATTTCATAAAAAAACAAAAACATGTTTTGTTTATATATCACATACAAGGCTGAGATGAAACAAATGAATTAAATGCATTTCTATTCTTTTTTTCTTCTTTCTTTTTTTCTTTTTAGATGTTCTCGTGCACATCAAAATGGCTTGGTTATTCAACAGCTTTGTTTGCATTTTACACAGGCTTAAGTAACTTTTTTTTCATTAATTTTTGTGGATATTTACCCTTTCTACAAGTTCACTAAAAACAAGAGTTGAAGGCTTAGCATTTTCTAATGACCAGTCAATTTTTTTATGGAGCCAGATCAGTCTCAGAAATAATACATTTGCTAAAATAAAACTCATACATGCACAGCACAATTCACATTTTCAAAATCCTATTCATAAATTCAAAACACAATTCATAAATGCGCAAATCTAATTCATAGATTCAAAACACAATGTGTGAATTCACAAGTAAAAATCAAAAATATTTCCCCAAATGAATTGGATGTGTGCATTTATGAATTGTATTTTGAATTTACAAATTGGGTTTTGAATTTACGTGTTGTGTTTTAAATTTAGGAATTGGATTTGTGCATTTATGAATTGTGTTGGGTGACACGGTCGCCTCATAGCAAGAAGGTCGCTGGTTTGAGTCCCAGCTGGGTCATTTGGCTTTTCTGTGTGGAGTTTGCATGTTCTCCTCGTGTTGGCGTGGGTTTCCTCTGGGTGCTCCGATTTCCCCCACAGTCCAAAGACATGCGCTATAGGTGAATTAAATGAACTAATTTGGCCGTAGTGTATGTGTGTGAATGAGTGTGTAAGGATGTTTCCCAGTACTGGGTTGCAGTTGGAAGGGCATCCGCTGTGTAAAACATATGCTGGATAAGTTGGCGGTTCATTCCGCTGTGGCGACCCCTGATGAATAAAGGGACTAAGCCGGAGGAAAATGAATGAATGAATAAATGAATAAATTGTGTTTTGAATTCACGAATTGGATTTGTGCATTCATGAATATGTGTTTGGAATTTACAAATTAAATTTTGTAAATGTGAATTGTGTATGAATTTTATTTTGTAAATGTGTTATTTTTTGAGACTGATCTGGCTCCATAATTTTTAACCCAACTCTGTCAGATTTCCAAGGGTTTTTGCTTTAAATAAACACCAGAAAAAAAAAAAAACTGCATATGATATGTTTCCAAAGGCAGTCTGATGGTTGTGCATAAATGTCCTAAGTGGTACAGTGTCTACTTGATTTTTGTAATGTATTTATTATTATTTTTTGCTTATATATGCGTGGACTCCCTCCGGTTTCTCTCGATCCCGTGGGTTCTGTAGTTAAAAAACACATGCAATCCATTGACCGGATGCACAATTGGCACTGTCTGCATCCTCGGATATGTTTGGGTTGCCAGAATGCAGTCCGCCGTGGCCAGCAGCTCCACTGCCAGAGTTTTGAGCACAATCAAAGCGAGCTCCCGGCCGATGCATCTCCTCACACCGCCTCCAAAAGGCACATAACTGAAGCGTTCGCATTTACTTTCGTCTCGATCCACACAGAAACGGTCTGGGTCAAAGAGGTCCGGGTTCTGATAAGCTTCTGCCGTCTCGTGTGTGTCGCGGATGCTGTACATGACGCTCCAGCCCTTCGGGATCTGATAACCCTGCAGATGCAAAGCATAGGGAATTTTTATATTAGACACAACACAGACACAGAGCCTTCTGTGGTCTCAAAATACATAAACTGATAAATGATTTATATATAGTGACATTTCGTTTACTAACCTTTTACCGTTCAATTGACAAAAAACTTTTCACAATTATTTTTTCATTGGCAACGTAAGATGATGATCATGATGATTTTTCACATTATGTCAGGATATTATAATGTATAATTGATAAATTTTTAAATGGTAAAGTTTATCCCAAATAAAATAAATAAAATTAACAAAATAATTAAAAATGAATAATACTCTTTTCTCTTTTTATTTGTTTTCCACCATGAAGTTTTATTATATGATGGTGATGATGATGATGATGATTATTATTATTATTATTATTATTATTATTATTAACAATAGTTATCATGATGATAATAATAATAGTAATAATAATAATAATAATACCATATCACAATTTTATCATTTAAAAAATGAGAATTACAACAATTTCAATTGATAATAATATTAATCATAATTCCCAATATAAAATGACTAATATGAACATTTGGTTGTTCAGTGCGCAAGAAAGTTACAATAGTTTTTCTTCCATGTTTTTTTCAAGAGCAACAAATGATAATGACGATTATTAGTTTTGCTATTACTATTTTTCATTCATACTACAGTTTATGTATCAAGGTTATGTATCATTTTAATCACCTCAAATAATAAATGAGTAATACAAACTTAACTAAAAAGTCTCAGCTAAATTTGAAATAATAATAATAAAAATCCATGTTTTTTTTATCTGCAGCACAAAAAAACACAAAAGAAATGCTGTAAAATGTATAGTATTACTGGCAATTTTGGTTGCCAGTAATACTGTAAAATGTACAAGTGCCCTGTAAATTAACAGTTACAATTGTGCTGTAAAACTGTTAACTTTGCCAGTAATACTGTAAAAAATGCCAGTAACTGTAAATTTTGCAAGCGCACTGTAAATTTTACAGTTTTACTGGCAACCGAAATTGCCAGTAATACTGTAAATGTTACAGCAATGTTTTACAGTGTACTATATCATGATTTTATAATCGGTTTTTAAAACAATATAGGCTCATAAAGATTCCTCAGCTACATTTGATTTAATGTTGTTTATTTAAAAAATGCACTATCAATGCCATATTTTGTGTTTTAAAAAGCCACTCACGTTCAGTTCGAATGTTTGCAGAACTGTCCTGTATCCTCCAGACACCGGTGGGAGGAACCGAAGCACCTCTTTGACCACGCAGTCCAGGTATGAAAGTTGACTTAGTTTTTCCAAGCTCAGGTAAGGGACGTGGGTCCGAGAGCGACGGCCCTCCTCCTTGTCCCCAGCTTCAAAACACGCTGTTTTATTGATCAGTGATCTCCAGTCACCGGTGCTCT
Organism: Danio jaintianensis; assembly: GCA_903798115.1. Classification (NCBI taxonomy): domain Eukaryota; kingdom Metazoa; phylum Chordata; class Actinopteri; order Cypriniformes; family Danionidae; genus Danio; species Danio jaintianensis. The sequence continues at coordinate 17,627,039 of CAIGQV010017386.1, read as the reverse complement.
TCTCAGCAGCTTCACCTCCTTCACTGATGGCATTCCCATTGCATCGAGAGCGGCAGTGTCCATGGCCTTCGGTGATCAAGCCTTCGCTCTCCAGCTCAGCTCTGGCTCGTTCACTCACGTCTGGATGACGCAGCAGCTGCAGGATCAGGGATGTTGATGCGCTGGCCGTCGTCGAGTGGGCAGCGAAGATTAACTCTACTGCCGTTTCCTGAAATGCATTTTAATTTCGTAAGTCTGAATTCAAATGAAATGCAAGTATTTCAGTTTTCGGCACTTAATAATTGACCCTTATGTCTTAGGTTGCATGGGCATACAGTTGTAGTCAGAATTATTAGCCTCCTGAATTATTAGCCCCGTTATCATAAATATGATTTTCATGAGGCATTATAATTGTGTAATCAATATGTTTCTGATCACATTTTCAGTGGAACAAACTGTATTTGTCATTAACAGCATCATTAACATTTAACAAACTGTATTTGTCATTTACAGCTTCTATTTAGCTTGTACCACTGTAGTTGAGCTAAATAAAAATATCAATGACTGTTATAAAATTTATGACAATATGTCTTGATTGATGATTTATAATGGCTTCATAACAATCATGTTTATGACAGATTTATGACAACAAGTTTTGTTGTCTTGGTAAAGTCAAGTTGTCATGACAAAGACAAAAACAGGTTGTGATGTATCTGTTTATGTCAGGTTGTCATAACAAACAATGTCATCTTTGCAATTAAAATGTCTTAACTGAGCAGATGACAGTTAATGACAGTTGTTATAAGCATGCATAAAATATCATTCACATTCATGACATTGTGTTACCGATTTTTCTTTTATGCCAAAAGCCATTATAGTATTAAGCAAAGATCATGTTCCAAGAAGATATTTTGTAAATGTTCTACTCTAAATATATTAAAACCTATTTTTTGATTTGTAATATGCACGGCTAAGAACTTAATTTGGACAATATTATTGGCAATTTTCTCAGTATTTAGATTTTTTTTGAAGCCTCAGATTCCAGATATTGAAATATTTGTATCTCTGCAAAATATTGTCCAATACTAACAAGCCATACATAGATGGAAAGCTTATTTATTTATTTATTTATTTATTTATATATGGATGGATAAATCTCAATTAAAAAACAAAAGGCAATGACAATGGCAATAAAATTTCAAAATATTGGTGAAAGAATGTTTCATCATCATTCAGCGTAACAGATATATTTATGTAAAAAAAATAAATAAAGCATGCTAATTCTGACCTGTATTATTTTAAATGTATAAAATAATAAGGGACCATGCAAGTCTGTATTATTTAAATAATTAAAGGGTTCATTCACCCAAAAAAGTGAACTTCTTTTCAGCATTTACTCACCCTCAACTGGTACAAGCATGGATTTTTTTTTCTTCTGTTAAACACAAAAGAAGATCGTTTGAAGAATGTTGGAAACCAGTAGTCATCGACATCCACAGTATGAAAATAAATGGCTACTGGTTACCAACATTCTTCAGAATATCTTATTTTGTTTTCAACAGAAGAAAAAAAAATGGATTTGGAACAAGTGGAGAATTTTCAGTTTTGGGTGAACTATCCCTCTGGACTTCTTGCTTACAAATGGGTAAAGCCTAGTGCTATAAATAATAATTGAAAAAAATCATTGTTTAAAATAAAATCATTATTTAAAATTACAACAAATTAATGAAATTGGGCTGCACTGTGATTCTTAAATAGCATTGTTTATCTGATCAACGGTTCTTGCTCTAAATATGCCTGACAAGAATTTTGGTACATAAGCATATTTCAATGAAAGACATTATAGTCATTATAAAACTGGGTGTAGTAAAAAGCTAGCACACAATATTTTTAGATTTGGCGTCTTAAGGTTTACCTTGAGTTCTTGCATTGTAAGTTCATAGTCATTTTCCCTCGCACTGCTTAGCATGTAGTCAAAAGCATCGCAGTAATCGCTGGCTTGCTGTTTTTTCAGCTTCTCCTCTATGATCTTCTCCATGGCAGAGTGCAGAATCTCACGAGCTCTGATTCCCTAGAATAAATCAAACAGACTGGGGTCTTACCTAAACCTTTTTCAAACAACCAAGATTTTGACATTCATTTACTTGGTAACTCTTTACAATGAGGTTGTATTAGTTATTGTATTCACTAACATGAACAAACAATGGACAAAACATTTATTACAGTATTCATTCATCAGTATTGTTTCTTGTTAGTTCATGTTAACTCACAGTCCATTACACTAATGTTAACAAGCATGAATTTGGATTTGAATAACGCATTAGTAAGTGTTGAACTATGATTAATAAATGCTGTACAAGTATTATTCATTATTAGTTCATGTTAGTACTAACAATAACTAATGAACTATTGTAAAGTGTGACTGTTTATGTATATATTGATAAAATGTCACTAAAAATGTCATTTACTTTGCTTGATAAATCTATCTTGCAATTTGAGTACATGAATGTTAATCGTTACCTTTTCCTAACACACAAACAATATGCCTCCTTTTATATTATATTGGATAAACTGATTTTTATACTTTGTCACAATAGTAATCAGTGAGAAACAGCATAGTCTGAATTGCATTGCATTTCAGTTGTTGACAGTTAAGATTTGACAATTAGGTCATGTGACATTGATATATATTTGTTTAAATCTACCTTTTCGTCTAAAATTGTATTTCTTGATAAAAATCAAAAATAAGATTCCAAAAATAAGAAAACACCATCACAATTTGAATGGTTGGGATTAAAGAGTTAAACAGTTTGTTTTCCCAAAGATGAAAATTCTGTCATCATTTACTCACCATCCACTTGTTTCAAATCTGTTTGAGTTTTTTTTTTGCTTTCTGGTGAACACGAAAGGAGATATTTTGAAGAATGTTGGAAACCGGTAACCACTGACTTCCATAGTATTTGTTTTACTTACTATGTATGTCAATGGTTACCGGTTTCCAACATTTCCAAAATATTGTCTTCTCTGTACAACAAAAAACTCGTATAGGTTTAAAGCCACTTAAGGGAGAGTAAATTTTCATTTTTGGGTCAACTGTCCCATTAGTTTTGTAAAGGAAGGCTGAAACTTGATTAAAACTATGGTTATTCTCACCTTGCGCAGGCCGCTAACAGGGGTGTCAATAGGAAGAGAAAAGAGATTATTCATGAGCTGCTCGAAGGTTTTGGAGAGATAAGTGATTTGCTGCTCCTCCAGGTGCAGACCCAGCAGGACTCGCACTGCGATGCGGAAAGTGAGTGACTTGGCAGCGGTGTAAACATCCACAGACCCAGCCTCACTGCACCACTTAGCAATTTCAGACTTGACGACATCTTGAAGGCGAGTCAGATATGCCTCCAGCGCCCCACGACTGAACACTTTTGCAAGGATCTATGAAGCAATTTGAAAATGTATGGATTAACTGCATAGCTATTCTTTTTACTATTTTTTTACAAGCTCAAATACACTAGAATCAAGAAGATATTTAACAGTATATAAATATTAATTAAGACGTTCAACTTACTTTTCTTTTCCTCTTGTGCAGATCTCCAACTGAGTTTACCAGAGTGTTGGGCCCCAGGATGATGCGTGTGCTCTGGGGCCACTGTGTGCAGACCACCGTATGTTCACCCAACAGAATCTTCCGGATGTTTTCTGCACCGGTTACTCGGATGAGGGGTTTGCCCAAAAGGTGAGTTTTAAAAACATTTCCATGTTTTTCTCGTCTGGAGATGTGAAAGCTGGAACCCTGTCACAACATAACAGAGTTTGACCAGGACTATTTAGACTTTTGTGACTGTAAGGTAGTGTATGCCAGATTTATTTTACATACTCTGAAACAGTTTGATCAGTTCTACAACTGTGCATGAAATCAAAGTGAAATGTATGTTTTACTACATGAAGAATTACACCCTCATCAATTTAACACATGCCAGAGAATAATGTGCTTTTCTATGGTAGAGGAACTAGTTCATATGTTCAATTCAAGTTTACTTGTATAGCGCTTTTCACAATAATTATTGTTCCAAAGCAGCTTCACAAAAGGTGCACATCATTACATTACAGTCAAAATCTGAAAAGTTAAGGTATATGTCTCATATTCCATTGGAAAACATTGTGTGGGTAATAATAAATGTAATGCATAAATCAGTAATAAATGATAAAGATGAAACAAACAGCAAAAGTTAGACTCTTTACCTTTCAAATCGCATGGTGAAATACCATACAAATGTAACACAAAATGCTTAATAAAAGTTCCACTGTATGTAAATGATAAATAAATAAATGGTGGTGTGCTGGCAAAGTAGAAATATGGCATTTAATCATTTTTTACCTAGCGTACATACATTTAAGCAGTCGGTTTCATGACATTTATATTCTTCAATAACATTTAAAAAAAATTGTTTTAGCAATCACAAAAGTTTACAAATGTTTTACAAAAATGTAATTTTCCTTATTTGTTTATAACGCTATTTTAGAACCATATACTATGACATATGGCATATGCATAGGCTATATTATAATATGACATACAACTTTAGTAACTATTTTGTTCAGTTAGCTAAATGCGCTAGGGGCGCCAAAAACAAGATGCAAGATGATTTTCATTACAAAATTATATACAGTCCTTTGTAGTAATGACCGCGCTGTAAAAACAAAAAAGTCAATAATTCACTGATTTTAACACTATTTTTTTTACTTTAAAGCTATTTGAATAGGATATTAACAACGTTATTAGAACGTTCCTATTTTAATATTTTATTAACAACAAAATCATAAGTTCAAGGCACTTTTCACTTACTTTTCGAGTGCCTTGACCTTATTTTGTTGTTTATCTTTATGAATCCCTTATCCAAAGAGCACCGACACATTAATTATCCCTGAACCACTTTTTGTTGGATTTTTGTTTAATTGACATTTCTGTAGCCTTTTAAAGAACATTAGCCTAATAAACGTTGTAGCCTACTTCCCCTTTTAGCTGGGCGTATTAGCCTATTTTGATCAAAAAGATTTTTTTTAATATAACACTATTACCCTATAGCCTAATATGGGCACTATTTCAAAACCGTTGTTAACCTACTTTCAGAAAAATCAAATGCATAGCCTAATAAAGTCAATCGATTAATAATAATAATAATTATAATAATAATAATAATAATAATAATAATAATAAAACAACCAACTGGACTGTTAGAAACCGAAAAGAGTATTAAAGTCATACCTGGAAAAGCCAGTGAAAAGTTTCTCCGACCAGCGGCCAGCCCATGGATCCCTGCGGGAGTGGGAGTTTACACGTTCGGTCCCGGGTGATGCTCCACCTGAACTCCCACAGCAGCCGCGAGACCGCGAGCAGCAGCACTGTCGGTAAGACGGCACCGGCAACCGCCAGCAAAGCGGACACGAGGCAGAAATCGTGCCCGAACATCTCGAACGATGATCAAAAGCTAAAAGAGAAGGAACAGAATCCACGTGCGCCCGTGCGTGTTGTTCCAGCGATGATCTGCGGGATGGAGCGCCTCCAGAAGTTGTGCAATACGCAAGAAGCTCCCTTTACGCGCTCCTCGGATATCTAGAAATGGAATAAGAATACAACATTACATTACGACAGTGATTCATCAGGGAAAAAGGGGGATTCTACCCTGCATCCAGTCTCTTCAACTTCCCAGAGAAAGCCAAGAAACTGACAACTATTCCAAACAGTTTTACAAGTTGCATGCGCTGGCATGTCTTTCATCCGAGTTTATCCACGTTTTCTTGGGGTGCAACTTTAAGGACAGTCCTGCTTTTATCCACACTGACAAACTTGATATTATGGGAAGTTTGGAATCGAGCAGAAAAATGTGCGTAATGCAGAAAATGTCTCCTCTTAAACATTTCAGCGTAAGTAAACCTCATACAGTCTTTATATTGAATAACATATTTGTAGTAGGCTACAGAAATTCATTTAAAAAATGTTATGCCTTAGTTCTTTCATTCAACTTTTATTCTAATATAGAGAAACACTAAGCTTCAGAGTTTTGTTTTTATTCCTAAAATATATACATTTGGAACATGAATCTTGATAATGAACTAACTACACCTAATAATAGTTACAAAAATCTTAATTGAAGGGTGTATCAAAAATCGGTCTCTGTCAGATTTGCAGCTAAAACGTACAATCAGCAGTCTAGACTCACATCATCTCAATTACAGAGCTAAAGGTGACTTACAGGTGAAACAATGTCAGACAATGAATGTGTACTCACCTCAGCACGACTGTAAAATATCCACTTTCAGATTCTGTCTCTGTTAGGTGAGCTATATGAGTCTTCAGTGCATCTCGCGCGCTCGAGCTTTATAGGTATTGGCACATATTATGATCCACCTTCACCAGTGACGTGTGAGCAGTTTTTTTTCTCTCTCTCATAGTTGAAAAGGTCGTGGATGGATCACAGAAGATGGGAAACGTTTGCAATCGTAGGTTATTCAGAGGAAATCAGAAAGAAAGAAAAAGGAACAGAGAAAGTGAGTGAGTGAGAGAGATTGCATGGGGTTTTACTGGTTGCTTGCCCATTTCCTCACTGAGATTCCATTCGATCCTTTTGTCGTCACGTTTTCATTAATTAGGAGCAAGCATTTTTGTTTATAATGTCTACATAAAATATTAACATAATTTGTGTAAAAAATAAATAACTATTTATTTAAATTTTGAAATAAAAACTTTTGACTGTGCGTAAAGTGGATAAACGCAAAATGAATGCAATTATTATAAAAGTAAAAAAATATATATGAAAACGGTGTTTTTTTTTTTCATTTAACGCATTATCCTTAGAAATCTATGCATTATTAATTTCGTTTTAGTGTGCATTTTTAAAATTAATATTAATAATTGTCTGATCGCAGTTGGTTGAGCGCAACAATTGTGTTTTTGGGCTGAGATAAATTAACTCCTCTCAACATTTTAAACAAAAGCAAAAAAAAATTCGGTAATATATAGCCTATTTGTAATAATCAGGATTTTACTTTAGAAATAATTTCGTTAGCAATTTACAATAAGGTTTTGTATGGTAATATTGATGAGCTATGATGGACATCCTGCTAAGGCATTGCATTATACTACGTAAAGGATAACAAAAAGAAAAGCAAATGCTGGTGTTTGCTTTTTGTTAATACATTTTAGTTAATGCATTTACCATATAATGTTATATATTAAAAATTATTTCCCAAATGCTGTTTAACAACAAGGAGATTTTTCTACATATTTTTAAATTTAATAGATTTAAAAACTAATTTCTAATAACTAATTTATTTTGTTTTTGCCATGGTGGCAGTTCATAATCTTTTTCTTCTTATTTTGTAAGACACTACTATTCAGCTTAAAGTTATTATGTTATGTAGGCAAATTAGCACAATCAGGCAAGTTATTGCGTAATTGCATATTGCATTTATTCTGTAGACAATTGAAAAAAAAAAAATTCTTAAGGGGGCTAATAATGTTGACCTTAAAATAGCTTTTAAAAAATACAAAACTGCTTTTAACTTAAAAATGAAAAAGATTTTCTCCAGAAGAAAAAAATGTTATTGGAAATGCTGTTAAATTCACTTGGTCATTAAACGGCACTTGGGAAATATTTGAAAAATAATAATTACTTAATGATATATAATTATTTATAATAAATAATTATTTTGACTTCAACTGTATACTTCAACTATATCTGTAGTCATTTTGATATTTGTGCTTGAAATAAATGAAGATTTCTTTCATTTCTAAACGAAAGACTAGCCAGCAAGTTCATTGCTAATACAATTGAAAAATTCTTTGCATTTCGGTAAATTACAAAAAAAGACAAACCATCAATAACACAATTTCACACACAGACATCTATTTATTTTATTTTTAAAAATTATAGAATTACATCAAATTAGATTAGAGCACCATTGGTACAAACAGAACCAAGTTTTGTAATTTTATACAGATTCAGTCTAATGTGATCTTGCACTTTTTGTTTTTTTCCAAACATCCTGCATGTTTAAATCAGGTCAGAAGATGCTGCAGGTGGCGGGTTTTCATTTTTCTTTCATGACTAATCTCTGATGTTTAAACTATGTACAATGTGAGAGAGGGCAGGAGATGGAGAGGTGTAGAAAACATTCCCTGTCTGGGGTGGCTGAACAAATCCCGTTATTAATTTTAACAGCAGAGACCAAGAATACCAACTAAAGCTCAAAGTCAGGTTAAAGACATGCAGGGGCTTGTTGCATAGTCACACACTCATGGCCAGGTCTTCTCTCACATATATCTGTAATCTGCCATACATACAAACAAATGTAAACATTCTGATACTCTATATTATAAAATATCCGGTATTCCCCAAAAGAATAAATGTAATTCTTTCAGCATGCAAGGCTCCTATTTTGAGACCTAAGGCGTGTTTTCAAATTAGCTAAGATATCTGCTCTGTGTTGTTTGACTCCAGATGTGTCAAATACAAGATGATACATTTTTATATAATACATTTTTTATATAATATGTTTCATGATACTAAAAACCCATCTCTTCCGGAATAACATGAACCCCTATGAACAAAACAAAACCCCTCTCCCCCCCAACACACCCCACGACAACCTCAAAACACTATACAATTCTGTGGGTCTCACTCAGGTTAGTGGGCTTGACAAACCACCTGTAGAAAACACACTCTTTCATCTCTCTGTCATTTTAACAGACACTTGCACCATTTTTGCACATTTGCACCAGGCACTTTCTTACAAATCACTCAACATCTTAAAAACAAATTATATAT
>CAIGQV010017386.1:17594672-17617838 GCA_903798115.1 Danio jaintianensis | reverse complement strand
GTGGTCTGGGGTACAGTTCACGCGAACTCTGGTACAGTTCACTTCTGGTATGAATGCAATCGTACCAAATAACAGAAGTGAACTGCCAACAGTACAACAAACTATTGTTTTCATAACGTTCATTCGTGTGTGTGTGTGTGTGTGTGTGTGTGTGTGTGTGTGTGTGTGTGTGTGTGTGTGTGTGTGTGTGTGTGTGTGTGTGTGTGTGTGTGTGTGTGTCTGTGTATCACATACTGTACCTTGGTGACAAGCGGGACTGAGCCAGTGCAAACACAGTGATAATGTCTGATTGTCTCCTCCAAAAACAGCTTCTGCAGGCATTGCGTTATGTTCTAAATGTTTATAATATTTTTGCGGCAGATAGACACAAGTGGCTCTCTGTATGTTACCAATACCAAAAGAGTCAGTAAAAGCAGAACGACTGCAATGTGCGTACGTCTTTCCATTTTGGTGCTTTACTTTCGTGGCCGTCACCTAGCAACAGCCGTACACACAACAGCAGCTCGATGACACAAACTTACCGGGGTTCAGAAGGAAAAAAGACAATGTGAACACAAACCAGCCGAGAAGTTGGCAAGGGGAGACAATCGAACTTGGGTTCGGTCCAGGCAATTGAATCAAGTGTGAAAGCACCCTTATTCTGTCTCTTTAAATGCAAATGAGCTGCTGCTGCTGCCTGTCAAATACACACATGGTTATATCACAAAAACACATGTTAACATAAATGCAGTGGATGTCAGTGAACATAAACAGCTGGAGGAAAAATCATATTTGCACAGGTGAGTGGGCTTGACAAACCACCTGTAGAAACACTTTTCTCTCTAAAAAAACAAAACACCCCCCCTCCTCTAGCACTTAATTCTCTGAGCACAAACAGTTGCTTTGTATAATTAGCACTTGTTGTGTGTATTGCCTCTTCTTATTGAATTGCTGAATGCCTCTTTAATTGTAAGTCGCTTTGGACAAAAGCATCGGCTAAATGACTAAATGTTATACAATACCCATTTAAAACTTATACTGTATTTAGTTGTACACAAGTTTAGGTTCAATTTACCATAATTCGATGGCTACAGCATATGTCATTTATTTCCATAACTTGTGCATGTAACTTACCCATAACCTCTCAGATCTTGACGGATGACATCATCAAACAAGTTAGCAAAACCACATCACACCACCAGATGTATTAGGATGGAATTTTTCAGTGTGTCTGTGTGGAATTCATCTTAATTATCATGAAACATAAAACTGTTGATGTTGACAAAGGCCATAATATGGTTTTGTAGATCTTTCCCTAGCATTAACACGAGACACGAGTGTTTCAGGACCTTTAATGATAATGCTGATCTTTGATATCAGAATTGTCTTTGATCATCTTTGTGTAATGACACACATTTGGAGGATTGTTTTACTGTGGCTGTTAAGGTGACGTGCCGAAAAATGTCCCCTTCTTCTCTTCAGACAAGCTTTTTGTGACAAATAAAACCTATGCTCTGCTTTCCAGACATTTACACACCTGCACATTTGTTAAATTTTGAGGCGTGCGTTTGAGACTTTTACATCGCACATTTTTATTTTGTGAGTAAAGTATTAAATATTGAATGGATATATAGCAGTATAAATGCTTAAAAAGTGACTCAGAATACCTTAGCAACACCATAGCAACATGTTGTCAACGGTCAACATCAGCCTAAGATCGTGATGGTTTTTACACCATTAAAAATATTAAGTGGATTATAGTACTAACTAAATTATTGTTATAATTATTATAATTATCTGTCTCTTTAAATGCTCACGCTCTTCATCTGTTGACTATCAATGTTTTGTTCATCAGCTGAAAAAGCTGAACAATATCAATATCTGAATATCTGCTCATATCAAAATTCACTTTTGCAGCTCTGAATGGTTATGGTGTGGAAATCTGCTCATGTGTTTGCATAATGATGCATTTAATAATTAATCATAAAAACCTGTCTTTATAAAAGTTCACAGTGTTGATACAGAGTAAATATAATGCTGTTAACATTGAAAAATTTTTTATTTTATTTTTTATTTGGTTAAACTCTTAATTATTAATCGCTCAATCCATTTTATCTAAACCACTATACTGAACCACCTGTCTCACACATCCTCCATTTTTGTATATATATTTTTTTAAATTATGATTTTCGTTATTAATTTTTGTTCATGTCGGAATCCTTGCCTAACACACAATGTGAGACACACAAAAAGCCATTTTCCGAATGTCCACTGGAAACAATAAACCGTCTGGGTAACTTTTGGAATACTCAGTTCAGTTTAATCTATGATTTAAGACACATTTAATGTTTTTAATTTTAAATAATATTTAGGATGCATAGAATACAAATTGGGACAAGGGCATATACTGTATCTTCACCGTTGTTTCATGACTGTCCTTGGTGTTATCTGACCGTAACCTACATATAATTCCCCTATTAATTTGTTATAATTTATCTACTTTTCATTTAATCAAGAATGTTAACTACAAAGATAATTACAACATAACTTTATTAGCAGTATTTTAATAAACGCAATGCCGTTTTTTCATCTTGCACTTAAATACTCACACCTTTTTAAAATTCTGAATGGCTGGTAATGTTTTTATTGTCATTGTTTTTAAAGTGATTTTAGTTCCTCAATATTGCTAAAGTTTCTGCTATTCTTTAATATTCAGACTTTTTTTTAGAATATCTTTATCATTATTGTTAATCATTGTTGTGAACGGGTGCAAAAAAAACCCTATAGCACAGTTTTTGTTAGTGAATACAAACATATCCATTTTTTTCTCTTAACAACATCCCTCTGTTAAGTTGCTTTTTAGGGATATTTTTCTGATTTCATTCATTGATTCATTTTCTTTTTGGCTTAGTCCCTTTATTAATCAGGGGTGGCCACAGCGAAATGAACCGCCAACTTATCCAGCATACGTTTTACACAGCGGATGCCCTTCCAGCTGAAACCCATCACTGGCAAACACCCATACACTCTCATTCACACACATACACTACAGACAATTTAGCTTACCCAATTCACCTATAGCACATGTCTTTGGACTGTGGGGGAAACAGGAGCACCCGGAGGAAACCCACGCGAACATGGGGAGAACATGCAAACTCCACACAGAAATGCCAACTGACCCAGCCGAGGCTAAAACCAGTGACCTTCTTGCTGTGAGGCGACAGTGCTACCCACTGCACCACCGCGCCGCCCATTTTTCAGATTTTTATTGTAAAAATTATTGTGAAGTATATTTGTAAAAATATCTGTTAATTTATGGTTCACTGTGTTTCCATTTATTTAGACTTTCACATTGCACCTTGATCTCTGCTCTGCCAAGATTTGAAGTTGAAAATTAAATCTATAGTTTAAAAGTGACATTTCTTGTTCTGTTTTGTAGAAAAAGTACTGGCACCTCATTAGCAGTTTGTCATTTGCTATACTAAAAATGTCAATGAAAGCCACAGTGTTAAACTTTTTAACATAAAAAATTTTAAAGCAAGGATAATACAATTTGAAAGACTAACTGAACTGGGAAAAAAAAATAAGAATTACAAAATATGGTTAATTAACAGATATGTTTATAGTGTACATGAAACACCCAAAGTCACAGAGTTCAAGATAAACTGTTCAAGCTAACGTACCAATCCATTGATCTAAGGGGAAAACCATTTGTGTGGAATCTAGACTCTCACACACACAGCTAACACAGAGATACACAGAAGGAGACACACACACACACACACACAACTGTGCTTTAAGTGGTCACCTTATCCCTCGCTCTCTAATGCTGCTCAATCATCAGTTCCTGTGTCCGAGGGAGAGAAAGTGTCTCTGCCGATGATCAGAGGTACAGCCTCATCTGTCAACAGTACAAAAGCCCTTCCTGTCGGACACAGAGACACTGAAGAGAAATGCAGACAGGGGAATATTAGCACTATAAAGGGTTAGACGATTTAAGAAAGATAAAGAGCACTAACAGTGGGATAGAAGAGAATATTTATTCAGATATTACTATCATCAGGTTAGTCCCTTGCCTCTCTCACACACACACATACACGCACGCACACACAGATGCAAACTCGTCTCCTGCATGTCCTGCTTTGATTCTTAAGGGTCTTTCCCTCCTCTTAGATGCTGTCTGTCATCATATGTCTGACAGTTTGTGTGTGTGTGTGTGTGTGTGTGTGTGTGTGTGTGTGTGTGTGTGTGTGTGTGTGTGTGTGTGTGTGTGTGTGTGTGTGTAAAAGACACAGAAGTGTGTAAAAGAGAGTCTTCCATTTATTTATTTATTTATTATTTTATGTGTGTGAGATCCAAAGATTAGGATTTCTCACAAACTTACATATTTTATACATATAGTCTTATTTTAATGTAATTTTTCTCTGTTTTTATACATAAAATTAGCACTTAATCTGATCTCCAAAAAATTGTCAGATTTCATTTGTACGAAACCGTCCAATTTTTAAAAGGAGGTGTGCCCCCAAACCACACCCCTAACCTTACCCCTCATTGGGAAAGAGCAAATTGTATGAGATCATACAAATTAATACGAATTTGCAGTTAAGTCAAAAAGTTACAAATTTCGTGAGATTCTGTTGAATATTTCACATTCTTTTTGCCATTACATTTATGAGTTTTAAAGTTAAAATTCTTTGTTTTAAATTGAATTAGAATGACAGATCACATCAGATATTTGATTCTCACTGTATGTGTACGATGTGCATGTGTGTGTGTGTGCGTGTGGACTGAGGGAAGCGCACTGAGCCCCAGGGACCATGATGGAGGTTTTTAGATGTGTAACAACTTCTGACCACCCGACTGACTTCCTTATCTGTCAGAGGGGTGTGAGGCTGAGCGGGTATCAGGTTGTGTTCTGGGTGTCGCCCCATGACCTCACTCTCTGACCCCTGAGGCCTACGCTTCCTCTCGACACTACAGCGATACGGCAAATACAATACCACGATTCATCTTTTCTTTTTCTAGAATATTCAATAGTTGAAAGTTCAGTGATTTAGAATCTAAATGATTAAACAAACACAGACTGGTCGATCAGGTGTTGTATCACCTTGCTATGGTTCATTTTAAGATAATGTACATAATGCTGTACATGATCCCACTAATTAGGCTAATTACTTATAGTTGAAGTCAAAATTTTTAGCAAAAATTTTAATTATTAAAAAAAAAGTGCAATTTAAAGGCTCAATGTTAGGGTAATTAGGTAAGTCATTGAACATCAAGTCAAGTCAGTCAAGTCAAGTTTATTTATATAGCGCTTTTTACAATGTAGATTGTGTCAAAGCAGCTTAACATAGTTCTAGTAAAGTCCAGATTTCAGAGTTGAAGTTCAGTTTAGTTTAGTTCAGTGTGGTCTAAATTTCACTGCTGAAAGTTCAAACACTGTAGAGCAAATCCACCGAAGCACAGCTCCACAAGTCCCGATCCGAGCAAGCCAGTGGCGAGGAAAAAAAACTTCACCAATTGACGAAGTGAAGGGAAAAAAAAACCTCGAGGGAAACAGTGGTTTGTTCTGTAGCCAATCAAAAAAAAAAATCTAATAGGAGCTAATATTATTGACCTTAAAAATTGTATGTAATAAAATTAATAAAATAGCTTTTATTTTATCCAAACTAATTAAACATATTTGAGAAAAACAACAACAAAAAAAAACAACTAAATAATTATTAGTCTGCATTGATTTTTAAGGAGTTTGTAGACTAAAAAACTGAACTTTTAAATTCAGGAAGACACTTCTCTTTCTCGAGGTCATGATGACATGGACTCTGTGCTCCAGGATAGGATCTTCCTCTCTTCTCACACTATACAATGGCATTTTGAAGAGGCACCCTGTTTACACTCCATGGCACCAACAATCTCTATGTGTGTGTGAGAACGAGAGGGACAGATCCATTAGCCGCGTGGAGCTCACCTCAGGCAGTGATTAAGAGGTCAAATGCACCTCAGTACAAAAAGGACAGATAGACAGAGGGATAGAAGAGAGGAAAGAGCAGGACAAAGACTTTAAAAGGCCCGCAAATGTTTTTTTTTTTAAAGCTTGCTTTCAAAAGGTGTTTCAGTCAAAAAGCCTGAATCCATTAAAGCTCTCCTTCTCACCCACTCTCGCTGTCTTCAGGCCTAAGGGGTTAAAACAAAGCTATTAGAATAAACAACAAGTGGTTCAGGCTGTGCATGGCAGTGGCTCTTAGTGGCTTTTGCTTCAGTACAATTTTGGATGTTTGTAGCTGTTTTCATCCACCTGTTTTACATGCTTTTTTGATATACTGCATAAAAAATGCTGGATGAAAAATCTACAAAGTTCATTCTGCCTAACCTCGTGTCCAAACTACATGTGACGAAATAAGATTCCAGCGACAAGCAATTTGTCTGTCTGCACCACACAGCACGACTGTAGTATTTAAATACAAGCCATTTGGAAGCGTAGAATAGTGCACTGCACTCCCTATGAAATAGTAAGGTTTATAATCTAAGCTCTGAGTGACTGATATTTGTTGGTTTGCCCTGAGGCACAATTCTAACGTTCATTTTCAAACTGTATGTTTGCTGGTTCCTTCATTTTTAGATCTGAGGTAAACTATCTGCTGCTGCTGTCAGTATGGCAATACATTTCATGTAAAAAGATATTTAAGCTCACATTATTAACATTTAACATTGAGGAAAGCACATATTCAGTACCTGAGTTGATCATTGTCATAGTAGTTTGTGCTGTTGTTCAGCTGTTTCAAAAATAGACATTCTGTGCATGTGGATAGTTGGGACAAAAACTCCTTTAACATGGAAAAGATACTTTTTTATCCTGTGTCGCATGTAGTTATAACATTGTGTAATGAACTGAACTTGTTTCGTACTGAACTTTGTACCTGATTTTAAATTGTTTTGTTTTTTTGTAAAGCTGCTGTGACACAATTTGTATGGTATAAAGCACTATAGACTTAAAAGTGACTTGACTTCTGATGTAGTAGACTTGCTCAGTAGTTCACCTGGTTAAGTGTGTGTGTATATGTGTTACGCAGTGCTGATGCACAGTTACCCTAAAACATGGTCCAACAAAAGAGCTCAAAGTCATATAAAAAAACAAGATCAAATGTTTCTCATCTTTGTTTCAGGAACACTGTTGGTTTGGTTTACAGTAATGTTTATTGTAGGTGGAATATGTGATTTTTGAAATGTGACCACTCGTTGGCAAATAGATTTCTGAAATGTTGTTGCCACAGGCACGTTTATCTGTTTGTGAGAAAACGAAATACTTTTTTAAGCGCAACTTTGGGCATTTAATTTTGCTGTCAAATGTGCAAAAAGCAAAAGTTTCAGCAAAACTGTCCACATCTTCAAAACATGCTTCGTTATTTCAACAGTTGGTTTAAAAATGCCATTTAAAAAATTAACCAAGCAGTGGAGTTTGTCTGTATTTTACCCAGCATTTTTTGAATGCAGGCACATATTTTTCATGGATTGATTTATACTCCTCAGCAGATCACATATCATCGCTTGACTTGAAAATGGGAAACACACACACCTATGCACACATTTATCATAAGAGGAAATACATTGTCGGGGTGTCTAATGTTCCAGCTGTCTGAACGTTCAGCTTTAGCTACAGTAGGAGGTACCCAAGAATATATCACACAAGCCTCTGCACAGACACACATTGTCTGGAATGTGTTTCTAACGGGTGTGAATTTAATGTCTGTCAAACCCTCTAAACTTCAACCTACTTTACCTGCAGTGTCTCTCGCTCTCTCTCTCTCTCTCTCTTTGAAATAGTTCTCCTATGGTAGTTTTTATTCATATTTTGAAGTTTTTTCTATATCTTCCATTTTCCTTTTAGTCAGTTTTAGTAATTTTGTTGTTTTATGCTATATATTTATTATTTGTGTAGTATATTATTCTTATTTGTTAGCATTTATATTCAAAGTGACCTCCACCTACTGGCCTGGCAAACATAAAACATCAGTTTTGACGGTATTAATTGTCATAGATTTGTTTTTAGTACTTCATTGTTGTGTAATTGTACCCATAGTTAATTCATACATTCATTCATTTTCTTTTCGGCTTAGTCCCTTCATTAATCTGGGGTCGCCACAGCGGAATGAACCGCCAACTTATCCAGCATATGTTTTACGCAGCGGATGCCCTTCCAGCCACAACCCATCACTGGGAAACATCCATACACACTCATTCACACACATACACCACGGACAATTTAGCCTACCCAATTCACCTATACCGCATGTCTTTGGACTTGTGGGGGAAACCGGAGCACCCGGAGGAAACCCACGCCAACACGGGGAGAACATGCAAACTCCACACAGAAATGCCAACTGACCCAGCCGAGGCTTGCGACCTTCTTGCTGTGAGGCGATTGTGCTACCCACTGTGCCACCGTGAGGCCCCCATAGTTAATTATAATAACTATTATAATACCCCCTTGGAAAAGACAAAATAATTTTTTTTTTTTTTTTTAAATGAACTCTTCAATGAACAATAAAAAAAAACATGATTTACAGAAATAGTTATTTGTGTTTTGCAAATTTAAAAATATAACCCGAGGCAGAAATTAACTGCTTAAACATGCATGTTTTGAAGATCATTTAGAGATATCACTGTAAGTCTTTCTAAATGAAAGCAGGTAGAGGTTGAAGAGGACATTAGAGAGGCAGGTTATTTTGACCCAGACATTTTAATGTTCTTCCTCCGTCCAGAGGAAGTTGTCTGGATGGCCAAAACGCCAATCACTCAACATCCCGCCTCCCCACTGACAGGAGTTTCCTGTGGTGAATGACAGGGCTGGACTGCAATAAAGAGCTCAATTCAGTCGAACCCTACTAATCACACCAAAGACACAACTTGACTAAAATGTACTGGAATACGCTTTACAAGAAAATACAATGTCCCTTTAAAATGTTGTGTATTTAATGTGAAAAGTCTTCCAAAATAACTTCTGCACCATTTCTGTAATGCTTAAGTTTAGTGCGAAACTTTGCGTGTGTAGAAATACATGAAGATCATTTAAGCTTTTACACAATCAATTAAAAGGATTTTGTATTGTTTTGATAGATACACCTGAGATGTCATTTTTAGCATCAGACTAAATAAAAGATTAACCTCATGAATCACCAAGCAAGTTGAATCCAACATTTTAATGTTTATATAACGGCTGCGAACAACCGTTTGTTTCATCATCCTGTGCTTTTTAAATTCATGGGAAAATCTCAAGCTCTTTTAAAGTGGCCACATTAAAGATTGGATTGTCCAGACAGGGAAATCTCTTTGTACTGGATTTGTGAAGAAACTTATAGAAAGGTACACACACACAAAACCCCCACCGCAGTCACCTTTAAGCCCTCTCCATGACCATCAATATGAAAGAGAAGAGGAAGGAAGTTTTTAAGGGGAAAGCAGTGGGAGGGGGGGCCACGGCTCATTTTAAAGCGCAGTCCTGGGCTGGCCTGACTTAATGAATATGTCGTTGTACTCTAATAGATTGAGTTAAAGGGGTTTGTGTGGTTTTACCCCCCCTTTCTCTGTCACCTCTCCAACTGATCCCATTCATTCTAGCCTAGTGTAATCTAATCACAGCTAACTGGATTTATCTGCTGTCCTTTCACATTCAAACTCGCATTACACACATGTGGCCCCCTGTTACAGAGACAGATGACTGATTGAATGAGCTTCTACAGAATGAGTCAATCGAAGGCAGATCAGCATCTCCGATCTGGGAATGAAGGGCTATTTCACGTGGAGCAAATCCATCAGGCACATTGGGATGCTCTGTGAAATCCTTAACCATGCCTTGACTGATCCATTATAGTCACATTTGTGGCATAAAGAGGTAGAAATACAGACAGGTTTTTTTTTTTTTGATTTATGGACTGATCAACTTTGAGTTTCAATTAGAGCTAAACGGAGTTTTACGTTTTGATGTCATAAGAATGTTTTAACCCTTGCAAACATTAATTTAATTGTAGAAAAGGCATATTAAGCATGTAATTACCATTTGTAATTTTTTTACAATTTTTTTTTTTTACCATTTGTATCATTGTTGGTTATAATTTCAGTTGGTTGTAATGTCTTGTCAACATTATAGAAACAATATGTAAAAACATTCAATAAGTAAGTTAAATCATGTTAGTGAATGTAAACAAACTTCAAATTTGTAACCTTTGTTACTATTGTAGAAAAAGAAAATTACCTGTGTTTACCATTTGTGATTACCATTTGTATAAATGCTGTTTCATAACAAATACCTTGGTATAGTCGTGTTAGAAACATGCTTGCAGTGTTTTAATGCTAGAAACATATTTTCAACCTTTTAGAAACATCCTAATATGTAAAAACATTCAATGGGTAAGTTAAATCATATTAATCAATATGAACAAAATGCTAGCAGTGTAGCAAAACGGCAATGCTAAGAAACTAATGCTAAACATGCTGCTTATGTGATAATATATATTCTTGTAGTGAGTTAAATAATCAATATATTAACACACAAGAATTCTAGCCTTCACTTTCGCATGTTTAATGTTAGAACATGCTAGCAACTTTCTAAAATATGCTAAAAACATTTGAACAATATGCTAAAACATACCCTGCTGAAAAAACCAGCATATGCTGGTAAGGTATGTTTTGATGCTGGTCTTGCTGGTATCAGTGCTGGTCTTGCTGGTTTCAATGCTGGTTTTGCTGGTCTCGATTTTGGTCTTGCTGGTTTCAATGCTGGTCTTGCTGGTCTCAATGCTGGTCAGGACCAGCAAGACCAGCATTGATACCAGCACTGAAACCAGCAAGACCAGCATCGAGACCAGCAAAACCAGCATTGAAACCAGCAAGACCAGCATTGAAACCAGCAAGACCAGCACTGAAACCAGCAAGACCAGCATACCAGAATCAAAACACACCTTACCAGCATATGCTGTTTTTACAGCAGGTTAATAACATCAGTTTAGTAAATCATGCTAGAAACAATCTGATAATACATGTTAGCAATGGGCCAAACCATGCTAAAAAACATTAGTAGTGTGTTAAATAATAAAAAAAAACATTCTAGCAACCTTGGAAAATGTGGTGATATTGTGCTTAATTGTGGTATAAACAGTCTAGCAACAATCTAAAACATGCTATCAGTGTGTTAAGTCATTCTAGGAACATGCTATCAACCTGTTAGTCATGCTAGTTTTGTGCTATTTTGTGTTAAATGTGTTTTTGTTCTTATGCTGTTAATCTAGTATTACTAGAGTTAACAAGTACTGGTGCTTTAAATAATCAATATGATGAACATTGAATATTGAAGAACCTGATAGAAGCCATTTTTTATTCTCAAAGACTTTTTTTTTCAGTAAACATATTAATGTTGTGAAATTAAATTTTTATTTAAAATAGCTTTTCTATTATAATATTTTTTTTAATGTAATTTATTTAGTGATGCTAATGCCGGATCTTCTGTGTCGCATATAGTCGCATTGGTGCTCAAGAGAAAAATGCATTATCAGTATTGGAACCCATTATAATTTATTGCGAGAACATTGCTTTTTAAAAGAAATATTTCAAATATTGTTCTTAATGTAAAGTAATAATGTTAAAATCATTACTTTTGATCATTTTAATGGATTCTTACTGAACAAAATATATGGCAATACATAATATTACATATAAAAATTAATAAATATATAAATACACATTTTAAATTCATTTAAACATATAGACTCTGCACTGACATTTTCTTTTCAATAAGTAACTCCACATGCATGCTCAGATATTTCTTTGTGAATAAAGTGCCAGCTTTGGTTTAGCCTTAAGCTGCTATGTCTGTTCTAAAGACTGACCTGAAGTTTCTCTGTGCTGAGTGAATGCTATTCTGAAAGGAAGACTCCACTCCCTGTCTGTCAATGCATAAGATTCCCGCTTCTCTCCTTAGCTACCAAACCCTTAGTGCTGCAGACAGGTCAGGCTCCCAAAAAACCCTGCTGACTCAGTTGTCCTATTCAGACAGAAGCTCAAAAGCTATTTAAAAACCTACAGAACAATTACTGCAAGAAATACATTTAAAAGAGAAACGCCCAACAGGGGGTCACACACATGCGCCCCTTCAACACATTCCTCTTTTCAGCCTTTTCATTTAAAGGATTAGTTCACCCCAAAATAACAATTCTGTCTTCATTTACTCACCCTCATGTTGTTTCAAATAATATTCTGTGAAACACGGAGGGAAGATTTTAGTAATAATTATGATTTGAATAATAGGTCATACGTTATTATAATTCTTGCTATGAATAAACATTAACTTTTTAATATTTAGCTCAATAAAATCCTAATTTGCTGCTTATTAATATTTGAAGAGTTCAGATGCAAAAGCCTGTAAATGTCATTTTAAACTTTCTTCTAAAATAAACATTTTTCTCAGGTTCTTGTGTGTAGGTTCAGTATTCTCACTTTTATGACGATGAATAGGTTATTTTCATTGTTTTTTCATTTTCAATGTTATTTTCATAGTTATTTTAAGAACTGCCTGTAAAGTGAAATTTCTGAACATAAACATAGAAGGTTGAGACAAATGCTGATATTTGAAGGAAATTTCAGATATCAGCATTTGTTGCTCCCTATCATATAGTTTTGATTGATCCCTATCATATAGTTACCATATATATAATATACTCTTCCATGCAGTTACCAGTCTTCCAAAACTATGCACTAATTTTCAATGACAAACATCAACATCATTTATAATCTTTCCCTCCACTGGTGTGATTGGATCACTAAAACCAAATCCTCCAGAACAAGATCAATCTGATTCTTGAACAAATCATTCAAACTGCTTTTCTGAATTAAAAAAAAGAACTTTAAATGTGTGGTCCCATTAGTGAAATTTCTGCATCATCTTGCAAACAAAAAAAGGCCAATCGTCTATTGCAGTGATGTATAAAGTATTGTCAACTTGATTCCACAGGAAAACAAATATAACATGGAGGCAATTTTGTTTGTATTCATGCACTTAATGGAAAAAAAATACACGAAAACCCACCCTGAATGACATATATGAAATGTTGAGAATGTGTGAAAAGTCAGTCTTCGCAACTGAGATCATGTGCACAGCAACCATAATTATAGGATGCAGCATCTGTGATAAGCACAAGTACTCTTTACTTTTTTACTAGTACCATTACTTTTCTGTCAATCACTATGGTGTTAGGTGGAGATGTTATTATGGAATCCGCCTAATGTTGTCACAATATAACATTTCCAAGATTTATATTAATAATTGCCAATTAAAAATTTTCTAAAATAAATAAATACGTTTTTAAAAAATACTAAAAACTCTTGGCAACAATAGTTACATGGATCAACTTTACCATACTTGGAAAAGATATAGTAAATTTTTTATGGTTTAAAAGTGTTCCTTAGTGTGAAGAATATTTTAATGTTCTAAGACAATACAAATAGTTAAATAAAACAAAGTTATTTTAAGAACCGTTAATTCAAAAGCTCTTTAGTGAACTCAAACAGATATTTCTATGACATTTCTGCTAAAAGTGTGTTGGGCAAGTAAATGATTTTTTGGGTGAATAATCTCTTTAAAGAAGAAAGAATAATACACTGTAATTGAGTAAGGGCAGGTGAGAGTTGAAAGAGCTTTACGCGACTCCTTTTCCCTGGTTAAACGGTATACAGTCTGAGTGTGTCAGGCCGCCTTTTATTCTCTGTGTCAGTGTCACTCAGTATGATTTATGGCAGTTATTCAGACGCAGGGAACTCCCAGACTGAGAAATATGACTACCGTTGGCTAATTACTTTAGCATTGATGTAGCGAGCGCCTAGTGCATTGACAGGGCAGAGTAAGAGTTCAGGAAGGAGGGGGTCTCTCAATACACCATCAATCCTTATAGTCAAGCTGTCAATCACACTCCACTGGGGGCAGATGGAGGGCGGGGTTTTTTCAGCTGGGGGTCGACTGGAGGGTCCAGTCCCACATCGGCCTGATTCCAAATGATTGACACTTTAGACTTTAGTCTTAATATGGTATGAAATACAATCGTCAATCCTGTAAAGAACAGAAAAGATGCAATATGTGAATGGCCACTAAGGCTGCCGTCATTTGCAATCTCCAGCAGTTGATCTTCTTGCACAGACATGCTGGATTCACCTGATTTGTTGACAAATGGGTTGCAGATCCATTTCCTTGGCAGTTCGTGGGTCCTTCACTGGGCCTTTTTCCCTTCGCAAAGAAACTTTTCAAAGACGTCTGTTTCTTACTTATTTTGCTAGCTTGTGGGTTAAATTTTTGCGCTCAAGTGACCGAGATATAACCAAGAGAATACGGCCATTTTTCAAAATCAAAAAAATCAAAATAAAAGATAGTTCAGATTCAGATAATAAATAAAACGGAAATAATTAATGATTTACTGTGTGGCACGGTACCAATTGATCCACGGACCGGTACTGGTCCGCGGCCCAGGGGTTGGGGACCATTCCACTACAGGACGCTGTGTACATTTTTGACAATCTGAAATGTACGTTACTGGTTCATGTTTTTTCATACTCATTGTTTACTCATTATACATGCCATTTACATGTCCTCGCATGTGTCCACGAGAAGCCGGCTGTCTTGTCATGCATAATATATCAGCTTTGATACCAACTGACACAGCCACCACCTTCGCTAAACTCAACTGATAATGTTTTCAGAAGCAATCTAGAAGAGAAAAGCACATCGCGGTCGCCACGATTTCATACTGCTTATTTAAAAATAAATTTGGTTTTGTTTTACCTAGTTCCTGAAACCGTCCTTCTCCAGACTCAATTGCTGGTCCACTCTCCGTCTAAAGACAAGCTACCGAGTAAACTGATCATGCTAGAAAAGCCACCCATACAGAGATAAGCGGTTAGCAGTAGCACGAAAAGTAACAGAAGTTGCCAGTGACATCATACCACTCCGTATCATTAGTTTTACACACAAAATGCAAACGGACCTATGCCAGGGCACATATTTGCAGTTTCCCAAATACATGTAAGTAGCCCTGGGCACATATCCCCAATTAACCCTTTGTTGGTTTTTGGTGTGATTTGATCAACAACAAAAAAAGGCATTTTATTACCAATTTAACAAATTCTCAGTTGGACCATATTCAGCAGGGTACCTTTCAAACTTCTTAACCCATAAGCAAAGAACAAAAAAACATGCATCGGTGACCTTGTGTGTGTCTCATATTGTTAGTAAAGTACAATATACTCCCCTGAATCTCACATTCAAAACAATGACCACCAGGAACATCTTTCTCTTTCATTTTGGCTTTCAAACACATGTACAGAACTTCAGGCGATCGAAAGCACTCCGTACTCCACCCATCAACGTCTAGGTGTAAATGAAGACGCTCTGTTTCTATGTATCTACAGACACCTGTGAGGGTATCAGTAGCACAGCCAAAGGTGTCGAACCCTATATAAATGTCTCTGAACTTTATTCAATAGCAGACCAGTCAGGTGAGAAACTATACCTGTACTGTTTCAGACCTGATGTGTATCTCCCCTGTGCTGAAAACCACGGGTTCTCACGAACTGTCCGCAAAGAGGCCTGCTATCAGTTAGACAGGTGTGACGGGGTGTGCCAGCATTTAATGCCCAGCTGTCTCGATGCTTAAGCCTGGCTCAGACTATGTAGTCTTCATTGGGTGTTACTGGGCTAAGGTCATGGCAATAAGTGTGTTTGTTTATAGAAGTTATACAGTGTGATTACACTCACCATGCTGGTTAAAATTAGTGCAGCAGATACAAAACTGGAGGGTTTTGGGTAGTTTACTGAGTCATACAGAAGATACTACTTGGTGGCAATGTTTTTAAAGAAAATCTGAGTTGGATTTAATGACTGTATAATCCATGTAAAGCCTGCTGTATCATTTTTGAATTCTGTGGTCTCTTTTGACAACAAATGTTATTTAAAAACCTTACAACACAATCTACTACATCCTTTCTTTTATCTGATTATTACATGGCTCTCTGGAATACTTGATTCTGATTGGTCAATCACAACATTCCAAGGTATGTTATTCTCAGATAACAAACCGGGAAAACTAATAACACAGAAACATCCAGGTATTTCAAATAATCTTGACTGTTGTGAATGTGATTCCAGAATTGCGGGTACATTTTGCCTCTCCAAGATAAACCTTCTATTATTATTCAAAAACTTTAATGAAACAGTTTTGAATTATGACACAAATTACATCATGTTATCTCTAAAAATAATGTTGCTATGCATTTTGTCTTGAAAACATGAACTTAAAGACTCCTACTATACCTATTTTGACTGAATCTTAAATGCAATTATCCTGAAATAATTAAGTCTATTTTTTTTGTGTGTGTTAAGATAAACATTTGCACGAAAGATCTATTTTCTCTATTACATGTAATTTAAAATGTTTTTTTTTGTCATTTAGAAATATTGAGGGAACTGACTTTCCTTAAAAGTGACTTTTGACTGAATTAAAAACAATCATTTGTCTAAAATTGTTACACATTTCAGACACATGATCCGAGTATAGACAATCTAGGCATATAATAGTCAAACAAATATTCAATAACACATTGTGTCATCTATAGATAGACAAAAAGAAGACAGTAGCTCAACTATGCAAAAACCAACACCTAGATACACAAATTAAACATACTTTTTTAATGGTTGATACATGCACTTGCAGTAACAGAAGGCGGTCTCCGTTTCAGTAAATCTTAAGAATGTTAATATGAGACATGACAGTTCAAAGGCTTTGTTGACGGTGTGTAAAACAATAAAAAAGTAGCATTAGCTGATTCTGGTGTCAAATGCGTGTTATCAGTGAGATGGTCCTGGAGCAGCAGGGGGTTCATTGTACTCACAGATAAACGGCTACATGCTTATTAGGCTAAACAAACTGAAGGGAATTTAACCCTCCTGACTTAATCTGTGATGAGTGTGAGAGTATGTGTTAGAAATGGATTAGAAATTGAGCTTGTGCAAAGAGAGCCACTGCTGTTTGCTTTAAGACTGATGGAGTGAGAAGGGAGGGAGAGAAAGTAAAGGCCTGGTCACTTCATGAGGGAGGTAATGGTCATAGTAGTCCTCTTCTGGGGAATGTAGTCCATGTCCTGTGATGTTACACGCATTATAATAATTGTTGTTTGCCATAAAAAATATTTACTCCTCGGAATATATTATAATAGAAAATTGATTTTAAAAAATATTAATCCAAAATATAACATTTAAAATATATTTTGATCAAATAAATGCAGTCTTGGACTTATTAAATTCATATACACACATTTGTTTGTTGTCATTGCCAATTTTAGATTTTATGTAAATAAAATATTCATGTTTTTTCAACCATGTGATATAACAAGTTGATACAATAATCCAGATTATAACATGTCTATGTCAATCAGCCATTGGGATAAATTGCTTGACCATTGTAGGGTTTCATTAATTTATTTGTTTATTCATATATATTTTATTTTAAATAAGAAATGCTATCGTAATCTTATCAATTTATTAGAAATAATGCACGAAAAATGTGTCCTTTGTGAAAAGGCTTGCTTGTAACATTCCTTGAAAAACATTTTCCCTCCTTTTTTAAAAGTTTTTCTATTGACATGCACAAAGACTGGAAAACAATCATTAAAATCGTTAAATCAGCAGAATAAACCCATCAATCTTAGCTTATCATTCATCTCACCCCAATAACCCTCAACCATTGACCCTGATTCCACACTCAGCATCTTTCCCTTAACAACAGGAATACTCCAATCATCAACACATCAGCAGATCTTAAGCGAGACCACCAGAGCTACACATTTAATATCCTGACCCAGCTACTGGCCAACAAACACACACAGCTCACACTAATATTGTCTGCTTAGAACTTTTTGTCAAATATTTATACAATTTCTTTAAAAAGTTTACTTACACTTTATTTCGATGGTCCCCTTTAGACAATCTCTTGACTATAAAGCCACTAATGTAAGGGTTTTATGCACAGGAGGAACATTTTCATAGTTCCAACAACTTAGTGTTAACATATATCATTACACAGCTCTCTAAAATATTTGATTCTAATTAGTCAATCCCAACATTCCAAAGTATGTTATTTCCAGATGACAACCGCTGAAACTAATAACACAGGCTCATCTGGGTATACTTCAAATCAAATGAACTGTTAGTGAATACATTCATACCCATATTTATATGCTTAGATTTTGCGCTACTGTTCTTGGCTGTTTGGTTCCATCTTGTGACTGAATATGTAGGTTAGTGTAGGCTGCATTCAGCTGTTTTTTGTCAGTAAATAAATTAATACAGCTCAGATCAGCGTTTTGTGTTTATTGGATTTAATTTTTTGGCATGTAAAAATCAGCATAATGTACATCTAGGTCATTGTTTTTTTACAGAATAAAGCCTTTCAAACTGCTGATAGGCAAGCCCGATCTTACGAGAAAACGTTACTATTTTAAATATTGTCAGAAAAGTGGCCAATACATACAAAGTCCATAGGATTTCATTCATATAAAAATACAAATTTTTTAAAGGGAGGTGTGCCACCAAACACCATCCCTAACCCTTCGCAGAAAAAAAATGATTCATTGGATTTACTAAAAAGTAAGTGGTTGCAAACTATTCATATGGGCTGAATTTAAACAAAAAAATTAAGTTGAACATTACTAAATTTAATTTGTTTGTTTAAATTTAGCCCATATAAATTGCTTTCAACCACTTACCTTAAAAAAATGAGTAAATCCAATTAATATTTTTTTAAGTGTACCCCTCATTGGGACATGAACAAATCATACAATGCTCTGTTCTGCGAGAACAAGTGTCTAGATGTGCAGTCCATTATCTCTTACTTTAACAGACAATCTGCTAATACTAATGCATTTGGGGATAAAATGCTGCATAAAACTGTATATGGTTTAGTGTCTGTTGCATTGGCGCATGGCTGAGCATGACATGTTGCTAAAGTAAACTGTGACAACAAAGATCAAGCGAGATGGAATCAAACTATGAAATACTATCACCTCAGATGAGTATATTAGATATGCTGTATATACAAACCCCCACGAGCGAACAGTCCACCCACACACGCACATGCATTGAGCTCCAGACAGTGTTGTCATCTGGAAAGCTACCAATGTTTCCACAAGTTTGTGGTCGACTAAATTCGAAAAACATCCTCACCCCCTCCTCACCTTACCTGTGCGTACCTGACTCTAACCTCCGACACCACTACCTTTAATTACACTAATTACAAGCAATTACACGACACTACTCATGCCTGCCCCAATGCCTGTTTCCTTCTCGCACTTCTCCGTGCGATTCACAGGATCTCTATGGCTTCTCTTACAAACTCATGCCATCATGGTAATTAGTCTCATCTGAGCGTGAAGTGCAGAGTTTATGACCTCAGGAACAACAGAAGATAATTGCATATTCTGGTTATAAACGGCGCACTTGTCACTGGCTGTTTGAATAAAAAACACGACTGCGGAACTGCCGTCACGGGGAACGTTGTTTGTGCAGTACGGATCTGGCTTTGAAAAGGGTTAAGGGTAGATTCTGACAGGATTATTTCCACAAACCAATTATCTATTGCGAATGATTCGGTCTGACAACTGCTGAATGGTTTTAGGGAAATTTTCTAGACTCTTTCATCCTTATCTCAAGCTGTTACTGATAATAATCGCCAGCCAAATTACCTGGAAAAGGCAAAGGCTACGCTCACACTGCTGGTGTTCAGGATCGGCAGCTGCATTTACTTGTCTGTATGTACTTGATATGTCTGTGAAACTTAAAGGGATAGTTCAACTGAAAATAAACATTTCCAAGATGTAGGTGACCTTTTTTTCAATCAGTTTTACATTAAAGTTTTTTAGTATGTAGTATTCGCTGCTAGAGGGCACACATTCACAACAAACAAAGGCGTGGTCTGATGACAGTGTGGCTGAGTGTGGAATCATGGAAGTTGTCATCTGCATTACATCCTTTGGGACTCATGCAGAAATCATGTTCATGGATGAGCTAAAGTATTCAAAACAATTTGATCACAGTATGAATCAGAGTAAGGCTGAAAGGTGTTGAAGCGAAACAAGGCCGCAAAAGCAATTGCTGATAAGTGACATGCAACCCAGGCTCATTCTGAAAACGTACCGCTATATACATTTCTGGAGAGCGCCAAATACATCCCAGGAGCTAAGTTTTTTTTTTTTGCAGTTTTTGTTTTTGCGAATCCATCAGAGGCCGCTGTGTATGCTTTTTTAGATCTCAAATTTCTCTCGTGAGTGCCATTCGCACCTGCTGTTCTCGCGTAAATCCACCAGAGACCTCTGTCGACTGACTGAATGACTGACTTGAATGACTGACTGACTGACCGATCGACTGACCCATCCTCCTCCTTCCCTAAACCCAACCAATAGTGTTTTCAAAAGCACAGATTGGCCTGCCCACCCACTTCCCTAAACCCAACAGGTTTAGAAAGCAATCCAGAAAAAGAAAGGCCCTCACCTGATTTTTACCATGTTTTCAGATTTGATCACATTCTCACCCTGTTATTTACTTGTTTATTTTATTTTTTGGCTTCTGTTTTTGTCTTACCTGCTTTCTGGAACCTTTCTTCACTGGACTCAAACCCCGTCATCGTGGTCAACTCCTCTCTGCATCTCAAGTCCGCCGACGTACATGGTGAGCTAACTAGACAAACTGGTAACAGCGGGAAAGCCGGCTACATAATTCGCGATCTCCAGAAATGAGATCAGAATGAGCCTATGTTGGTGACATGGCACAAAAACAGCAAAACTCTTAATATGCCACAGTTCACCACTTCCGGTTCTTATAGTCTGGTAGAGCAGAAAGTGTCATTTTATCACAGCAAACAGAAGGGTCTGTTATAATGCTGCTCTGTGCAGTCTAATAAAACACACAACATATTAAAGCATCTTTCACTGTTTTCTATAAAACCAAACTGGAAATCAAGGGTGTGTGACGTCATTAGCATGGTGAAACAGGAGACTGTCAGTGTCGCTAGTTAAAACTGTTCAAATTCAGTGAAAAAAACATTCTTTGAAACATTTGGTATAATGTTAGGACATACATTACATAAATAACACTGTTCTAGTGGTTTTTGGATATCTTATTGAAAATAAAATGTGTGCCTTTTAAAAGGTGGTACTTGTTAATAAAAAAAAAAGTGTCAAAAGAAACCATATACATACAAAACAAAATGAGTAAGTGTGGGTCCTGACAATACACTGAGGTCTTACAAAGCAAAATGATCAGTCTGTGAAAGAAACTGTACATAATTACCTTTAATTTACAGACTTGGCAAATGGTCCAGAGCATGTTCACAACAGTCTGGAGAGCAGGAGAATGACCATATTCTGTTGTTGTTGTTTTTTACGATACTTGTGACAAAACTGTACTTAAAAAAAAAAAACTACCAGAAAAAGAACTAACAAAAAAAAAATACTACCAATGCCTAAATACCATCTGAATGGATATTTAATAAAAGATGGATGGCAGCTATTTATTTGTTAAAAAAGGGCTTATGACATATAAGCATGTTTAACAAAAATTACAAATTACAGTTATATTACTGATTTAAAATGTAGTCCATTGATCCGCTACTGAATGCTGCATTCTGAATTTGTCCAATTACACAGCAGGTTTTAGTACCCAACTCCAACTGCTGGGTGAACGTGGCCAAAGTGTGTTGTTTTATTTAGTGGTTGTTCTGTATAATCTACAGCGTCCTTCACCAGCGATAAAGTTAAGCATGCTTATCTTGTCTTAACATGGCAGGAGTCGAGTGAGCTGATAATCATTTGACATTTTCTCACACACTTTTTGAGGGGTTTCTCTCTCACAGCTGGTAGTTAAGGGACTCTAAGTCGTGGTAAATATTTACTGAGGGTTAATTGGCTGCTCATTGTGGAAAGTGAATTGTGGGAATTGTTCATTCTCATTCAGATCTGTGTGATTGTCTAAGTGTGCGCAGTGGCCTGTAGGGAGCTCCACAGGAATGGCTGATGTCTCGACTTCTGCATAGATAAAATCTGCTGATACGGACAACTCAGATGCGGTTTTCCCCCACTTAATGCATTTAAACACTGGCAAAATTAGCCTAATTGCACTTTTTAGGACAAGAGGGTTTAGTCCAGGATTGATAGAAGAGAATAAAGATAACTAATCATTCATTAAGGCTAAAAGGGTTCACTTTGAAATGTCACAAGAATAGTAAAAACATAGGAATTTAATTAGATAAAATGTATTTAGAGACCTGTATAAATACATATGTATTAATAAATAATGCTTACAGATTTATTTAGTGTGTGTGTATACACATATACAGTTGAAGTCAAAATGATTAGCCCTTCTCTAAAATGGTAATTATTTTAATATATTTCCTAAGTGCTGTTTAACAGAGAGGATTTTTCTAACACATTTTTAAAGACAATCATTTTAAAAACTAATTTCTAATAATGGATAACTAGGCAAGTCATTGGACAACAGTGGTTTGTTGAAAAAAATAATTACAATTTCACAGGAGCTGTGATAATAATCTTTCCTTCAACTGTATATACAAACAATATATTTGGCTTAGAATTTTTGGTTTATTAATAAGTTAGTTAATGAGTTCATAATATGGCCAAACAATATATCGTTTAAGCACCGATATCACAATGTGTGTATCTGCAATAGTCACATAGCATGATTTGATTATTTATTAAACATTAAAATATAAAGATACTATTAAATGTTATTAAAAAAATTATTTATTTATGATATTTTACATTTGATCGTTTAATTTCTGTACTTGAATATTGTTAGACTGCCCAGAAAACGATCAAGCACTGTTTATTTATTTATTCATGCTTGTAATTAATTAATTTTATTTTATGCAGATGCGCATACAAAACAATTTATCATCCCAGTCAATCTGAAATAATGAAATCTTTCCAAATAGAGCTATTAAATACATCTGCTGAAATGATATTCATATCACAATTATATATTACAGAAAAACAAAATATCGCAACATCATATTATGATGTATATGTGTGTATATATATATATGTATGTATGTATGTATGTATGTATGTATGTATGTATGTATGTAT
>CAIGQV010017386.1:17572786-17594662 GCA_903798115.1 Danio jaintianensis | reverse complement strand
TATGTATGTATGTATGTATGTATGTATGTATGTATGTATGTATGTATGTATGTATGTATGTATGTATGTATATATAGCCTGCACAGAAAGTAATTATACATTTTTTATTGTTTATTTATATATAAATCATCATCAGTGGTATTAAAATGTATTAATTTACGTATTTGTTTATATATGAACACAATATTTAAAGATATAAATAAAATACGTAATATTTCTTAGTTTTATTTCTAATATATAATAATAATATTGTGATATATATATATATATATATATATATATATATATATATATATATATATATAGTATCGCCCATCCACCCTTTCCTAGAACTTCAGAACCACAATTATTTTACATGATGAAATAATCTTTAAACTTCGTCAGATTCCAGTCAATGAACTGTTGTTACGTCTGCTTTAACGTAACACTGACACAAATGTGATATAACACAATATTTGTGGTAACAAAACTTTTCCACCACCTCACAAGACGGCACAAGAAACACTTAGCAAGAAACACTCTAGAAGATTCTTTCTCCAGGCATGAACTAGCTTGCTGAGTCTGCTTGGCCTGCGCTTCTATAGTACACAAAGGGAACATCTAGACATTTAGACAACAGACGTTTCACCATCCAACTGATGTTTACTCAATACAGCTAATGTCTTTCTGTTGAGAAAGCTGTTTATACTCGTGAAGTATGAGATTAAAAATTAAAAGCTTGTTTTGAAACATTTCAACTATGATTAAACTGTTTTCCTTATGTGCCTGTATGATTGTGAAAGAGATTGTGATATATATATATATACACACACACACACACACACACACACACACACACACACACACACACACACACACACACACACACACGCGTTTGTTTTTGTGAAAAGTGGGTACATTACATAGGTTTCCATTGATTTTATACAGCACAAACCGTACTTTGTATTGCCCTAACCCCACCCTACCCCTAAACCCAACCATCACAGGAAACAGTGTACAGCTTTACTCTCTGATTAAACTCATTCTGTGTGATTTATAAAAGTTTTGAGAAATGAGGACATCAGCTGTGTCCTCATATTTCACCTCCTTTTTGTAATACCTGTGTCATACCTATGTCATTATACAGATTTGTGTCCTGACATGTCACAAAAACACGTACACACACACACACACACACACACACGCACACACACACACACACACACACACACACACACACACACACACACACACACAGAGACAGTCAAGACACGCAGAGCTGTCAAATATTGTGACTGAGGGCTAGGAATGTCCGGAATGGCATACTAGTGTACAGTCGTGGCCAAAAGTTTTGAGAATGACACAAATATTAGTTTTCAAGAGTTTGCTGCTAAACTGCTTTTAGATCTTTGTTTCAGTTGTTTTTGTTATGTACTGAAATATAATTACAAGCACTTCATACGTTTCAAAGGCTTTTATCGACAATTACATGAGAGTCAGTATTTGCAGTGTTGGCCCTTCTTTTTCAGGACCTCTGCAATTCGACTGGGCATGCTCCCAATCAACTTCTGGGCCAAATTCTGACTGATAGGAACCCATTCTTTCATAATCACTTCTTGGAGTTTGTCAGAAATAGTGGGTTTTTGTTTGTCCACCCGCCTCTTGAGGATTGACCACAAGTTCTCAATGGGATTAAGATCTGGGAAGTTTCCAGGCCATCGGCCTAAAATTTAAACGTTTTGGTCCCCGAGCCACTTAGATATCACTTTTGCCTTATGGCACGTTGCTCCATCGTGCTGGAAAATGCATTGTTCTTCACCAAACTGTTGTTGGATTGTTGGAAGAACTTGCTGTTGGAGGGTGTTTTGGTACCATTCTTTATTCATGGCTGTGTTTTTGGGCAAAATTGTGAGTGAGCCCACTCCCTTGGATGAGAAGCAACCCCACACATGAATGGTCTCAGGATGCTTTACTGTTGGAATGACACAGGACTGATGGTAGCGCTCACCTTTTCTTCTCCGGACAAGCCTTTTTACAGATGCTCCAAACAATCGGAAGGGCTTCATCGGAGAATATGACTTTGCCCCAGACCTCAGCAGTCCATTCGCCATACTTTTTGCAGAAGATCAATCTGTCCCTGATGTTTTTTTTGGTGAGAAGTG
Source organism: Danio jaintianensis (assembly GCA_903798115.1). NCBI lineage: Eukaryota > Metazoa > Chordata > Actinopteri > Cypriniformes > Danionidae > Danio > Danio jaintianensis. The sequence goes on along the minus strand of CAIGQV010017386.1, from coordinate 17,592,521 downwards.
GCTTCTTTGCTGCCCTTCTTGACACCAAGCCATCTTCCAAAAGTCTTCGCCTCACTGTGCGTGCAGATGCGCTCACACCTGCCTGCTGCCATTCCTGAGCAAGCTCTGCACTGGTGGCACTCCGATCCCGCAGCTGAATCCTCTTTAGGAGACGATCCTGGCGCTTGCTGGACTTTCTTGGACGCCCTGAAGCCTTCTTAACAAGAATTGAACCTCTTTCCTTGAAGTTCTTGATGATCCTATAAATTGTTGATTTAGGTGCAATCTTAGTAGCCACAATATCCTTGCCTGTGAAGCCATTTTTATGCAACGCAATGATGGCTGCATGCGTTTCTTTGCAGGTCACCATGGTTAACAATGGAAGAACAATGATTTCAAGCATCGCCCTCCTTTTAACATGTCAAGTCTGCCATTCTAACCCAATCAGCCTGACATAATGATCTTCAGCCTTGTGCTCGTCAACATTCTCACCTGAGTTAACAAGACGATTACTGAAATGATCTCAGCAGGTCCTTTAATGACAGCAATGAAATGCAGTGGAAAGTTTTTTTTCAGGATTAAGTACATTTTCATGGCAAAGAAGGACTATGCAATTCATCTGATTACTCTTCATAACATTCTGGAGTATATGCAAATTGCTATTATAAAAACTTAAGCAGCAACTTTTCCAATTTCCAATATTTATGTAATTCTCAAAACTTTTGGCCACGACTTTACTGCATACTGTGCAGGGTACACTCTTTTTAAAAGAATAAAATCTGAGACAGCATTTTAAATTTACTACTGCAATCTTACAGGATTATATATTATTTTATAGATTTACCAGTTGGAGCTGCTTTTGCCTTTAGAAATGTCTTAATTCTTTATTCGTGATGCAAGTCTTTCATTCCACCTCATCCTAAATGTGGATTTTGTAATCCAAGTAATGATTGTTTATATAACTTTAATAACTCATATGACTTGCATGATATATGAGAACGAATCTTAAATGTTCTCATACATCCAGCAAACATGATGATCAAATTTAAATTTTGGAGTGAACTGACCCTTTAGCCGCAACTGGAAGCTACAATTACATTCAAAAAAGGAAAAAAGGATCCCCAGACTGATGTGAACCACAAATGTATTGTTTTCATATTGCAATGACGGTTGATTGGATGTATGTTATGACAGCTCATTAGCGTTGCACACATTTTTCATTTCTGAATAATCTCAGTGTATGTCCTGAGAACATTGTTGTCGCTGCATCCAAGTTCCCTATTACTGCCTTGTTTGGAAATTACTGGATTTGTGCCATCATCACTGCCTTAGCTGTATGCAATTAGTGAGAGGTCAGAGGTCAGTCTGGTCTCTGCTAGTCTTGACGGGGGGTTAGACTGAGCCTATTCACAGTGCGCTTAGTTAGACTGAGATGACGGACATCTGCCTTGCCCTATGGCTTAAGTTATGAGATGGTGGAGAAGGAGAGGGGGGGCAACTGGGACAAATATAAGCATTAAGTTATTATAAATGCGGTATAATATAATGCTACATGTCAAAGATGAAAAAATTGTTTTCCAGCATCAAAACAATTAAAGTGGAATTATTCTTAATATATTATATGTTTGGTTTAAATACATTTTATTTTGAGCAAAAGACATTGTAGGAAAAATATATATAGTTGTTTTTTTAAGGAGAACTTTCCATGTTTCAAACCTTAAATATTGTAATAAAATTGTACTTGTAGATGTACATTACGTATGATATATTTTTATTTACATTTCTGAAGACACATTATGATTAGTTTAATACAGTGGAACACAATGTCACATTTTACTCAAAACACATACTTATTAATGAAAATGCCAAAGAATCAATATTAATCTGTATTGTTGTAATTATAGATTATAGGAGTATGTTTTACAATAAAAATGATTTAATTGTTACTACTTCAAAATGTCATGTTTAATTCATTGTTATTTCTCTTAAAAATAAGTGTAACAAGTCTTTTTTTGGTTAGTTTTTTAGTTCTGGTGCTTATGAAATTTTCCAATATTTATAATAATAATTCCAATTTCCTAATATTGCACTTAATATTTCCTAATGCACCTAATATTTCTCTGTTTATTTATATATAAATTTTTATTCCTTTATTTTATGACATTTTATTGCCTTATTTTCTTATACATTTAATGGTTTACTTCTACACATATATACATTATTTATCTAGATGATTTATTTATATAGATGATATATTATTTCTGAATCAAAATTTTCAACACATTTGAATGCAACCGGAAAAAAAACTATACAGTATTTTTGCTCATTTGACAAATAAACTGAACCTTTATTTAATTTAACATTCATTATCATCCATAACAAACACACATTGCTCTTCTCTCTCTAGCTATACACAACCACAGAGGACCACATTGGTTCAGAGTAATTACCTGGTGCTGAAAGATACAGAATTGCCTTAGGATGCAACATACATGCACTCAAACAGAAACTCAAAGCATATTTTTTTGCATGCAACTAAATAAGGTAAGGGCTCCACGGTGGCGCAGTGGGTAGCACGTTCGCCTCACAGCAAGAAGGTCACTGGTTTGAGCCTCTGCTGGGTCAGTTGGTGTTTCTGTTTGGAGTTTGCATGTTCTCCCCGTGTTTCCCCCGCAAGCATGTTCTTGTGCATGTTTCCCCCACAAGTCCAAAGACATGTGGTATAGGGGAATTGGGTAAGATAAATTGTCCGTAGTGTATGTGTGTGAATGAGTATGTATGGATGTTTCCCAGTGATGGGTTGCAGCTGGTAGGGCATCCGCTGCGTAAAACATATGCTGGATAAGTTGGCGGGTCATTCCGCTGTGGCGACCCCAGATTAATAAAGGGACTTAGCCGAAAAGAAAATGAATGAATAAATAAGGTAATTTACCAGAGCATGCACAGGTCAAATGTAGGAAGATGTATCCTGAAACATGATTTAGTCCCAGTCCCACAAACACATACCGCAGGCCACCCATGTCATTATGTGTCCGCTGGTTTGTTAGCATTCGTGCATGACTGTGCATTAATATGTCCAGAATGTGAACATGTTGAATAGCATGTGAGCCCAGCATTGTTTATCGGCCACTGAAGTGTGTTATAGGTCAGATGCCACACTGAGAGGCCGCGTGAAAATGTGCCATAGAGAGAATGAAAGAATGACAAAAGAAGAGGTGGGGGAGAGAGAGAGATATAAAGAAAGAAAAGGAGAAAAAAAATGTCCAATCAAATGTCATGGATTGTGTTCTGCACAGTTGCACTCATGTTGTGTACCAGCTGTTGAGGAGCTTGTAGAGCTGTAGTGACCGCAGGTTATGCTGGTGGTCTCTAACCAAGTCTTTTTTAAATAGCAGGCGGTTATAGAAAGCATATAGTTATGGACTCATTTCATTATGTCACAGCTTAAGCCATATACTCTGTATTTTGTTTCCAGTATAGACCATTTTGAGGGATGTAAACACGATGGTCCTAATGTATTTCTTGTATTTATTTTTAATTATCATATTTTCCAAAAATCCAAAAAAGGCCCCCATATTGATAAATAATGTTATGACGGCTATTATATTAATGTTAAGTTATGATTGAACTGCCTCTTGTTACAGTAATGAAACTGTTTGACAACAAGCAGGGAGTGTTCATGGGCCAATGACATTACCACATTGAAATGGTCTATGCACAGTCTATATGCATGGTCTATAAATGGTCTATATGCATACAATTGGTCCAATCGAATTGCTTTTGCACTACTTCATGTTTACAAGGTGTCGAAACTGAATCAGGCCATTTTACAGTCAGAAAAAACAAAACAAAAAAGAAGATATAATGTTATTATAATATATAATATAATATATACACTTAAATGCAGAATTATTAGCCCTCCTTTTAATTTTTTATCCTTTTATATTTTCCCCCAAATTTCTGTTTTTAATGGAGAGAAGGTTTTTTTAACACATTTCTAAACATAACAGTTTTAATAACTAATTTCTAATAACTGAATTTCTTTATCTTTACCATGATGATAGTAATATTTTACTAGATATTTTTCATGATACTAGTATTCAGCTTAAAGTGCAATTTAAAGGCTTAACTAGGTTAGGTTAATTAGGCACGTTAGGGTAATTAGGCAAGTCATTGTATAACAATGGTTTGTTCTGTAGAGACTTGAAAATAAATATTGCTTAAGAGGGCTAATAATATTTAAAAAAATGCTTTTATTATAGCCAAAATAACACAAATAAGACTTTCTCCTGAAGAAAAAAATATTATGCTCCATAAAACATCATATTTGAAAAAGAATAAATATTTCACAGGAGGGCTAATAATTTTGCCCTCAACTGAATATATTAAGAATAAAAGTGGCCTGAATACCGAACCCTGCAGAATTCCAAAAAGTATTTGGTTCTTGCCACCTTTCATTTCTAGTTTGACAAACGAATCTCAGGTAATTTATTCCAAAAAAAAAACAACAACACCAACAACAAAACATTTTTGAAGCCCAAGTAGGCACTATATATTAAATGTTACAATTTATAACAGATCCGAAACTATTAAATTAATCTGCTGTTCATTTTTAGACACTATAACAAATACTCAAATAATCAAGTTAGCATATGTATATTATGGAGGCGGCATGGTGGCTCAGTGGTTAACACTGAGCCTCACAGCAAGAAGGTCGCTGGTTCGTGTCCCGGCTGGGCCAGTTGGCATTTCTTTGTGGAGTTTGCATGTTCTCCCCTTGTTTGCGTGGGTTTACTCTGGGTGCTCCGATTTCCCCCACAGTCAAAGACATGCAGTATAAGTGAATTGGGTAAAGCAAAATTGGCCATAGTGTACGAGTGTGTGTGTGAATGTGAGAGTGTATCGGTGTTTCCCAGTTCTGGGTTGCATCTGGAAGAGCATCTGCTGTGTAAAACGTACTATAGCTCTCACACCCAGCACACTGCCTCTTTGAACTTTTACCTTCTGGTCGACGCTACAGAGCACGGTGCACCAGATCAGCCCGACACAGAAACAGTTTCTTCCCTAAGGCAATCCATCTCATGAACACTTGATGATAGTAATTATGGAACAAACATCACTACTTGCTATACACTTTTTATACACATAAACACTTATTTAACAACATACTTTACATTTGCACATAACAGCTGCCATATAACGTTGTATATAGTAATATACCTGTACATACACTTGTCAATTTGTATATTTGCATTCACTATTTACTTTTATTTTAAAAATATATTTATTATCTGTTGTTTGTCCTGTCTCTGTAATTCTGTTGCACTGTAGAAGCTCTGTCACGAAAACAAATTCCTCATATGTGTGAACATACCTGGCAATAAAGCTCTTTCTGATTCTGATATGCTAGAATAGTTGGTGGTTCATTCCGCTATAGCGACCCCTGATAAATAAGGGACTATGCCGAAGGAAAATGAATGTATTATGTATAAAGTTCTAAGTTATTTTAATCTTATTATAAAATTGCTTCTACTAATAAGCCTTGGACTTTTGCATGAGGTCAATGTAATGCTATGTAGTATTGTTCACAAGCTGTTATATTGACGTTTTATTGACATGAGATGTGTAGTCTGTTTTGCGCTATAACTGTAAAGAGGAAAGAATGATGCTGCTGCCATTTGAACTGGCCTTTACAGTGATCTGTCACGCACACATCCCAGAGCTTCAAATCAACATTTATTGTTTGAATTGACTCATAAAATGGACAGAATTCGAAATTTGTATTGCATTGGGTTGATTTTGCGCATAAAAAAGTTAAATATATGTATAATTATTAAATACACAATTCTTGCATTTACATTCATTTAACACTTAAGCAAATTCAAACGAATAGAGATAAATTATTCTGAATCTTTCGGAATTGCACAATGATTATGAACCCTACAAGTCCTGCAATGAATTACGTGTTCAGCTTCAATGCAAAATAGAAAGTCTTTGTAATATCCAAATACTTGGCAATCAAATACTTTTATCAGTGTTGCTTACATTAAACACTTGTGAAACCACCAATTACTTTCTGTCACAATAGATATATAGCCTTGAACTTCTGTCTCCTTCTCGGTTAGACGTCTCAGATTCAGTTTCAAGTTAAAACAATAGCAGCCTGTGGTCTAATCTAAATTGAATCTGCACTGAGCCTCCTTTGACCTCCGTTGGATGAGACTCGCTGAGCGTTAAGCAAGAGTTCATCACCTCATCCACGTCTCTCAACCTGTCAGCTCTGCAGAGACTCTGAGGAGTTATTTACATTGGGAAAAATCCCACATGAGAGAGACAGAGAGAGAGAGAGAGAGAGAGGGTTAGAAACTGAAGTCTAAAAGGGAAGAAGGAAGGAGACGGGAGATGGATAGCATGACAGAAAGAAAGAGAAGGAAGGAAAGAGCAGAAAAGTTGGATGAGGGACCAGCTGAGGGTCACAATTTGGATTGTGTTGAACAGAACTGAAATCTAAGACTTCAGTGGTGTGTAAAAATATGGGTCAAAGACGAAAGCATTTTCAAGCATCAATACATTAAAAGTGTATATGGCTAATATGGCTTTTAATTTTCCATTCATTCATTTTCCTTTAGCTTAGTCCCTTTATTCATCAGGGGTTGCCACAGCAGAATGAACCGCCAAATTATCCAGCATATGTTTTAAACAGTGGATGCCCTTCCAGCTGCAACCCAGTACTGGGAAACATCCATACACACTTATTCACACACATTCACTACGGCCAATTTAGTTTATTTAATTGACCTATACTGCATGTCTTTGCACTGTGGGGGAAACCCACGCGAACATGGGGAGAACATGCAAACTCCACATAGAAATGCCAACTGACCCAGCCGGGACTCGAATCAGCAACCTTCTTGCTGTGAAGCGACAGTGCAAAATAATAAGCTGTAAAAAATATCTGTTAATTAACAGTTTCTGTATTTTGTGTTTTCTGCTTATTTACAGTTGTAAATTGCATTATGAGATGTTGAAAATTCAAATCTACAGTTTAACAGTGACTTTTATTGAGATTTTAGTAGTTTGAGACAGTACAGAAAATTAAGTTTGTAAAATAACAAAATGTACTGGCAGCTTATTACCAGGTTTTGCAGCATGATACACAACACCAAGCCAAACAATATATGACTTCAAACTATTCAAAATGTTAATAAAAGTCACTTTTTTAAACTTTTCAATGTTAAAAGTTGTTGGAAGAAAGATCAAAGTCTCTAAATGTAATTCAAAGCCTAAATAAGTGAAATAAAAAATATTTTTTACAGTGTACAATGTTCATGCTTTTTTTTCATCTCCAGAAGTTGCATCTAAATTCATACTTTTACATGCCAGTTACTACAGTTCCAAAACAGTTTGGTTACAAACATCCTTCAAAATAATTTATGCAAAAGAAAGAAATTGTTTGATTAACAAACAATGACTAATACAAAAAGGTGACTAAATGATGACAAAATTTGCAAGCCATTGAGTCATTTATTCAGTCATCCCATTCAAACACAGATTCTCTCAGAGATGAAATACAAGGCAATATTGTCTCTAAAATATGATAGAATATTAAATTCTCATTTATTGAACTTGAATGCAATCAATTTTACATTTGCACTTATGCTATTTGTGACAAAAGCAGCCTTTGTGTGATTTTTAATGTTGCTCATGGTCATGCTCAAAAATTCATACGGTGCATTTTTCCCCATTCGTTTTGTTTTGCAAGTAATTAAAATGTTTATAGATTCTTTAATTATTATTATAATTTTTTGACTCTCAAAACGCCAGTAGTCATTGACTTGTATTTTATGAATGAGTTTCAGCCTAAAATTATCTTTAAAGTTCTGCTGAAGAAAAAAGTAATCTATTTTCATTTTTGGGTGAACTTCAACAAAAATGTAGTATTAAAAAAATGTAATATGTATGTGTATTTATGAAAGCGTGATGGGCCACGTGCACTATATTTGAATCTGCATGACATGTCTGATCACTGCATGCTGTCTTTAAGACTGAAACACATTCATTCAGTAAAATGTTGTGTCACATTGAAAGCGATTCACAGCCTGGTGGTGATGGAAAGAGTGACGGGGAGAGAGACAGAAACGAGGTGCTGAGAGAGAACAAGGGAATGATGGGAGTGAGATCAGAGGGGATTTTTCCTCCACTTGGGTGAAACAGACACGCACTGCCTGAAGGCCTGTTGATTAAAGCCATCTTGCTGTCTCTGTCTGTCTGTCTCTCAGTCTCTCTATCTGCAGGTCTAATTAAAACACATTTGAGGTTCATCCAGTTCTCAAAATGGAATGAGAAAGAGATGCGGAAAGATTAGAGTTGACACTTTTGAGATTGTTTAAAGGGACAGTTCACCCAAAAATGAAAATGTCATTTACTCTCCCTTGTGTTGGTCCAAATCTATATGACTTTCTTCCTACCTTGGAACAGACTTTTTGAAGAATGTTTCAGATTTTTTGGTCCATAAAGTGAAAGTTAGTAGTGTCCAAAACATCTGAAACTTAATGATATCCTGTACTTCCTCACATTCACATTTCAGAATTGAAAATTTAAGGAACTGAAAATAATTTAAAACACATTCTCAGTTCATCTCCACATGCTAATGAGCTAATGATAATCAACTGTTTTTGTCTGAATGGTGGAGGTCTGTGGGGTTCAAAATAATTCTAGACCCCACTGATTTTTACTGTATGAACTAGGAATAGCAGCAACTACAAAAAGTTGAGTTGCACTTGAGTTGAACTTTCTTTGGATATCATTTTTTTAATTATTATTATTATTATTATTATTATATATCCCTAAATATTAGTTGTTTTATCCTAATATGTGCTAAATCAATTCAAATTAAACAAAATTCACTTCAGTTCAGTTCACTTCTTAATGAAGAAGATATTTTTATGTTATCCAAACCATTAAAGCCAAAAGCCAACAAACAGTGACGTGAGGATTATTTTCCATACGATATTTAATTTGCTAAATTTGATTCAAACAAAACATCATTAAAGCGATTGTTCACTTAAACATTTACATTTCCTCATTAAGGGCTTCTAAACGTTTAAGATTGTATTTCTTCTGTTGAATGCAAAATAAGATATTCTGAAGAATGTTGGAAACCAGGAGGAACAATGGAAGTCAATGTATGTTTTTTTTTTTTTTTTTTTTTCGACATTCTTCAAGTGTATCTTGTTTTTTGTTCAACAGAAGAGAGAAACTCAAACAGGTTTGGAACAAGTCAAGGTGGAGTAAATGATGACAGAATTTTCATTTTTGGGGTGAACTATTGCTTTAAAAATGATATTATGAATAATCTTTTTAGGTAAAAAATTACCATTCTAGTTTCATTTCTTTAAACATCAGTTATTTTAAATTTCATGTGTTCACATTTAAATTTTATTTAATAAAATAATTCAAATTGAGGACTTGAATTAGAATTTTAAAAGGTCTAAAATAAGACTTTTTGTTTAATTTTTGTTTCAGCTATTTTAGTCTATAAACAACAATGGACATTTCTCTGACTTTTATATTGTATGAACAAACTTTCTTTAAATCTTTAATACCAGTGTTGGGGGTAACGCATTACAAGTAACGCGAGTTACATAATAATATTACTTTTCTAAGTAACGAGTAAAGTAACGCATTACTTTTCAAAAATAAGTAATAATATTTAAGTTACTTTCTTGAAAATGTAACACAAGTTATTTTTTTGTATAATTAATTAGCTTTTAAAAAATAAATTGCTGAATTAAAAGTAATCTCAATGAATCACGCAGTAAATGAGAGAATGTGCTCATTATTTTAAACGCATCGAAGAAAAAAAAGGAAAAGGGGATTATAGTCTCAATGGACAGTGATTTTACTTAAGACAAATAGTACAAAAGTAGCAAACATATTGCTTTAAACTTTCAATAATCTGTATATATGGCATGTATAGCTCTGAGGTAAGGAAGTTCCCCCGATAACATTATCCTGAAATAAAAAATTTTAATGTGTTTTTAAAGGTAAATGTAGGTATAGGTTATACAGTGCATTGTTAATTGCAGAACACCTCTATTAAAAAAAGAACAAAAAAAAAGTTCTGAAAGAGATCAAGCCTGAGGCAGATAATAAAAAGTAACGCAAAAGTTACTCAAAAGTAATGTAATGCATTACTTACCATAAAACGTAACTAAGTAATGCAACTAGTTACTTTTTTGGGGAGTAACTCAATATTGTAATGCATTACTTTCAAAAGTAACTTTCCCCAACACTGTTTAATACATTAAAATATATATTATCAATGCATCATATAAAGCTTGCCTTAATGAAACTTTAGTTAAAAATTACACCACTTGTAGTTAAATAATCTCTTTGAACTTCCCCCTTTTAAAATACAAATTCAAATGTTAATTCAGTTTATTAAATCCCTTGAATCACAGAAACTGGGAACTTTAAACACTTAAATCACAAAAACTGAATTTGAATTAAAAAAATCATCCTCAAAGGTTTAAAATAAGACTTTAGGTTCGAAATAAAAAAAAGAATTTGTTTCAGCTGTTTTAATCTATATAATAAAAACAACAGTAAACTCCTCTGACTTTTATTTTATAAACAAACAAGGAGAACATATGTATGTTAGTTTATTTAATTAGATTAATGCCATGCTATGTTAAAAATTTCAGTTTCTTTCAACAATAGAAAATTAACAGGAGTTTTAAAATGCAATTTCTAAATCAAGTATACAAACAATCTAAAATAATGCTTTTTGCAGAATGTTTTGACTCTCTTTAAAGTAAAAGTTTTTGACCCAACAATTTTTTTTCTTTGAGCAAATGGTACATAATGGTGAAATTTTAGTTGGATGAAGAGGTTCATTGAGATTCAAATGTTCAAAAACACAAGCAGTGCTTCTAAAGCAATGGTCATTAAAAGAAAATCGTGAGCAGAAAAAGCATACAAAAACTCTATAGTCACCAGACGCAGTGTTAAAAGCAGGTTCCCCAGGTCTGGCCTGTGAATGCTTGATCTCAGTGTGTTTTTCTGCTTAGGGTGAGTGTTCGGTCAGTCTCATTAGGAGGACGGCCGTGTGCTGCTCTTAAGAACACAGGATTACACCTGCTCCGTCCTATGGGCTTAAGTCTGCACAAAAGCAGAGCGAGAGCGAGCAGGTCTCCAGCCGCTAAACTCCAGACTGGTCCTGCTATGTTGAGCTCAAAGCCCAAATCAAAGCCACAGATTATGTGGCCCACTGACCCGCTAGAGGACAATAGAAAACAAGGACAGGGTCAACTTTATTATAACTCGCCTCTTCGAGGTTCAGGTCAAAACAAATAAAGTATTTCACATTTTCTGAATGAGCATTAGTCTTTCTTATGGCACTACTTAACTGCAAATCTGACAATAAGAAACTATTTTGCTAAAAAATTATGGTAAAAAAATTACTATTACAGTAAAAAATATATTCATATTGTTTTATTTTAGCTACAACATATGTTCAGAATAAACAAATATTTTGGGGTTTTTTTTTCCACAAACTCGCAAACAGTGGGTAATGTATTACATGTAATGCGAATTATGTAATCATATTACATTTAGTAACTAAAGTACCGCATTACTTTTTCATTTAATATCAAAAATGTAGTGCCAGTTGCTTTATTTTTCCATGTATTGACTGACAGGCGTCCATGTCTTGTGTTGAGAGTAAATGATTGTAAAGTGCCAATGATTTATGTATGATATGTAAAAATGATACTTGCTGTGTATTTCTGCTTAAATGCAAACATACTGATGTTTACTCATCTCACTTGCATACAAACAGATTCAGCAACCCTTAAAATCAATAAAAACTGTGAAATGCAAACTCAAAGTGTTCATTGCTGAAAAGTGTTTTTCTATTCTTTCCTATTTTTCCCTATGCTCTATTTCCTATTCTTCATGGAGTCCAGAAAGTTTTGTTTGAGTCAACTGTGGAATTACATTTCCTTCAGCCTGAGGGTTATTCACTTCTCATTTCAAATTTGGTGTAAAATGGCCTTACATTTGTCAATAAAATTTTTTATATATATTACAAAGAAGCAAACCCAGCACAGATAAAGAAAATAAAGATAAAGTAACGTTACAAATTATTTTCCTTAAAAAGTAACTAAGTAAAGAAGTAATGCAAGATTGCTTTTAAAAGTAACTTTCCCCAAACTGCTCTTGAATGAATTAAAAAAGAAACTTTGGAAACAATCCTGATCTTTTAACTTAGCTTGAAAACAGAAGTTAGATTATGTACATTGTGAGTGTTTACAAGTATTTAGAAAGCATAATTATGTCATTTCATAGCATATTTGTCCTCTGTGATTTTACCTCAGATTTGTTTGAAACTGCCTTTGACAGAACATGGAAAGTCCCAAAGACTTCTGCCTTCCAGCTGTAAACCATACACCACGTTATTAAAAAAAATGAGGAACAGAGAGATTTCAGCCTTATTTGCTCTTTGATAATGTGATAATAGGGACAGTTTCAGATTTCACCTATAAAACTGGAGTAGTGCTCATGAGGAAAATAAATTATATATGCATCAGAGTAGCAGTGGTATAACAAAGAGCATAGTTTTTTCCCTTTATTTTTTGGCACTGTGTATATATTAATACTTTTATTCTGCATTGGTGCATTCAGCAAAAATGACAGTAAAGACTTTTAAAATAGCACATTTTTGTTTCCATGGCTGTTTTCTATATTGATAGTAACAGTAAATGTTTTTTGAGCAGCAAATCAGCATATTAGTATGATATTTATAATTAATGGATCATCCGTGATGCTGAAAACTCAGTTTTGCAGTCTCAGGAATAATTTACATTATAAAACAGAATAAAATAGAACAGATATTTTAAATGTTATTGCTATTCTACAATATTATGCTTGTAATATATAATATTTTAGTTGTAATCCTATAAATATGAATAAATACACACTTTAAAAATACAGATAACGGTAATGAAATGGTGAAAGTTATGCTTATAAATTGTGCATATACAGTTTATCATTTCAAACTAATTAAATGTCACTTAAAATGCAGTTTTTTTTAAATACTTTTATTTTAAGGTTTTTTAGGTACAACAGAACAAACAAACAAACAACATTGTCTCAGAATATACACACTTTGCAGGTAAATATAATATGAATTGCCATACATGTGGGTTCACTGTTGGAGATACAAAAATGGAAATGTAGTGTTACAGAGTATGTAGTCATCAAAAAGTCCTAAGAGGTAGTGTGCCAGTCAGGTTTTTATGAGGGATGCTGGATTTGGATTGAGGTCTAAGTATCCGAGAAAGGGTTCCCAGGTAGCAAATAATTTTCCATTAGAATTGGACCTCATAAATCGGAGCCTTTCCAAATGGATGATGGAGGCCATATCCATTAACCAGGTTCGAAAAGAAGGAGGTAAAGGAGATTTCCGGTTCGAAAAGAAGGAGGTAAAGGAGATTTCCAGTTTTTTAGTATTAGCCGCTTGGCCACAGTCAATGCAGAAGTGTATTTCAACTTCAAATGCTGTCGGGTCAGAGATCAATGTGCTGTAATGCAACCCAAAAGGCAAACAAGAAACAGGAAAATATCCACGAATCCCAAGTTACTGACAATTGTTATTCAAATTTAGTCAACTCTTAATTAACAGATTTGTACAGTGACATAACATGAGGAAAACTAAACTATCTGAAGGACATTTAGTGAAGATCCTGTTAAATAATGATTCACCCCTGGATCCCTATTTGATCTACATATAACTGTTGCATTGTACACAGTCAGACAAGAATGTGTGGACATGTTTAAACCGACAAACCAGCACAGAGAGGTGAGTACAGCTCTGGATACGAGATGTTGAGAAGGTGTGGATGTTTGTGTTTTGAAACTCCCCCGTCAGTTAGTATTGCACAGTCATTTGTGAATAGCAAACCACAATATACACTATGACACACACCACCGCACCCATGCTTTCAAATATGAGAGGAATTTCCTTCATTCCCGGCCAAGAATTTGAACACGGAGATGTCCTTAAATCCCCTCTTTTCCTGTAGGCGATAAAGTTTATTTGCATTTATATTTACATAATCTGAAACTGTCTCAAAAGTGTTTGAGAAAATAAGCCAGGCTTAATGCATTAGCACTTAGAAAAAATCCTATCATTTTACAGGGGAAAAAACTGGCAGATATGTTTATCATAAAAGCATGTACTTGATAAATAGCTTCTAAAATAAATGCAATAACTGCAATTTCCAAAAACTGCATACTATGTGCCTGTAAAGAGGCACAGTGGCTCAGTGGTTAGCACTGTCGCCTCACAGCAAGAAGGTTGCTGTCCCGAAAGAAGGTTAGAGTTCCGGTTTCTGTGTGGAGTTTGCATGTTCTCCCCGTGTTCACGTGGGTTTCCTCCGGGTGCTCTGGTTTCCCCCACAGTCCAAAGACATGCAGTATAAGTGAATTGAATAAACTAAATTGGCCGTAGTGTATGAGTAGAAGGTCATCCACTGCGTAAAACATATGCTGTTCCTCTGTGGCGACCTCTGAAATAGAGACTAAGCCAAAAATGAGAGGCTGCATTCTTCCTGATGGTCAAATGACCTTCATTTTACGGAATCTTTTTTTAAACATTACAGCATTGATACAACAATTTATTTTTTTCTTTTCAATATATATATAACATGCACAGAAGCCCTACAAAAATAATTTCCACTGTACAAATAAAACCGATTTTAATATGAATATCAACAAATAAACACCCTTAATGTCTTTATTGAGATTTTCATGTGAATGTTTATTTTTACCATCTCATTTAGGGAAACAAAATGACTTCAATGGGACTTTTAGAGCGAGTTCTCTGCTGAAGTCTACACTCAGTTCATCCTCAATATCAGGAATACATCAGAGTTCTGTCACATGTTCTCCGTTCTTGTGGTCTTGACTTTTGGAAACAAACTTTGGCAGTTGATGATGACCTTACACGGGAACACAAGGATGCAAGATCACTTAAGAACGCATATTGAGAAATTGCTATGGTTACTTGCATATCTCGAAAGTTACCTCTGTTTTGGAACCGAAAGCTGAAGTTATCCACTTACTTACCCTTAAATTTATCTGGGTATGTCACATAACCTGCTTTCTGTCAACCTGCTGTCTGAGGCTATTAGTCACTTTAGAATGGTTCACCAGCTTGAAAATTCAGTGAAAACTGACAAATTCAGAGTGTGCCTTTAATTTTTAATCAGTGTTTTTTTCTAAGCTTTTTATTACTGTGCCTCAGAAAATATGTAACTCATAAAATATGCTAAAAAAAACTTCAATGAAGACTAAGCATTAAAGGAATTTAGGAGATTTTAGTCTGTTTTATATCCACCGATGAACTGCACTCTGCTGGTGTGAAGTTGATGCCTCCATCAGACCTGTCTGCAGGTACTGTTGTGTATTGAGGGATGTGTGCGGTAGTTTGGAAGGTGATGCTAACAGACACACAGCTCTGTAGAGACTGTGTTTAATTGCCTCCATTACAGTGTGGCAGTGTGACAGCGGCTGGCAAAAGCCACACAGGGTCAATTGTGCCCTGCTGGAATGACTGCACTCATCTCTGATCTGCCACAATAGATTTAGCAGAGAGTGACAGAAGAGGACAGGTCTTTCAGAGAGAGATCAGCATGTCCCCAATGTACAAAATCAATCTTAATGTAAGCTCACTGGCTGGACTTTTGATGTCAGTTGTTTATGGATGGAGACACTCAAGGTGCTAAATAATAGTGGCTTTGTCGCTGCTTATTGGACAAATTATGGCTGATAGGGTGAGAAAATACACTAAAAGACTAAATAAACATCGCTGAACTGGACAAAAACAATAACTGACAGAAGTTAGCAGAATCTTTTTCTTCTTGTTTAAACAAATGAAATTAGATTCAATTAGGGTTTGGCCTAGTAATTGATTTGATAGCATTTAACTTTGGTAATGTGTTGTGTTTTAACAAGCTAACAACTGCAATGAGAACAAGCTGTAACACACTGTAAAAAAAGTGGAAACTTGAACAAATTACTTCAACTTGTTACAATTAAGCATATTAAGTTTTTCCATAACTTAAATTATTACAGTTTTAAGAAATAAATTAAGTTGGGGGGAAAAAAACATAATTATTTTAAGTTTAACAAGTTTAAGTAATTTGCTTAAGTTATATTTTGAAATGTGCAAAAATATATATTTTTTTCAACCATTGGACATATACGTTCAAATATATTAGCTATAATTGTATATGTATTCAGTGGACAAAATTGTTGGTACCACTTCATCGAAGAAAGAAAACTACAGTGGTCACTGAAATAACTTAAAACTGAAAACAGTAATGATTTATCAAAAATGACGGAAAATAAACTAATGAAAAAGAGATATTGCTTTCAAATTGTAATTCAAGAGGAGCATTAAAAAGGCAAACTAATGAAACTGGCCTGGACAAAACTGAAGTGTACCAACAATTTTGCCTACATCTGTATATTCAGTCATTCATTTTCCTTTGACTTAGTCCCTTATTTATCAGGGGTCACCACAGCAGAATGAACCACCAACTATTCCAGCATATGTTTTATGCAGCGGATGCCCCTCTAGCCGCAACCCAGTACTGGGAAACACCCATACACTCACGCATTCACACACTACGGCCAAATTTGTTTACCCAATTCACCTATAGCGCATGTCTTTGGACTGTTGGGGAAACCAGAGCACCTGGAGGAAACCCACAGGAACATGAGGAGAACATGCATACTCCACACAGAAATGCCAACTGACCCAGCCGGCACTTGAACCAGCGACCTTCTTGCTGTGAGGCGACAGTGCTAACCACTGAGCCACCGTGTCGCCCATATTTTATATATTCATTCATTCATTTTCTTTTCGGCTTAGTCCCTTTATTACCTGTACTTGTATAGCCTGTCTTATGTGTATAGTTTAAGTATTTTATTTTATTTTATATGTTAGGTTTTTTATGATAGCTCTTATGTCCAGTGTTGAGTTTGTATTTATAAATAATCTATGTAGCACCATTGTCTTGTGAGACATTTCGTTCCTCTGTATGTCCACACATGTAGCGGAATGACAATAAAGCTCGACTTGACTTGACTTAATCTGGGGTCGCCACAGCGGAATGAACCGCCAACTTATCCAGCATATGTTTTACGCAGCGGATGCTGTAACGCAGCTGTAACCCAACACCAGGAAACACCCACACACTCCCATTCACACACATACACTACAGACAATTTTTAGCTTACCCAATTCACCTATAGCGCATGTCTTTGGACTGTGGGGGAAACCGGAGCACCCGCGGTTTCGCGGAAACCCACGCGAACACGGGAGAACATGCAAACTCCACACAAAAATGCCAACTGACCCAGCCGAGGCTCGAACCAGTGACTATCTTGCGCCACCGCGCCCCCTATCTTATATATGTAAAATCCAAATATGAAGTTGTATGTCATATGTATAATTTGCATATATTTCCATGTATCAGATTTCTATATGGTGGTCAGCAGCCCAAAAAACCTTAAGACAGAAATACGTAAATACACCTGGGTCACTTTTTCCCAAATGTTCTTTAGAACACACCATGATTCGGTTTAGCTCAACGGCTAGTTCCTCCTGTCATCTTAAAGGGACAGTTCACCAAAAAATGAAAATTTACTATTTACTCACCCTTCACTTGTTCCAAACCGGTTTGATTTTCTTTCTTCTGTTGAACACAAAAGAAGATCATTTAAAGTAACACTTGCTACAGGTTTCCAGCTTTCTTTAAAAAATATTTTGTGTTCAACACAAGAAAGAAACTCAAACGTTTTTGGACCAAGTTAAAAGCTGAGTAAATGATGACAGAATTTTATTTTTTGGATGAACTATCCCTTTAAATGGCCAAACATGCAGTGACAGAATAATAAAATCATTCAATCAAATGTAAATCACTGCGCTCTTCCGGATAAGTTCCAGATTACGTTAATATTAAATAAACGATTAAAGAAATTAAAAACAAACGTTCCGGCTGTGAGCCTTCATCTGCAATTATTTACTTAATATTACTTATTATTGTTATATGTCAAAAAAAAAGGCTGTTAACAGTCAATCTTCAGTAACTCTCTTAAAACTCTGCAAAACAACTCCAGACAGCAGTGAGCCAATGGGCTTGCCCTCATCACAGTAATTATATCATGGAGGAGCGAGACACGGAGCCAAGCAAATTCAGATTAAACCAGCAGTGGTAGGGGCCAGTGTGTGTGTGTTTTTGTGTGTATGTGTGTGTTAGGGACAGGACCTTTTGATCATTTGGGCGCTTGGAGGGCGCGCTAATCACTCCTGACAGGCCCTTTCCGACAGATTCAGCGACAAACTTCTCGATTTTGCTCTGGTTTTTGAACTCTCCTCTGCCCTGCAGGGACTTGTCAAGCAATCTGATGTCAATGACCCAATTGTCCATTGGGCCTTTTCGGGTAACCCCAATGAGGTCCATGCCCCGTCTATTGTCTGCGAATGAACTCTAGCGCTGATTGCATTTTCTGGTAATTAAGCTTGTTCTTCCATTGATGGGGCCCATCGTCACTGCGCCAACCAAGCAGGCACCGTTGGTGGGTTCACATTAGTTTACGGGGTACAGCGTAGTGTCACTTTGCGTGCTTGCACAGGTGCGGGGTTTTCCCACCGTAAAACGCTGCTTATTAGGTCATCGTGATGACGGAAGCGCATTTTGTTGCATTAAATTCTCATTAGTGCTGTTACAAAAGACCGGCCACTGACCTCGTTGCACCCGGGGGCACTGAGCTTGTTATATGCATATCCCTTGCTATAGGGTTTAATTGCTGTTGTGAATAAACTGTGGTATGAGCACTATGTGCAGGACTTAACGCCTGCTGGTGTAAAGGGAGCTAAAGATGTGTTCGCATGCACTGCTGGATTGATTCTGAGTATATGTAACCTACTGTAGATGAAGTAATCGGATGACAAAAAGTATGTGCTCATTATTATTATTATATAGTTTAAAACGACCATAGTAAGATTGTGGTAACTTTTTATATGTGTTAAGCGATCATGTTTTTTAAACAATGACAGTAAAAGTTTATATTTTTCATAATAATAACAATAATAAATAAATATACATATACATAATTTATCTATATATTACAGATTTTTGTTTTTCTTTCAAACAAAACAAAATTAATATATTGAATAAAAAATTAATAGTTTTTTATTTAAGTTATTTATTAGTTTTAATCTAACATGTTTAATATAATATGATTTACCAGTTTACAAAGGTCCTGATTTAATAAAATTTCTCATAAAAAGAATATTACATATTCTAACAATTTTTTATATGAATAATTTATTTGGACTTAATTTATAACAGTTCTTTCAAAAAAAAGTTCATTAATGTTAAAACACAAATAAAACAAATTTTTACTAATATAAAGCATTGATTAATAACTATGCATTATGTAAATTGTATTTGTAAAGATACAACTGCAAGTGTACACTATTTTTCAGACGTTTGAGGCTAGATTTTTTTTTTATGTTTTTGGACACAGTTGTGATTCTTAATATTTTCAGAATGTTTTGATAGATATAAAGTTCAAAATAACAACATTAATACAAATCACACACACACACACACACACACGCACGCACGCAAACACACACACACACACACACACACACACACACACACACACACACACA
>CAIGQV010017386.1:17556897-17571825 GCA_903798115.1 Danio jaintianensis | reverse complement strand
TCCATCCATCCATCCATCCATCCATCCATCCATCCATCCATCCATCCGTTGTCTATTTATCTGTCTGTCTGTTGATATCAATCTATCTGTCTGTCTGTTGATATCTGTCTATCTGTCTGTCTGTTGATATCTGTCTGTCTGTTGATATCTGTCTATCTATGTGTCTGTCTGTCTGTCTGTTGATTCATCTTTCCATTCTGATGAATTTTAATGAATCTGCCATGTTTCCCTTTTAAACTGCTCAAGGCCACTTAAGTGAAATAGACTGTGAATATATTGTACTGTGTCACTGTACTTTGAAAGCTATCATTCAGTGTTGTTGCTGCTGGTCACTCTGGCCGTCTCGTACTCTGTTAACCCGCTCCAGGTGCAGTGGCGTCTGTAGAGATAGCTGGGATTTATGAAGGGGGCAGGAGGTGTCAGATCCTGAAAAGCCAGACTGAGGAACCCGATAGTGTCTGGATGCTGGAGGTCTGGACCGGGGCAGAAGGGTCTGGGGCTCCGGGTATTGAGGGCAGGATTATTGGGGACAAGCTGAAGAGAGATGAGGGCAGGGAGCAGTCTGACCCAGCGGGAGAGAGACAGAGAGAGAAAGACAGGAGGTATGGGTGAGAAGGGGGGAAATAAACTCAAAGACAGACAAAGGGAAGGAGAGAATGTCAAGGAATGCTGGAGAAACGAAAAGGTCAGGAGAGTGGGAGAAAGAAAGAAAGAAATATTTAATTCACAGCAAATGTACATACAATATTACAACTATTATTTCAAATAAATGCTGTTATTTTGAACTGTCTGTTGATCAAAGAATGCTAAACACACAGTCCACAAAAATATGAAATCGCTCAGGTTTTTTTCTTGTAACATTTATAATAATGATATTTAGATTTGTCACCAAAGGAATAAATAACATTTTAAAATATACAAAAAAGTGTTCATTTGCATTTACAGTATTTTGCATCAAATAAGCTTTTGTGATCCTTCTGTAAAACTGAAACAACAAATAGAGTTGATAGAGTTCACTACAAATGTCTAATAGGCCTTCAAGGCACATTCTGGGATCAAATGTTGAGCTACTTTATGTGGCACATTTCATTATTCAAAATATAAATAAACTGATATGATTGCTTATTCTTTCAAATATTACAGATATGTACAGGCCAGAATAACTGTTGTATATGTTTAAATACATTAAGCAGTGAACAATGTAACTTCTACCTGACATTGTATTTTCACAAGTTATTTAAAAGATTAAAGACCATTTACCTTTATTTAATAAGCTTTCCATGTTCATAAAATCACTTTTTAAATTTCATTTTTATTTATTTCAAGTTAGTAATTTTACTGCTACAGCTAAAACCTATTCAGTTAGATGATACATCTAAAATGCACAGTTTTTGTTTAGGATTATCCCTTAAATGTTTATATTTTTAATTAGAATTTACTTCACCTAACTTTTAATTAAGCAAATGTTATTAGTTTATTATATAACTAGACATTTCTACCTTTAAATCTTCTGAAATGCCTTGACACAAATTTCTGATATAAACATATAAAGTCAGAGCAATATTATTTGTCACATATGCTCTCAATATAGCTAATTAGAATAGATACCAGTAGTTGTCTACTAAGATATATATATATATATTATTATTTTTTTTTTTGAGTGTGCATACATGGTTGTAGACCAACAGATATCTTCACTCTCTCACTGAAGTCTCCACAAACACACACTCATATTCCAGGAGGACTCGACCTCCTGACAGATGAACCTATTTCTCTTTCATTTTCTCTCTTACTCCCTCATCCTTTTCCTCTTCTCTGGTCTGAGACACAGGACGTCTCCGTGCTAAAGTGCTGAAAGATTCGGACACGTCCTGTGACAGAGACCACAGTGAACCACAACTGCTGTTCGACCACACGCACACACACACACACACACACGTTGGTATTGGTGGTTTATAAGGACTCTCCATAGGCGTAGTGTATTTCGTACTGTAAAAACAGCTTATTATATCGCATTCTCTTTTGACAAACCTGTGGCAAATTTTGAATGACTGTTAAGTTTGACGTTTAAGTGTTTTGAATTACCAAGACACAGGGCATGTCCTAATAAACCACCTAAATATTGTAATACCTACACTGTCAATAAATCTGTTCATTAACAGTTTCTGTATTTTGTGATTCTCAAGTGTTTTCCTTTTAATTACGGTTGTGAATTGCATTATGGGACTTTGATCTCTGCTCTGTCAACTTTTGATGATGAAAATCCAACTCTACAGTTTAACAAAGTGACTTTTATTGACATTTTAGTAGTTTGAAATAATATAATGTATAATAAATAAGTCTGTAAAATAACAGAAAATGTACTGGCAGTTTATTACAAGGCTTTTGTACCATAGTATACAACACCAACCCAGATAATATATCACTTTAAACCATTCAAGATGTTAATAAAAGTCTCTTTTTCCAATTTTAAAAGTTGTTGGAAGAAAGATCAATGTCCCATAATGCAAGTCAAATCATAAATAAAAAGAACACAAATCACAAAATGCGGAAAACTGCTGATTTACAGATTTTTTTTTTTTACAGTGTAGGTGTAATTATACAAATTTGTGTCCTCACAACCAACACACACGCACACAAACCTGCCTCAGTCATTATATTTATCAATGAATGTGTGTAGCACTGACACACTTTATCACTATTGTCTTATTTTAAAAAGTATGCCCAATGGCCGTATTGTATCATTGTCAGGCAGCTAAAGTAAACAAGAGTGGCATTAAACAGGGTGTTGTTTGCAGTTCGTGACTATAGCAGTGAAACACGTGGAAGCTTGTTTGTGTGACGTCAATCTTTCTTCTTTATAGCCTAGAGGTGTAAATATTTAAATCAGGCGGCTTCTCAGAAAAGGTTAATCATACAGTATGTTCACATAGATTCTACACTCAGCCTTCACTGGTAATCTAACAACTGTTGCAATCCCCTATTTTCATCATGCAATATATAGTTTATTGGAAATATTAATAATATTAAAAACTTCTAAGGTCAATATTAGCCTCCTCGTGAATTCTATTTTCGACTGACTTTGAAATGTTCCATTTTGGTGGAAATTTGCCATTTACAAATGAAATTTCCAAGTGAATTGATATCTATAGAAAGCATATTAAATGCAACTTTAATGTTTTCAAATAACTTCCAGACAAAAAAAAAAGTTTAACAGATTCATGTAAAAATGAAACATACTTAATCTGACTATACTTATTAATATTCATGCATTCATTCATTTTCCTTCAGTGTAGTCCCTTATTTATAAGGGGTCGCCACAGCAGAATGAACCGCCAACTATTCCGGCATATGTTTTACGCAGCAGATGCCCTTCCAGCTGCAACCCAGTACTGGAAAAACTTATTCATATATGAAGAAATAAGCGATCATACTTTTTATTTTTATGAGCTATATATTTTGAACAAGTAATATATCTTGGGTCAAACCTAGTGTTTTCAAGGAAAGTATAAAGCTTTACATTTGACAATTAACTATAATTTACTGCTGCTACATTTGAATATGTAAATATAATTTTTAAATAAATCATCTAATGATTTTAGTTCTGAATAGTATAAACTATTGTAACACTGAACAGGATTTTAGTGAGTGTCTTCTGTAAATCATGGTAAAAAAAGAACCACACAGGATACATTCTAATGTATCAAGTACAATTTTGGTGCTTTAACTCTTAAAAACTGTTTGGATTTGTTATGGTTTGACATTTTAAAATGAATGCCTTGGCAGAGGTTTTTAACTACAAGTGTTCCTTAAATACATTTTATCCAAACCAAACAAGGGGGAAACAGAACATGACTGCCTCTAGTGGTCACTGGAGAAACCGTAGTATAACAGACGACTATATTGCTGAGGCCATTTTCCTTTTATATATCAGGTACTAATCCAGGAGTTAACAAAAAATCATATTCGTTTGCAAAATGTATTTAGTGTTTTATTAATCTTGTCTCCAAATGACACTGATGTTTCATGCTCATAAAAAATATTAATCAAGGAAGTTTCCCAGGTGATGTCCACATTTTTGACTTTCCCCTGATTTTTCCTGTCATATTGTCACAGAAAATAACCTTTGTTTTTTAACCTTAACGTTACTAACACATTCAATACAGCTGATGTTTTCACAAATCTGTACACACATCCAGAATCAACAGGTTTTCTCCATCACAAACAACATTCTTACAAACAAAACATGTTAACATCCAAATCCTCAGGCTTTCCCCCCAAAACACAAACATGGTCAAAAAAAGAGAAATCATTGCCACTGTTTACCCATGTACAAACAGCAATATTTTTAACTTACTTTGTCAACTAGCATGGGATTCACTCTCCTCTCATTGTTTTGCAAAGATAAAGCTGGAGTGTTTTGGTCAAATGTTACACTTATTAGTGCATTGTGTTATTTAAATGAGAGAAACAGTAGCATGAAATGCAGAAACAAACATGATTAAAATGAACATTCATCACATCAAACTGGATTGCACAAAACACAATCCTAGAAGACATTCACACTTGAGAAATGTATTTGGAAAGAGCTTCTAAAAATACTGTTAAGACTTACACAAACTTGAGATTACAATGATAGAATTCCATTACATATTTAAAAGTTATATAGTCGATAGTTCACCTAAAAACGCACGGAATAAATGATATTCCTCATGTTTTAAACCTGTATGATGTACATTAAATGTATAAAAAGATACATTTCGAATAATATCCTGGTTACTTTTTCCCTAAACATAATGAATACTCACAAAAAAATCTTCCTTATGTTGTACATTGCAATGAACTATTGTTAACGTGCAAAATGTTGTTGTTCATTTAAGATTTTACATAATGTTATATTTAGTTTCACATGTAATCAATATGGGACATGTTGAGAAAGCACATCAAGGTATTCACATGTGACCTTGGACCACAAAACCTGGTCTTATATTGGCCACGGGTATAATTGTGGGAACAGCCTAAATTAGACTGTCAAAATGATACAATTTTATTTTATTAAACAATTAAAAATCTTTAGCACATTAGGTAAAGATCATCTTTCATGAAGACATGTTTAACATTTCCTCCCGTAAATATATTAAAATGTACTTTTTGTTTAGTAATAAGCATAGAAACAAATATAGTTATGTCATATCTTATATATGACAAGCATTTCACTGCATATCATATTGTGTATGACTCTGGGACAAATAAAATTTAATTTGAACTTTAAAGGCGATTTTTTTTTTTTATTTTTTTTTTTTATTTATTTATTTTATTATTTTTTTTTTTTCTGGGTAAAGTCTAGATCGGATACGTGGCCGGCCGGAAGTGCGATATACACATCAATATAGCAGCATTTTTTATGACACTGTATAACAATAATTCATAATTTTACAGTACTGTGACGGTTGGGTTTAGGGTTGGGGTGGAAGGTAGGCGTTAAAAAATACAATTTATTGGGTAATTTCATAGATAGCATAAATAATACTCGGTACAACTACTGTTTTTACATTACTGTGACGGTTGGGTTTATGGTTGGGGTAGACATTAATAAAATACAATAAATGGGAAATTTAATAAATAATATAAATAAATCTCGTTAACTTCCGGCTGCAACCACATCCGATCTAGCAACAACCATTTTTCTGAACCCTCAGATATTGTCCAATCAAAATGTACAATGTTTATTTTTCTAGTGCACATTGTTATTTTACAGTTTTCCGTGTAAGTTAATTCACTGAAAATAAAAAAATAAATGCTTGTTTTGGTAACCTTCCATCAAATGAAGGCTTGTTAAAAATGTATCATTTTAGAAATTTGATCTGTCAATAGTTCACTTAAATTTTATGGAAAAGAGCGTACAGGATATTCTTCAAAAATACTATCAAAAAAGGAAAATTTGTACGGGTTTAGATTGACATGAGAATGAATAAAACAGAATTGATTCTGGGTGAACTATGGAAATGTAAACATTAACAAGCTGGAACACCTATGCTTATACAAATACCTGCTATAACATGCGCACTCTTTTTTTCAGGTCCATTTCATTACTGTGAAAACAAGCTGAAAGCCACACACCGCAGACACCTTTGACCTTGACACCTGCCCCTGTAGAAGGAGAGCAAGGACACCTGGGATATCTCTGCAACAGTATGTGACCACACGCTCACAGTAATAATAAGAGATGTCTATACAGAAGCAGGTACAGATCATATGCGCTCAGAACCATTTGATTTTTAGTACACTGACTCTTACACTTCTTGTACTCGTATTAGGTTTTGGTATTTATTTTTTTAAACAAATAGCGCAGCATGAAAGATTTGCTAATGATCATATACATCATTGTCAGTTGTATTGTTGTATTCATCTGTGGAAAAAAAACAAAAACCTTTACTAAATGAATAAATGTAAAAGTCATTGTTCATGCTGTAAGTCTGTTTGTAGTTGTAGTTTTTTAGTTTAGTGCTGCATAGAAAGAGCATTAATTTGCAGAAATGCAGGACCAATGTTTAGAATTAAACTTAAACCCAGGATTAGATCCTATCTGGTCATTTGTATTGGACGCTCATGGATGGTCAAATGTGGACGATGTAACCAGTTGCCGCCTTCTGGGTTTCAGCTTCAGAGAGCCATAGCGAGGCTTAAAAAAACAAAAACGACATCATTACACACAGTTAATCTTCAGTATTCTTCAGTAAGTACTGCTACACAACAAGAATGATGACTATGAAAATAACTATAGTCATAATTATATTAGCATATTTATCACAAGCATGTGCTGCAGTGTTGTCATTCGTCTCTTTAAATCTTTACGCTCTTTAAAAGCAGGATGGACTCTTTTTTTATTGTTAATAAGTTCAAAAAAACTGTTTTGGAAATGATTCCAACAGAATCCTTCTTCTTTGCCATTACCATTTTAGATATCGTCTAGACAATTCTTTTAAATTTAGGACAATTTTAAATTGACAATTACCACTATTAACCACTGAATTATTACCTGCTTATTATTAAGATATTGGCTGTTCATTAGTACTTAAAAAGTATGATCTTATTCTACATCCCTAATCCTACTAATGATACCCAAACCCAACTACTACCTCACCAACTATTAATAATAAGCAGCAAATTAGTAATTTATTGAGCTTAATGGTTTATTATAAGTGTGAAATAAGTGTGAATTTTACCTTAAAACAAAGTGTGACCAAAAGATGAATTTGCAGCTCAAATTACATTCTGGATGATTTATTATACCATGCTGATTATGCATTTTTTGTCTAACTTAAATGCAAATAAGCTGCTGGTCACTCCCAACTTGTGCCTCAGTTATTCTGCCAACAACAAGCAAAAGATCTGCATGCGATTTAAAGCCTTGCCGATTTAAACTCCTAATATATGGATTTGTGAATCCACAGACATAGCGCACACAGAAAACTGCTATCACATGGCATTATGTGAAACTTAAAGTTAATATTTCATGCTTTTACATTAACAAATACACAGAAGGCTATGTAAAAAGTAACAAAAGCACAAAGTAGGGCTGCACAATACTGTGAAAATATGCAATATATGATATTGTTGTTGAGTATTACGGTATTTCTTGTAATATAACATTTACCTAAATAAACTGCACTTTTATTAGCTATTTTTAAAAATCATTTATTTATTTAATAATCATATTAAAATAAACGGGTAATATATATTCTTCTTGTCTACTTATATCGAAAGAAAAATTCTCAATGTATAGACTTAGAACACTATGAATGACTGAAAACCTCAGCAGATGTTGTAATTCTTATTGGCTGTTTTCATTTGCCTTTCTTGTCTCTCTCTACTCCAGCCGTTAGTATTTGTTTTCAGCTCTCTGCTCTGAGGGACTAAGTTTACCTTTGGGCCCCGTCTAACCAATAGTATAACAGCATCTACTGGGGAGGCGGGTATAAAGATAATAAGACGCCATCTGATTGGTCATATTTGCATAAACAAATGCAGATACTTGCCCATAAAATACATTCAATTTATCCCTCCTCTCTGCAATACAGATATTGCATGTACTGTTATTGCCTTAATGATATTTTTTTGATATACTGTATTTTTATATTTTTAACCCTAATACACAGGTTGAAACAATGCTGGTTATGTCTTCGAGTTTAAATAATTCCAGAAGAAATTGTGTATATCAGTAAATTAGGTCCATGAAACTGCATCTCTTGGACTTGGTAACAGCACACTACTAATGTCAACACACTAAGTCAATTAGGCTGAATTATTAAATATTATGATAATATTACATGCATCTTCCAGCAAGAAAATTCAGCACTACAATCAAGACGTTTGAGTGAGTTCAAAAACTGCTTTCTGTAGAGTGAATTTTCTGCTTTGTAATTTTGCAGATTTTTTTCATCCTCAGCCAGCAACATAGCACACTTAAGGAAGTGTAAAAAGCATACACTTTCAGATCTTTACAGTCATTGTCATCGTTATCATCCTTGATGTAAACGAGCCTTTAAAAGTCTGAGAACACCAGGCAAAATGTTTGTCTTCTGTTTTGGATTATAATATAACTGAGTCTACAATATATGCATGTATAAATCTACCTCTTTGCGTGCTGCTTTGGCACGAGTGAGTTTCACGCTCTGAGATCTACGTAGCCCCTTCTGCACAGAAGCCTCATCATCAGAGAATACTCCATCTGTTTCCTCCTCATGACCCTCCCCTGTCTGTTTATACGGCTCTGGTGGAGCAGATGCACAGAGGAAGCAATAAGGATCTCAAACAAGTGGGACTGAACCTTGAAAGATACAGTAGTCAACATTTGAAGTGTATCAAAAACGTTTTTAAAAATTGAACTAAGACAAGAATAGGTGTTGTTAAACAGTATTAGGGCAACCTTGAAAAAAGGATGTGATCCACTTCATATGTTGATTACAATAGTTAAAAAAAAACTGTATGGACCACTTGTGTTGCGCATTAAGGCTGATTTATACTTCTGCGTCTGCGTAGCCTACGCGTGGTCGCATAGCCGTGGCCGTTGGCGACGCTGACGCGCACCTCTCAAAAAATGTAACTATACGTCGCAACGACGGAGATGCTGCTCGCTGCAGAGCCATTTGGGCTCCAACGAGGGGGAGCTTGAGCTCTAGCTCCTCCTCCTATAAGCTGTTTTAATGCGTTCCCTCACCCCACCCCTAACCCCAACCCCCAGTGACATCACTAGTAGAAGAAGTGCAGCAAGGAGGAGCTAGAGCTCAAGCTCCCCCTTGCTGGAGCTCAGCTCTGCCCATGTGGCTCTGCAGTGAGTACCACTTGCAACGACGCGTAGCACAAGCTCTGTGATTGGTCGGCTTGGTAGTGCTGACGAGTGTGGGATGTGAGAGCCCCGTGAGCCCGATGGAGCGAGTGTTTACAAGTGTGAAGTCCCGTGAAAGAGCTCTAGATGGAAACTGTTGTTTTGTGTTTACCTCATGATTAAAGTTGTTGCACATCTGCCGATTCCCGCCTCAAAATGAGCGAGTTTGAGCCACTTGTACATTACGGTTGCGTTCAGAAGAAAAAAAAAAACACCAGCGAAGAAACTCGACACAGAGGAACAAAAACACCTACTGCCGGCTAGCGTTTTGGAAGTGTTATAGCAGAGCAACACAAAACAGCGCGCAGAAGTATAAATGCACGGCAACGCGCAAGGCATGCGCCGTGGGTCACGCCGATCACTCGACGCAGAAGTATAAACCAGGCTTTAGTGTCCACCCACTTTTTCAGCAGTATTGGTTCCAGAATTACTTTTTTCCATTCATTTATGAATTAAAAATAAAGAACCAAATCCATGAACCAAACCAACCAGCCATGAAGTGAATCACAGCATTACTAACATTGTTTTCAAGCAAAAGTATTTGAAAATCTAACAAAATTACCTTTGTGCCTGAAGCAATTCTATTACGTAATGAATGTAGTTGATTGATGGTTTATTATTCATTCATTCATTCATTTTCCTTCAGTTCAGTCCCTTTATTCATCAGGGGTCGCCACAGCGGAATGAACTGCAGTACTGGGAAACATTCATACACACTTATTCACACATACACTATGGCCAATTTAGTTTATTCAATTCACCTATAGCGCATGTCTTTGGACTGTGGGGGAAACTGGAGCACCTGGAGGAAATCCACGCCAACACGGGGAGAACATGCAAACTCCACACAGAAACGCCAACTGACCCAGCCGGGCCTTGAACCAGCGACCTTCTTGCTGTGAGGCAACAGTACTAACCACTGAGCCACCGAGTCGCCTCAGTTTATTATTATTATTATTATTTTTGTTACCATGCCATGTCAGAATGAATTGCCCCAAGGGGATTAATAGAGCTTTAAACTTAGTGAAGTTTATTTATAAACTAATTTCGAGAGGATCACGTGCTTATGATTGCTTGCGGCTGGTCCCGCATTATTCAATTTATAATTCACCAATCAGACGATTCCTAAGCCACTATAAATACCCTAAGTTCCATATAACAGCCATCTTCGTTTTGAAGAATCCCCCCTTCCACCCCTACTCCTCCTCCTTTCCTAGATGGGTGACACGGTGGCCCAGTGGTTAGCACTGTTGCCTCACAGCAAGAACGTCACCGGTTCTAGTCCTTACCAAGCCAGCCGACGTTTCTGTGCGGAGTTTACACGTTCTCCCCGTGCTCACGTGGGTTTCCTCCCACCGTCCAAAAACACGCAACTTAAGTTAATTGACTGATCCAAATCGGCACCATAGACATGCTCCTAGTAAGTAGTTATCTCTTAATAGCAATCACTATCTGTTCATTAGCTACTACAGCAGGGGAGTTCTCGAGATCTACCTGAGCTCAAACTCCCCTCTCGCCTTGAAAACGGGAGGGAGCCCCGGGCTCGAGGATCTTATGAGCTCAGGGCTCTCTCCCGGGACAGCATGCCAAACAAGCTTCATAATAAATCATCAGCTAAGTGTGAACTCTTGAAAACTAACTAAGGTACAACGGTGTCCTAACAGCTTTAGTGATGGAAAGAAATACAATCCCAGAAATCACTGTGAATCAACTGCAATTCTTTTTTTTTTATTGCAAAATTATATGGCAGTATATTTTGTAATTTGATTAAGTATTTCGCTATGCTTTATGGGAATGGCCATTTCCTGCAAATTTATTTTTTTGGTGGGATTCACTTGCTCTGACTCTAATTGGTGGCATTTTATGTACAGCAATTAGTTTTTCTCACTTGAATTAGCTGTTAAACGGCTTATTAAAAAACGCTGAAATGAGATGATTTGATGGCTTCAACAAAACAATATATCATCAATTAGCTCTGTCAATCGTTAAGGGTTATCATTAATTAATCAAGTTCACTAATACAGAACAATATGGAGTTTTTAACTTCCAGAACCTGACCATAAATAAGATTCTTTGCAGTTCAGTGCATTTTTCCTTATAAATCCTCACACTGGTTTGGATCAACATTTGGATGTAAAGTAAATGATGACTTAGTTTTCATTTCTGGCAGAAATGTCACTTTAAATGCAGTATAGCAAAAGGTTAACTCATTGACCAACCAAAGGATAATTTTCACTCCTTATCCTCCCACTAGAGGGAGACATAATAATGATTTATTGATGACACACAATTTGCACATCTGCTCTTGAGGTCTTAAAATGCTCATTTGGGCCGTTACAGTTCATTTGTTTCCTTAGCTAAATGGGTATGTGGTAATTTTTCATAATTATTTAATCAATCATTTATCATTCTATAATCACCAGAATCAGCAGGCGGCAGAGCCCGTCGGCTGGAGTTGAAGAAGGCTGATTGCTCAGAGGGAACTTGCGTCAGGTCTGGAATGCTGAAACTCCTCAGACGTTCACTGATGGCCCCCTGTCCCTGTGAGCAGAGTCAAGTGATCAGCTGTGCCTCATGGGCAGTTGTACGCTGTATATTAAATGTACAGTTGAAGTCAAAATAATTAGCCCTCCTGTGAATTATTATTATTTTTTTTTCAAATATTTCCCAAATTATGTTTAACTGAGCAAGCAATTTTTCACAGTATTTCCTATAATATTTTGTCTTCAGGAGAAAGTCTTATTTGTTTTATTTCAGCTAGAATAAAAGCAGTTTTTCATTTATTGAAAACCATTTTAAGGTCAATATTATTAGCCCCTTAAGCAATTTTATTTTTTTCGTTTGTCTACAGAACAAATCATCATTATACAATGATATGCCTAATTACCCTAACTTGCCTAGTTAATCCAATTAACCTAGTTAAGCCATTAAATTACACTTTAAGCTGAATACTAGTATCTTGAAAAATATCTAATAAAATATTATATACTGTCATCATGGCAAACAGTGTTGGGGGTAATGCATTACATGGAACACAAGTTACGTAATAATATTACTTTTCTAAGTAACAAGTAAAGTAACGCATAACCTTAAAAAAAATAAGTAATAATATTTTAGTTACTTTTTAAAAAATCTAATGAAAGTTACTTTTTAATTTAATTAATTAGCTTTAAAAAAAATTGGATTAAAAATGAATCCCGCACTCAATGAGAGAATGCGCTATCCGCAGGAACAGACAGAAACCAATATGGCAGAGCCTTACGTTTCTGTGATGGAAGTATTCTCATTATTTTGAACGCACTGAAGAAAAGGAAAAGGTGATTGTCTCAATGGACAGTTATTTTATGTAACTAGTAAGACAAAAAGTAAAAAAGTAGCAAACACATTGCTTTCAACTTTCATTAATCTGTATATACGGCATGTAGAGCTCTGGGTCAGGATGTTCTCAGAAGATAACATTATCCTACATTATTTTTTAATGTGTTTTTATTAAAAGTAAATGTAGGTTATACAGTGCGATGTTAATTGCAGAGCTCCTCTATTTAAAAAATTAAGAAGAAATAAAAACCCTGCAAGTTCTGAAAGAGATCAAGCCTCAGCCAGGTACGAAAAAGTAATGCAAAAGTAACGTAATGCATTACTTACCATAAAAAGTCATTAGGTAACGCAACTAGTTACGTTTTTGGGGAGTAACTCAATATTGTAATGCATTACTTTCAAAAGTAACTTTCCCCAACACTGATGGCAAAGATAAAAGAAATCAGTTATTAGAAATGAGTTATTAAAACTATTGTGTTTAGAAATGTGTTGAAAAAAATCTTCTTTCTGTTAAACAGAAATTGGGTAAAAAAAATATACAGGGGGGCTAATAATTCTGACTTCAGCTGTATATGCAATTGCCAAAAGCCTAAATTGTGACTACTTTTATAATAAACAATTAAATTAATTTTTAATTTTAACTCCCACAAAGGCATCTGGTAATCAATAATGGCAACAGGTTAGAGCAGATGGAAAAAGAAAAGCAAGTTACCTGAGAGAGGTGCAACAGCTACTGCTGGAGATTAGTTTAGCATGAAGAAAGAGAAAGAGAGAGAGCTAGATTTTTACTTTTTTTTTTTTTTTTTACATTCAAGAGAGTGCTCAGAATACCATTAGCAATGCATAAGCCTCTCTGAGTGATTTTACAGTAAGTGTCGCTTTGCGGTTGCTAGGGTAGTTGCTTACTGGCTGAATGAGCCCACCCTTATTTCACTTTGATATTCTTGACCTTAGCAAAAACCACTTCTGAGAACAATCAGAAACAGAAGAGCACTAGTGTTGCAGATCTTTTTTTGGGAACCAGACATGGCCAGACAGCAGATTTGATTTGAAAAAAAGCCAAGAGAACAGGAGAGGCCACAGTGAAGAGCACCATTCATTTGCCTGTGTCACTCCTGTTATGCAGTACATTTCTTTAACATTGCAGCATAGCTAAAAATCTAAAAGTCAAACGTGATACAGTAAAGGCGGTTATAATGTTACAAAGATTTAAACTACAAAAAAATTATGTTTTTAGTGTGTTTCTATGTACCAAAGCTTGTTCATCAACCATTTAAAAGGTTTATGACCCCAAAATTTTAAACTATAAACATATAGAAGTAGAATAAATTAAGTTGCGTATTTTTTTTTTAAAGTTCTGGTATAACCTTTCATAGAAACCCATTTTCAAAAGTTACAGAGCTCAAAACAGCATAACAGAAATCACCAGTTTGCAATTGAAAGGTTTTATCTGCATACTGAGTGGTTTTGAGATGCTGAAGTTTTTGCATTGCATACGAAAAAAATAATAGTATGGGAATCAAGTTTTCTGAATAAATTATTAAAATGTACACTTTTTGTACACACACCTCATAATGTAAACACGTTGTTACAAAGCAAGAATACACGCATAAAAAAAAAAGTCAGAACCTATAATTTCAAGGTGAAGTAATGTGTCAATGCAAAACAATTCCTCTGTTTACATAGAATGAAAGCTGTTCGCTGTCCAAATCAGCTTAGTTAGTCAGTTAGTTGAGCTCAAATGGCCAGTATAAACTGTGAGTCTGTATTTTACCTTCACAGCAGCAGTGACAGCAGCAGCGGCCGCGATCGTGAGACCCTGACGGCCAAAATTCACCATGGTCTCATAGCTCCTCTCTCTGGCCTGGACGATATATTCATCAATCTCCTGAAAAATACAATAGTAAACAGTCAATAAGTATACGCTAAAAGTGAACCTTTTATGCCTTTTCTGGTTATTAAAGTTTATATAGTATGTAATTTAGCTGTTTGTGAATGTAAAAGACCTGCAAAAGGAAGATCAAAGCGCATGACGTATTATGTCCCAAAAGAATGACCCAATTGCCTGAAATGGGTCAATAGTGATTCCAGTATTTCTTTATGTACATATAGATGCAGGTTTGTAACAGATTTACAATGTAATATTTACAATTATTGAAATGTATATAATTTGTATTATATATATATATATATATATATATATATATATATATATATATATA
>CAIGQV010017386.1:17516052-17538897 GCA_903798115.1 Danio jaintianensis | reverse complement strand
TGTGTGTGTGTGTGTGTGTGTGTGTGTGTGTGTGTGTGTGTGTGTGTTTTCACGTTTATTAAATTGTTAAAAAAATGTTAGTTAAATATAATACCAATGACTAAAATCCTTAAACAAATCTCACAAACCCCAACACTATTACTTTTACTTGTCTGTATTGCTTGTGAATTGATTTCTGTTGATGTGACCTAAATAATTTATTTAGTGTTGTTGCACAATATTTTTGACTTGAATAAATAAATAGATAACTTTGCTGTTACCACATAAACCACCCTTTTCACTTCAAGATTAACTATTAGAATTTATCACAATGTACACAGTGACATTTTTCTTTTTTAATTACATATTACTAATTAACGGTGACATTTCTAAAACCACAACAACATTCATATTGTCTAAAATTTTCAAGGAACATGCAATGTCTGAAGTACAGACTCTATTCAGAATTGTTTGAGTATACAATAACTGTCAGTATAGCCTCAAAAGACTAAATGAGCAAATTTTTCTTCATTTTCCAAGGACAGAACTACTGACAAGCCCCCCTCGCAACTGAAATATATTCAGTCTCACACACAGGCAAATGCATAGGGTCATAAACGTAAACACAAACGCACGCATACATCCTACAGAGCTCCTACGGCTCTTGAGCTTTTGTTTATAGCTCGGGGGCAGCATAAATTTCTCGCATTTAAAAGAATGTCCGCAAATGCAGTTCTCTCCTGAAAGAGCTTTTGAATTTCCAGCCACCACACTGTGTTGGAAATGCTCAGTCACACAAACTGCTGCTGGTGCATCGCAAAAATCTCTTTTAGCTGATGGAGACACCAATCTGTTCCAACATGACCATCTCCACTTCTGCCTGCTTTTCATGCATAATTCATATCCAGACCAGCATGGCTCTTTTTTTCCATCACCCTACGCTGAGCAACTACAGTATCTCGGGAAAACGCTGCACAGAAACAGCTCCGATTTTTATTTTTTTTCCTCAGAAGGCTTGACTCAATCGAGTGTTGAATGGCTTGTCTTTTCTAATCCTCTCTTCTTGATTTGAGGAATGCACATCCTTTATTGGTGGTCCGTGACCCTGAGTGGATTGCCATCGGTGCTAGACTATTATATGACTCATCTGAACGCTCTTCTGTCTTCCGGCTGTTACGTCACTGAGGTTTTCAGAGCGGGAACATATGTGCTGATGGCAAGGGGTTTTAGTGGAGGAATGAGGAATTGCCTCTTGGATGCATTTTTAGATTTAGAAGCATGTTGCGTGATTGACACTTTAGCGGATGTGCCATCTTATGTAATTAGCACACTTAATGTCTGATGGTCTTTTGATTGCTTTATGGCTTTGGTGATGCCTTTTGTACCGTGTGTCTGTGTGTCTGTGTGTGTGTTTGATGCACTCATGAGGTTCATTTCTGCACCCAAGTATTAGATATGTGTTCATGTATTGTTTTAATGCATTATTTATGCATTTACATCTAGCTTTAACCGTTCAGCAGGTGCTTTTAATACAAAGCAATGTACAAATGTTGGCAATAGAAGTAATCAAAGCAACAGAAGAACACCATGTAAAGACTAAGTACTATTGCATTTCACAGTTTATGTAATGCAGTGCAGTTATTTTTTTAATATCTGTTTGTCTGTCTGCATAGAATATAGAGTGTTATTGTTAGGTCAGACTAAGGGTTTATTTTTTTATTATTATTTTAAAAATATAAACAAAATTAGAGTAGGAAATTGAAGGGATTAGAAGATAAAAAAATTTTTTATAGATAGTAAATAAATATTCAAATATACATTTGCATGCATGTAAACTACTATTTATTTAATTTTTTGCTTTGTTGTTGTTATTCATCAAATACTGAAGTATGTATTTAAAAAAATTTAATTTATTTCTGTAACACAAAAACTTAACATTTTCTTTCCCTGGATTTTTGGATGAATTACAGTTATTTTAACAAGAAATCTTTAATAACATTTTTAATGTATTTACTGTAACTTTGGAACATTTTGTTGCATCTATGCTGAACAAAATGAAAAATAAATCTTACAAATTTGAATTTACTACAAACTATGGTTCCCCAGCGGGAGGGGAACTACAATGCTATGTGGAAACTTCCACTATGGGGATTTCGTCAGAAAGCCAATCACTCTGAAGAGTAATTAAACGGGCCAATGAAATGCCAATGAGTTGGCGGTGTCAGCGTGCACAGCTGGCAGCAATCATAATCAGCTTGTGAATAAGAATGCTCGCTGTGCCACACAACCACACCTTTTCGCTTTCAGAAGCCTCACGCAACTGAGAGTATCGCTTAAAGATCTCCACGAGAGAGAGAGAGAGAGAGAAAGAGTGGCTTCAGAACGAGCTGTTTCTCCCGGTCCCAGAGCGAGCTACAACGCAGGCAGCGGCGGTCGAGCTGGGTTCATTCTCCCGTCCCTGGGCGTTTCTCTGGTCCGGTTCTACAAGAGCGGTTTGTATAGTAAAGAGCAAATTTCCCTAAAAGAGCAACACGGTCGAGCATCGCGTCTTTTTAAAGATGTCGTTCCGACCGTGCGTTTCTGGATGCGGTGGTTTCCTGTCCCCGGATGATGGGCATGAGCACTGCGTTGCATGTCTGGGGGTCCAGCATGTTAATTCAGTGCTCGCGGGCAGTTCATGCCATCACTGCGATGGCATGTCTGTGGCGCAGCTAAGATCGCGGCTCGCTCTTGCAAAAGAGCGAACCACCCCTGCTGTCCCCCGCAAGTCGGTTGGCACTCGGGCAGATCTGAGGGTTACAGTGGGAGTCAATCCGCCGCCCTCGGGCTCGCGGACCTCCCGCTCCTCAGCGCGCTCCATCCAAGCTTCAAGTGAGAGAAGCGCTCCATCCTCTCGGATGGTCGCCCTCTCACTCGATGACACCGAGGATCAGATGTCCATCGCGGCATCGGAGGGTGGGCTGTCATATTCTGACGAGGATCCGGACCCGCTCCCTCCCTCCGGGGTAGTGAGCGAGGCGCCGGATCTAGAAGCAGATATGTTGGCCGTGCTTTCCCGGGCTGCTTCGGCGGTGGGTCTGGAGATGGTTTATCCCCCAGCCCCGCGGCCGGACCGACTAGATGGGTGCTACGTGGAGGCTAAGAGGAGGGCCAAGCCTTCTAAGCCTCCCGTCCCCTTCTTCCCGGAAGTGCACAGTGAGCTCACGCAGTCTTGGAGGGCACCTTTCTCTGCCCGATCTGCGTGCGCTTCCTCTCTCACCACCCTTGACGGTGGAGCAGCCAGGGGGTACGAGGCGATTCCCCAGGTGGAGCGCGCCATTGCGGTCAATCTTTGCCCGCGTGGTGCCTCTTCCTGGCGTGGTCAGCCTCGTCTTCCGTCCAAAGCATGTAAGTTATCTGCGTCCCTCGGGAGCAGAGCTTACACTGCTGCGGGCCAGGCTGCTTCCGCCTTGCATGCTATGGCAACGTATCAGCGCTACCAAGCGCAGGCGTTGGCCCAGCTGCACGAGGGTGGTTCCGACCCAGGCTTGATGCACGAGCTCCGCACCGCAACCGACTATGCTCTGCGTACCACCAAGTCGGCTGCGCGTGCCCTGGGAAGGACGATGGCCACACTAGTGGTCCAGGAGCGCCACCTCTGGCTAAACCTGGCAGATATGCGTGACGTTGACAAGGTTCGCTTTCTTAACGCACCCATATCCCAGGCTGGCCTGTTCGGCGACACCGTTGGTGAGTTCACCCAGGAATTCACAGCGGTGAAAGAGCAGTCGAGTGCGATGGGTGAGGTCATCTATCGGCGGGCTCGTAAAACCGCTCCTCCCGCCGAACCATCCACCTCGGCTGCTCCTCGCCGAGGGCGCCCGCCTGCGGCATCAAGACCTGCTCCACTGCCTCTGCCCGCTCCACCGGCTAAACGGCAGCGTCGAGCACCTCGCAGGCGTTCAGCGCCCCCGCCCCAGGGCGCCGTTAAGTCCGGTAAACGGACTGCGAAGCGACCCTGAGACGGGCCATCCGGAGAAGAGGGGACTTGCTCTTTCCTCGGTGGAGGGCCGAGCGAACCAACATCAAACGGTGTTTTTCAACACCAGGCTGCTAGCCTCACGGCCGGCGGCCGCAAAATTTTCAATAAAAGAGCATTTTCCCCCTTCTCTGGATGTGACAGCCCGAACACTGCCAGTCTGGGACGCTATGTCTTCCAGCTCGCAGGATCGGTGCATCTCGCCACGGGCTCTGAGTGTGTTAGAGGACGGGCTCCCTTCTCTTGCACTCCAGCCCCCCCTTCCGGACTCTGGGACGAAGGTGAGTGTGAATCTCTTGCCTCCTGCTCTTCCTCGGGACCCTATGGCTCCCGGGGTGAGCTCTCCCATTCCGCGCTGCCCCACCGCTGGTATGTCAACGATCGTGCCGATGATGTCACTAGCGCAAGCTCTGTCAGCCTGGTTAGCGCTGCCCAGCCCGTCGCGGTGGCTCATTCGTACGATCAGACTCGGCTATGCGATTCAGTTCGCCAAACGGCCTCCCAAGTTCACGGGCGTGTATTTCACCAGGGTCAGCCCCGGGTCTGCCCCTGTCTTGCGCGAGGAGATTGCTGTCCTCCTGGCGAAGGATGCAATCAAGCCGGTCCCTCCAGCCGAGATGAGGAGCGGGTTTTACAGCCCCTACTTCATCGTACCCAAAAAGAGCGGTGGGTCACGGCCAATCCTAGATCTGCGCGTTTTGAACCGCTGCCTTCACAGGCTGCCGTTCAGAATGCTCACGCAGAGGCGCATCCTTCGGTGCGTCCGTCCTCAGGATTGGTTTGCAGCAATAGACCTGAAGGACGCGTATTTTCATGTCTCTATTCTTCCACGCCACCGGCAGTTTCTGCGGTTTGCGTTCGAGGGTCAGGCATGGCAATACAAAGTCCTCCCCTTCGGGCTCTCTCTGTCTCCGCGGGTTTTCACCAAACTCACGGAGGGTGCCCTGGCGCCTCTTCGGCTCGCGGGCATCCGCGTGCTCAATTATCTCGACGACTGGCTGATTTTAGCTCACTCGCGGGATCAATTGATTACGCACAGGGACAGGGTGCTCCGGCACCTCGACCTATTGGGGTTTCGGGTCAACCGAGAAAAGAGCAAGCTCGCCCCTGTGCAGAGCATCTCTTTTCTCGGGTTGGAGCTGGATTCGATCACCATGAGCTGATGCTGACCTGTCTGAAAGAGTTCGACAGTAAAACTGTGGTCCCACTGAAATTCTTTCAGAGGCTCCTGGGGCATATGGCATCTGCAGCCGCTGTCACGCCGCTCGGATTGCTCCATATGAGACCACTTCAGCATTGGCTTCACGATCGGGTCCCCAGACGCGCATGGCAAGCGGGCACGCACCGGGTGACAATCACTCCGCTGTGTCGCCGCACCTTCAGCCCTTGGACGGACCCTCTGTTTCTACAGGCTGGGGTGCCTCTAGAACAAGTGTCCAGGCATGTTGTCGTGTCGACAGATGCTTCCAGTACGGGCTGGGGAGCCATGTGTTGCGGGCATGCAGCTGCGGGTCCATGGAAAGGAGCCCGGTTGCATTGGCATATCAATTGCCTGGAGCTGTTGGCAGTGTATCTCGCTCTGCCCCGTTTTTTACCGGTGCTAGAGGGGAAACACGTGCTGGTCAGGACGGACAGCACGGCGGCGGTAGCGTATATCAACCGCATGGGGGGTATTCGCTCTCGCCGCATGTCTCAGCTCGCTCGCCGTCTGCTCCTCTGGAGTCATACGCGACTGAAATCGTTGCGTGCCATTCACATCCCCGGCGAGCTCAACCGTGCAGCCGATGCGCTCTCACGGCAGCTTCCACGCCAGGGAGAATGGCGACTCCACCCCGAGTCTGTCCAGCTGATATGGGCGCACTTCGGAGAAGCCCAGGTCGACCTGTTTGCTTCCTCCGAGAGCACTCATTGCCAGTGGTTTTATTCCCTAACCGAGGCCTCCCTCGGTACGGACGCACTGGCTCACAGCTGGCCTCGGAGCATGCGCAAATATGCGTTCCCCCCAGTGAGCCTACTCGCACAATTATTGTGCAAGGTCAGGGAGGACGAGGAGCAGGTCTTGCTAGTTGCGCCCCTCTGGCCCAACCGGACCTGGATTTCAGAACTCTCTCTCCTCGCGACGGCCACTCCCTGGCGGATCCCTTTGAGGAAGGACCTTCTTTCTCAGGGACAGGGCACCATTTGGCACCCACGTCCAGATCTCTGGAACCTCCACGTG
The DNA here is from genome assembly GCA_903798115.1 of Danio jaintianensis. Classification (NCBI taxonomy): domain Eukaryota; kingdom Metazoa; phylum Chordata; class Actinopteri; order Cypriniformes; family Danionidae; genus Danio; species Danio jaintianensis. The sequence goes on along the minus strand of CAIGQV010017386.1, from coordinate 17,532,682 downwards.
TGGTCCATAGACGGAGCGCGGCAGACTTAGGTGACCTACCGGCTGCGGTGGTTAACACCATCACTCAGGCTAGAGCACCCTCTACGAGGCATGCCTACGCCCTGAAGTGGAGTCTATTCACTGAGTGGTGTGCTTCTCTCCGAGAAGACCCCCGGACTTGCCAGATAAGTGTTGTGCTTTCTTTTCTTCAGGATAGATTGGAGCGGAGGCTGTCACCCTCCACACTGAAGGTTTACGTTGCCGCCATTTCCGCTCATCATGACGCGGTGGATGGCGGCACGGTGGGAAGGCATAACCTCATCATCCAGTTCCTCAGAGGTGCGAGGCGTATAAATCCTTCCCGCCCCCCTCTCATGCCCTCTTGGGATCTCTCTGTAGTGCTCACTAGCCTACGCGGAGATCCGTTCGAACCACTCGACTCAGTATCCTTGAGATTTCTGTCCTTAAAGACAGCTCTGCTGGTTGCGTTGGCATCGATCAAGAGGGTCGGGGATCTGGAGGCGTTTTCGGTCAGTGACTCGTGCCTGGAATTCGGGCCAGACTACTCTCACGTGATCCTGAGACCCCGGCCTGGTTACGTGCCCAAGGTTCCTACCACTCCCTTTAGAGACCAGGTAGTGAGCCTGCAGGCGCTGCCCACGGAGGAGGCAGACCCAGCCCTTTCCTTGCTGTGTCCCGTTCGCGCTTTGCGACTTTATGTGGACCGCACTCAGAGCTTTAGATCCTCTGAGCAGCTCTTTGTCTGTTACGGTGGTCGGCAGAAGGGAAGTGCCGTATCCAAACAGAGGTTGGCCCACTGGATAGTGGATGCCATCTCCCTCGCTTATCAGTGCCAGGGCGAGCCATGTCCCCCGGGGGTGAGAGCGCACTCCACTAGGAGCGTCGCTTCCTCTTGGGCGTTAGCACGCGGCGCCTCTTTAACAGACATCTGTAGAGCTGCGGGCTGGGCGACACCTAATACATTTGCGAGATTTTATAATCTTCGAGTGGTACCGGTTTCCTCACGTGTGCTAGTTAACTCCGGTGATTGAGGAAACTGGGTTGGTGTTGTAACACGCTTGCTGCGCCTTTCTCTCTAACACAGAGATACGTGCGCTTTTTTCACTCTGTTCAGTTGAGTTCCCCATTGGCGAACCCTACAGAGTTCCTCCGAGGCCCCCAGCATCTGACTCAGCGGAGGAGTCAGGTGCCTGGCCCATTGCGTAGTTGGCATGCCCACTTGGTCAGCCCGCGTTCTGGGTATAGGTGCCTGCTATGCGCGATCCCCTCTGGCGATCCCATATGCTTCACTCAGCCACGGTGTAGTTCCCCCCTCTCAGGCGGGCCCGTGTCTTCCCTCCCCGCTAACCATCCTTCATATGTGTTCTCCCCCTTTCAGGGTTAGTCCATATGTCTTCCTGCCACCAGGTCTCCCCATTGGGCAGCAGGTGGCCTCCGCAGCGTCCTCCCTATCGGGACTGCACGCTTCCCAACGTACTGTCGTAATTTAAAATTCCTAGAATCTTAACTAGGTGTATTTTTTACGACTCCCCAAAAAATATAAATAAGCCTTAAGTGCTTCACAGGTAAGTAAGGTAAGTTAGGGCCAGGGGGCACGTTGGTGGGCTGCGTCTCTGGTGATGATGGTGCGCTCACGCTGGAGCCTGGCAAACCTCTCACCAGCGACGTGGTAAGGTTCAATCACTGTGGCGTTTTCCATAGATTTCCCCATAGTGGAAGTTTCCACATAGCATTGTAGTTCCCCTCCCGCTGGGGAACGTAACGGTTACTAAAGTAACCCTCGTTCCCCGAGGGGGGGAACGGAAATGCTATGTTCCTTCGCCACAGGGATTGCGCCTTAGCTGACAGCTGTAGTTCGGCTTCTTCAGCTAGAAAAGGTGTGGTTGTGTGGCACAGCGAGCATTCTTATTCACAAGCTGATTATGATTGCTGCCAGCTGTGCACGCTGACACCGCCAACTCATTGGCATTTCATTGGCCCGTTTAATTACTCTTCAGAGTGATTGGCTTTCTGACGAAATCCCCATAGTGGAAGTTTCCACATAGCATTTCCGTTCCCCCCCTCGGGGAACGAGGGTTACTTTAGTAACCGTTACGTTCATCCATACTATAATGCAATATTTATACATCCAGTTCATCTTTTTTCAGTGTAAAAGCCACATAAGTACATTTTGTCAAAGTTAATATTCATGTTTATTTTGCTTTTTGATATTCATGTATATTCTCTTAAAATAGAGAAAAAGCAAAAGTCAGAAAGTACTGAAAAAATAATAAATGCAAATAACTTTGATGCTTCAGCTCTAAAAACAGACCAGTTCAACCAAGAAATAAGTTCAGTGACATATTTAAATAAGATCTACGAAAAGAACATTGTTTAGAGATTTGCAGAGAAATTGTATCTAAAGTAAACTCAATCATATGACTTCGTATACACTCAAAAATATTTTTCTGCTTGTTATTTAAAGTGAGCTGAATCAACACAATTCTTGAGTTTTTTGGGATTACTTGATTCTTTTATGTTCAATCCACTTAAATTTGTAAAGACAATTAAGTTAACTTAATCGATTTGTGTTGGGACAACCTGAAGGAATTGTGTGGAACCCAGCATTTTTTACAGTGTGCGTACACTTTATGACCAACATTGCTTTCATAAATGTACAAAAAATATGAAAATTATGCAACCAAGTGATTTAAACCAAGAATGTACAAATATACAAGAAATATACATCTTTTAATTATTTTTATGTATTTTATTGTGACAGATGCTTATAGTGCTGCATACAATGTTCTCTGTGGGTCATCAAGCTGATAAATCATACAACAGCTTACTGGTCAATTAGCAAGTGGAGCGTTTTAATATTATTAGCAGTGTTGCTTTAAAAAGAGATGCAATTCTGAGCGTTTCGCCAAATGCAGTGAATCACAGACGACAGTTAACTCTCTATGAGAAGATGCGTCTTCAGTTTAATTGAATTAACTTTAAAGGCCTGCCACTACAGCCATTACAGCACCACTTTTCCAATAAGTCGACCACCTTCAATAAATTTTAAGACAATTACTGTCACCTTCAAATTGTTTGCTGGGAGCGATGTCGCATAATCCATCTCAGGTTTTCTTGACAGCGATGTTGTGAAAATAACAACAACATAGATTTACCCTTTACACAGCATTGCCTGTATATTTGTCAGTTACCCCATTGAACTGCTAAGTGTTCTGGGATTCACTCTGAGCTGTTTTTATTTGTCAGGCTATTTATACATTCCACTTTCTTGCTGTGTCAAGCATTGACTAGCTTTTTAAACAACCAGTATAACTAGTTGATTGTAAAAATATGTTCATATTGAGTCTATGAAACAACATTTTTGCAAATATATTGTTTCTAACTGAAAGTTTGGATTTTATTTTATTTGACTTGTATTTTATTCCTTTTTATTTTACTTTATTTTACTTTATTTAGTTAAATTAAATTTTATTTCATTTAATTTTTATTTAATTTTATTATTATTATTATTATTATTTTTATTTTTTTTATTTGTCCGACTAGCTGTCCTGTGGAGTAAAGTTGGCGGAGCAGGTTGTATTAACTCCCTCTGGGAGTTAAGTAGAAGACTAGAGGTGTATTGTGGGACTGACAGAGGAGTGAAGCAAGTAGTAAGAGCGTCATTAAGTAGAAAAATTTGCAACTGGAGAGGGGAAATCGTTGGATGGCAGCCATTTGCTCTAAAGTAAAAATGTCTGTCATAAATTATCAGCTTATGCGTTTCTTATGGATTTAGTGCTTAAATCACATTTTACATATGGCTTTAATTAATTCAGTAGGTAGGTTGTGGCTTTGTTAATGAAAATGCATTGACTTAATACTATGTATATCTTGGGAATTAGGGAAGTAAGCGATTTTGCTCAATTTAACCATGCATATAGAGTTGAAAAGTGTGATAATGGCATTAATAAAAATATTCAACTTTGCGTTTTTCTTAATTAATACACAGTTTGTGTTTGCAAATTATATTAATCTACTTCAGCTAATGCTATAAACTATTTGGGAACCCCTAATACATTTGATCACACAACTTTATGTAATGAATTATCTGCAAGGAATGTGAAATTTAATACTGTATGTAAGCCTTACTGGTACGTGAGTGCATAATTTACTGTAATAAAAAGAATCACGCTAAAGAAAATTTGAAAGATCCCACAGTGTTTTCAGCTAACAAATAAAAGGTTTTGTGCAACACACACTGTATTTAACATCCCTGTATTTGTTCAGTATAAATGCATATGCTGAAAGAACCATACCAAAAGATTTCAGTGTGAATACATGTACCATTATACCCTTGAGAGATCCTAGCAGTACACAATTAAGCACTTAGTTATTATCCAATAAATAAAGAGTGGTCACTAACTCAAACAATTAAAGAAAAAAAACAGAAAATGAGAACAGTGAGATTCTGTATGGCTCTGATCTCTTTCTGATTTTCCTCGAACCTTTTTACGTCTTAAAAGATTTAGATCTGTTATTTGAGCATCTTATCAATTGCCTACAATTTTGACCAACATATATTTGAGAAAAATATATTTAATATTAAGTTGGTTTGGTTTCATTTGTGGTTTGTGGTCATTTGTGGGTGTTTTCATTTGTTTTATTTCACTGAAATGTTAGTTTTGTGCATTTAATTTATGAAAGATAAACAATACAGATTTATTTTCCCAGCTTTCGTTTCTCATATTTATCAAGGGTGCCAACACTTTTGACCACAACTGTCTATATGGGGGAAAAAAACTGCATTGTTTGTGGCCTATATAAAGAGCGTTCCCAAATGTGCTATAGTTATTTTCACAGATTGTCTTATTTAAAAACACACAGAGAACAAAATGGCAAAACTAAACCCTAACCCTAACTATGAAAATATTACCCTACCACAATTTTTGGTTGCCCCCCCAGGCATCCAAGTCTAGTACCAGGCTTCTATACATTAGATGTCCTTATAGAAAAATGCCTTGCTAATCATCATGAGAGCGTGTATAGATCTCCAGTATGGGTTTATTTGTATTGAATTGTTTTGGGTTGTTTGTATTGAATGCTAATAAGGGTCATGGATGTCTGTAATTGTCCTAATAGTGCTGTCAGCTGACTACATAAACGATCTGTGTCATATTGACAAGAGTGTCAGACAGCTTGAAGACTTAAACATCCGTACATGCTTTTCAACAGAGAGACAATCAGATGGGCATGTCAGTCAATTAAGTCTCGTCTGTTAATATTGCCCTCTGAGGGGCAAAGAGACGTTTGTTTATTTGACCAGATTTATGGCAGCTTGATCCAAATGAAAATCATTAAACCCTGTAAAGTTAGGGCAAAGCTGTCGTCTGTGGTAGATGTTTATAAAGTTAAGGTGTGTTTGCAAATGACTTTACATGCATAATTCATTTTGTCTTTGTATGTTCAAACTGTGTCGGGATGGTGTTAATAGTCATTTCAGAGGCTTTGGAATTTAAGGCCCTGTTTCCACCTTGTATAAAGATTTATTTTGGTCAAACCCAGCTTCAGTAATTGACCAACAAATAACAGTTACATTACTAATAAAAGTAAAGTAATCAGTATTTTTGATTTGCTACATACCAAGCATCAAATTTTTTGTATTTTTTTTACAGCGATATGATCATATGCGCTATTCTGACAATAAACAACACATCTCCTGACTTGTAGCATGTTCTGACCTATCATGGGATTAACAACAATGGAGCAAATAATACATACATTTTTAATTTTGATAAAATAGTTATGAATTTGATGTTGTACTTTCTTAATAAAAGCATTGTGCAATAACTTGCCATATATGTTTTTTTTATATAGTAACAAAGTCTTTGTTGCTGTCCTCAGTAGAGGTGTTGTTCTTGTTCTGTTTTTTTTCCACTGTGAAATAAAAAAAACAGTTTGGGTCAACGCTGAAGTCTTGTGGACAAACTTAGAAGTGCAAAACGATTCAAAGCACATATGCAAACTGCTCATACATCAAATGTGCGGTTAGTGAATTCAGTATGTTCAGGTTTAACAACAATTACATATTACAGTTATATTATTTGAGGGTTACTGATTTATAATCATCTGCTTTCAGCACCCCTGATTTCAGTTGACAGCTCAACAAAATCGGCATTGTGATTCAGTCCAACACTCATTTATGGGTTTGTGTGAGAATCAGTAGAAAGACAGAACGTTGTGCTTTTTTACATTTTTCTCTCCTACAAACCAAACTTAAGATTGTAGACAGCAAATCCCATCTGGCTTTGCACACATCAGCAACACGTCCTGTAATGTTAAGAATGAGGTCAGTAGCAGAGAGGAGAGAGTCTTTAGTGGCTGTTCAAATGCATTCGATCGTATGAGTGTTAAAACTATGAAAGCAATCTGATCAAATACTGTATTGTACTGTCTAATACTGTTCCTGACTACCTCTGGAAGTTTTGACAAGCTCAAAATGTTTATAGCTTATTTTACATTGTCAACTTGTGATCAAATCGGCAGAAATGTATCTTAATGTCAGGTTAGAAAGTCCAAATTAAAGGCAGGGTAGTTGATTTGGTTAAAAAAAAAATGTTATGCAAATTGAAAAATTCTCTACATCTCATTAGCACTCATTCAATTTAGTGATCTAAATGTATTTATATTAGGGATGTAACGGATCAAAGTTGATCCATGATCCGTTGTGATCACCATCCTTAGAGGTTATTAAAGATGTTTTCTGTCACTACTTTTTTAGCATGGATTAATGCATTCAGTGTATAGCTGCACAATTAATCATTAAAAGATCAATATCTCAATTCAAACACCCACGCAACCTAAATTATAAATGATTGTGATTTGCATATGTTTATTAATCTTTTAATGTTGCATTTAAATTTGCGTTTGACAGAGAAATGGCTTTAGTCTTTTCCTCCAGTATTATTTCTGAGTTACAATCAAATAACACAGATCTGAGAGAGGCGTACCAAAAAATCAAAATCTTGTCAAGTCAAAATGTTTGACCTAAACATTATGATTGCTGTCCTACCTGCCTGTCAGTGTCAACATGTGGATTTGCATATCTCTGCACATCCTGTTTGTGCAGGCTGGACACATCATCAGCACGTTCCCACTGTACAGACCGATAGGGTACGTGTCCACCGAAGCAGCTGAAAATGCCTGCGCTCTTCCAAAGCCAGTCTAGGCTGAGGGCTAGAGAACTCTTCTGCAGCACTTTGTTGAACATTCTTCAACTGCCAGTGCATTTAAAAAGTCAGACATTTCATGTGAAATAGATGCTCAGTATCTTGTCACACTGCTGGCATTCCAATAAATTTGGCGATCTCATTGAAAACCTTTGATGGGCACATGCGCTTATTGTTATGTTACTACTGTAATGTTATGCTCTTTGACCGGTACTGTTTTCTCTAAGACCTGAATCTCTCGTGACTTTTCACTTGAACCTCAACTCTGCCTATGCACGTTCAAGTGTTTTGAAGGACAGTGGTTATCCAGGTAGGGCAGGTACTTTAGCTTTAGCAACTGCTAGCCTCTTTAAAAGTTGTCTAACTTGCTTTTAATCTTTTAAGCTTTTAAAAGCTTTTAAATTCAGCTCTGACAAATGATTTTAGTCAAAGCATTTAGTTTGAGGCGGTATTTCATTACAAGTAAATCTGGAATTTATGTATGTACTACAAAGTAATAGTATTGTTATTGTCATTTTAATTGGTCTGTTAAATCCTATCTAGAAATATCATAAATGTTTTCAATTAAGCATTGCTTTTATGGAGGGGCTTAAACATAATTAAACATTAATGTTGTTATTAGAACATGAATTTAGATTTAATTTAATGACGTGTTATGCCATACGCACAAATACGTGTGTCCTAGTAATTTCTCTGCGTGCAAAACACTGTATATTAGTCCCTAAGGTGTCATTTAACTCATATAAGCTTTCAATCAGCAGGCAATTAAGACTACAGTATTCAATCATAATCATCTTGTAAAGTGTTTGAAAAGGTGACCTCAAGGTTAACCACAACAGGGAGCGAATTTAAGCAACTCGGTTAATTTTTAATGAGCCAAAGCAATTTATGCATTGAAAGTTATCAAATAAATAAAATTTTGTTCTTTGCATACACTTAAGTATTCTCTTAGAGCCTTTTTCCAGTTTACGCTGCATATGATGTTCTCATTTCCTAATGCTGTTTTTTCCCCCCTAACATTTTGAAAATGAGGTGTATCTTGAAACGCCATTGTTCAGGCTTTTCAGCCTATTGTACATTCTCCCTTCCCTTTCTTTCTTATCACCTCCACAGTAACATTCAGTCCTGTTTCTGACATATTACAGCTCGTATATGAAGCGGAAGTCTCCAGTCACCTGCACTCCCTCCTCTCTTCACTCTCATTCACGTTTTTCATTCTGCCCACTCCATCTAATCTCACTGCCATCGCTGCTGCTAATCTTTTTTTTTTTTCAGCATTCTGATATCACAAGCTATGTGGTGCAGTTACATGCGGTTTTGCTTTAAAACTCAGTTTATTTCTTTCTTGCATAAATGCCCACTGAATTTCTATTATTTTCATCCTCCCGGCAGTAAGAGATTCACCTTATGCTACCTTCCTTTATTCTGGGTTATTTTTTTCTTTTATATTTTGTATTTTTGAGCATGTTGTGCTGCCATTTTGATATTACATGATTATCTTCCTAATTGGTAGCATATTGCTTAGAGTATACAATGCACAGTGTTGTATATTTGTATAATTGTACCTTGACACATTGTCTCATTTACTTTATATAGCTCTACTTACAACAGTTTTTACAGGGAAGAATGCGGCAGAATTAGATTCTATTCTGTTCTACTGCACAACATTGTGTTTTTATGAAATGTATGCATATGACATTTAGGAATATGGCAAACACTTTAACGTGCATTACATTCAAAACATACACATCTGATGCCACAGACCTCCAAATATTATTATCCTTGTTCCAATGCACTCTTATCCTAAAATGTCATAGACAGCTACAGTATATAATTTGTTGTTTAAAGATCCTCTTTATATCAACTTATACTGTAAAAATGTCATGTTATAAATGGTCTAAAATATACTTTTAGACTTTTATCAAGTTATACTGTAACTTTTTTTTCTGCCTGTTATAGTACTGTTTTTGTATGTTTAATTAAATTTATGTTAATTGTTAAATCTAATTTGTATGTATTCTTAATGTAATATTGGATTGTTTATTATTTTATTATTTGCCCAATTCATATTTTTTGTTCATCATTACATAATAAAAAAAAATTATTTATTTATTTATTTATTTATTTATTTATTTATTTATGTGATATTGCGTTTATACAACAGTTCGACGGCATAATCGTGTATATAAAAAAGAAAATCAAACACGGAGCGTCTAAAGACCCTTTTGTAAGAGGAACTACTTTCTTCTGCCATTCCTTCACATCTGCAGCTGACGTCAGAACAGTAGAAAGCATTGCTAATTCACCAATGTCACTTTAGAGCTAGTATTTGAATGATTTTCTAGCGTAATATCTTAAGTGATGACAAAACAGGGGATTTTGCTGACATTTTAAGATTATAAGGCTGAACGGCATGAAATGCCATCTGTCTGCAGAGATATCTCCCAGTCTTTCTCTGTTGCAATCGGGAGATCACAATATTACTATGGTATAAATACAGCACTGCAGCATACAAAAGAGAGAGATCGACTTAGAAAGTCATTTACTTGTTTAATAATGATTTGATCAGCTGTAGTTTGAAATTACGCTGTATTTCTCTTAGGGCTTATTATGCAGTCTCTGTCGCAATCTTGTGGATGAACATCGTCAACCATCTTTGCTCAAAGACAGGCTAATGGCCGCCGACGCGCTGTCTCTCAGAAATTGTAAATATTTTAAAATAGGCACTATCCTTATAAATAAACTGCATAGATGCAATCTAAGCAACTACATTCTAGACTAAAAAAGCCTCAAAAGTACATTATGTTGTCCAACAGAGCAGTATTTGTCAAACTGTAGAGTGTCCTCAGCTTGTCGCTGTATGTGGGCGGAGTAATACACAAGGGTGAAGGGTTAAGAGGCGGGTCGAGTGCTGTTATTTGCAGAATATTGCATCAGATTCAAGAACCAGACAGAACTGTTGTATTAAAAAAAAAAAATAATAAAAAAAAAAAAATCTATATATATATATATATGTGTGTGTGTAATTGCATGACCCACTAAGCACTCCCATGTGCCTCCTTTTTGAATAATATTTTTGTTATTCAAGGAAAGTAATACCTTTTACATTTTTTTTTTTCAATTCTCAGCTGAAATGAACACTAAATTAATGTCTTTTTTCATACATAAAAATTGTTATTGGGCAGAGATTATCAGTTAATGTATTGTAGACTGAAGACTTTTCTGTTCCATGAACAAATATGTTATAACCACTTTTAACACACTGCATAATTTATAACTAATTGATTATATTAGTTGTGTCACTTGTGTACATCTGTACAAAAACTTGATTCAACAACAGTACATGTGTAAAATAGTATATGGTTGTCAAAATGCAAATGAACGTTTTTTTTTTTCTTTAACACAAAGGATTAGGTGTAAGGTTTAGTGGAGTTGTATGTTATTTTCAAACATGATAAAGCATTAACCTTTTAGCCCCACTTATCGGCTGTTTGGATTTCAAACTGCTGCAATATGGTCATGAACCAGTGTAAACATTGGCAGTCTCATTTATTAGTTTCTGAGGACATTTATAGTGCCAATCAATGAATATTTCACCCTGAAACTGCCTCAAAACATCCAGGATACACTGTAAGATCATTTTTGCAAAAATGTCACCACAGGCATGTATTTTCACGAGCCTGCGTTGCTCATATGTCTACTAAGCTCTCACTGTTCAGTGATTTTTTATTTATTTATTATTTTTTATTTTATTGTATTTTTAAGTATTAAAGGCAAAGTGAAGATGATCTAACTCAAAAGGCAAATGCATTGACATTCCTAGTCTGTGTCATTATCCTGGTCCTTCATCATTTCCTTCCTCTTATACTTTGATCCATCTCTTCGCTATTCCTAGCCTTTTATCCCTTCACTTGAAGCAGTCTGGCTTTTCCATCTTCTCGCTATCATCTTTTTAAGCTTGAAATTTTTAACCTCATCTTTCTCTTTTGTCTCTCTGCGGTTTCCTTTACACGTCACCGTGTTTTCTTCAACATGCTGAGATCCCGCGTATGATCCGCTTGTCGTGTGTTGGCAGTCCTACATTGAGAAAAGCTGAGTTGTCAGGCAGGAGATGAAATGACTCACTCCTCAAAGCACTCTTGAGCGCAGAGAGCCGTTAGCATGTTATTGCACTGCTGACTGGGGTTTGGATTAATTAATTTCACTGTTGATTTCTCGCTGCACCTTTTAATGTAAGGTTATGAGAGTCTCTAATCATTTCAAAGCAGAGATGAAAGTCGACATCATTTTAGATGTTGGTTAGAGAGAGAGAACTCTTACAAAGTAGCTGAAGCATTGCTCTGCTAGTTGTTTCAGTGTGCCAATATGTGGATTTTTTGTCTCTAGTCAACACCAGTTGGTTAATGTTTTGCTAGTTTGCACAGCTTTGTTAGTCACTTATGTTAGAAGTTGTGACTGCACCATTTGGACTCAAAAATATTTTTTTCTACATTATAATGGCTTGTTTTTCTTTAATGCTGAGACATTTGTGTTTTGGTCACCATTAAAATCAGACTGTCACACTTTATTTAAAGGTACAATTCTTACTATTAACAAACCATTAAGATTTTTAAACTCTATATGCTCCTAATTTGCTGCTTAATAATAGTTAAGGTAGTAGTTATGTTTAGGTATTAGGTTGGATTATGGATGCAGAATATGTATCATGGAGATCCCAACACAAATTGATTGTTAGCTTAATTTATTTTTTACAAATTTAAGTGGATTGAACATAAAACAATTATGTTGTCCCGAAATAAACTCTAGAATTGTGTTGATTCAGCTAATTTTAAATAAACAAGCAGCAAAAATCTTTTTCTGAGTGTAATAAGCCACAAGTTTATAGTGAGAACTGGTACTTAAACTAAAGTGTTTCCATTACACCTAATCAACATGACCTTATAGTCCAACAATATGAGTCTTTTGGATTACATGAACATTAAGAGTAAAATGTAGGTAATTTTTAGCCATAAGGTAATGTTAAATAATAACGTTAATTGGCATTTGTTTATATTTGTCTATTTCCTTATTTGAGATTTATACTAAAATGATCACAGCTACCTGTATCTCAAAAAAGTTACAAAAAATGTATCTTGTATGAATAATCAGTAGATGTGAAAGGCCTATGTGTTACTATATTTTTATTTTATTTGACATTTTATTATACATTTACATTTTGAAGAGATATTAAATGAATTGAATTGACTATTTAACATACTGTATGTTTTAATTGTATTAATAGGCTATAAAATATTTGATAGGGTTTTCCTCTGCATTCAATTACTAGTAAATTATATATAATTATTTATATATATATATAATAAACAAAATACAATGACCACTCCAAATGTCACATATTATAATTTTTTTATTTTAGTTTAATATTATTTTATATATTTTATATTAGTCACTTAAAAAAAAAATCCATTATTATTTTAATTTCTAGTCAATTATTTGTATGTTTTAGGAGGTAAAATGCTGGTACTTTTCGTGGGGTGTACTTATTTTTTCACAGTACTGAATGTGCACATCAATGACTAAACAGTTAAAATGGAGGCAAAAGCAACGGTTCAGTTTTCTCAGAGAGAACATAAAGTTCTATGCAAAGATGAAACATCAATCCTTCGATCATTTCAAACTGGAAACTTCAACTGCAAATGATTTTAGATCTTACAGTTTGCATCAATTGACTCTTCACCCACAGTTGTTTATTTCTCCAAGGGCTCCTTTGTCTTCCACTGACTACATTGCATTATTCCTCTGCATTTTAATATCTTTTTTGATTCCAGTCAAAGCTGTTTTTAGGTAGCAGGAATTTGTCTCTAGAAGGTGTAAACAAACTCCCGTTCTGCAGGCATACTTTTCCACCATCGCTGTTCTGTATTTCAGATCTTCTTGTTTTATCTTTTTCCCTTTTTGCTACCGTAATAGCGAAGACAGCATTTAGAACATGAATCCCAAATGTGTGAACCTGCATTGACAGAGACAACTTGCAGCTGCGGTGTCCTGTTGGAGAGAGTGTTTCATTATCGGTTCGGGTTCTTCTCTCAACAGTGCAATGAACGCTGCCCAATACATCACACATTGAGTCTCCAGAGAGCAGGAAAAAGCCAACAGACGGAGAACGGAGGCGGCAGGAGATGCTTATTGCTTCAATTGATTGTTCTATAAAGTTTTCTCCACTTGCTGCAGACTGACACTTTCTTCCTGTTTCCACAGTTTATAGTCCACAGTAATGTAAATGTCCCCCAAGCCCTGGCTGTCTGCATTGATACAGCTTGTTCTGTGACGAGGAATCCTGAATAACCTCAGGAAATCTCATCATCTTGCTTTTCACTCCTCTATTGATTTCGGGCTTCAGGAGCATCCGCTAACTGCCAGTGTGCTCAAGACTCTTTTTGCTCAGTTTCTCTGACACCTTGGTTGAAAAAATAAAAAGCAGGTTTGCTTTACTGGAAACTTTAAATGTGCACATGATTTGTGGGTCTTTGAGTGTTGCCTTAACTGGATATTAGCAGTAAATACCTATACCCAAAATTATAAAGAGGTAATATGACATTGACATGTAAAAGTACTTGTATAGGCTACCTTAGGTTACGTGTATAGTTATGTACTTAGAGTTAGTAGTTATAGTTAGAATACAGCTCCAATATGTTAGTTATGTATAGGTTTAAAATAGCTCTTACGTCCAGTGTTGTGTTTATATTTATGATTGTTTATTCATGTAGCAGCGTGGTCCTGCGAGACACTATATTTTGTTCCACTTTATGTCCACACACTTAGAGGACAAATAAAGCTTAACTTGACTTGACTTGACTGAAATAGCCAGTGTAACGTTGTAGCATTATTAAAATTATTTATTGGATATTTCTTGCATGAGATTCACTTAAAAATGTGAATCAGGTCAGGAGTTTTCAAAATGTTTAACATAAGCAGTTTTTCTTACACCTTTGTTGCAAAACAGAAGATCTTGCTTTATTAATTGCATAAATACTTTTGTTTTGCCTCATTTTACTTGCTTGCTTTAATCTCTTGTGCATTGTTTTGTTTTGTATCACTATTTGTGCTTTGTTCAGTTTTGCTTGATCTCTTTTGCTTTTTTGTCACTCTTTTGTAAAACTATCGTTTTGTATCACTTCTTCTGTTTTCTTTTTATCACTTGTTTGTTTTGTTTTGCACCATTTCATTTTGTTTTTAACACTTTTTGTTCTGATCTGTTTTTGTTTTGTTTGTTTTGATCTTATGTCTTTTGTATGGGGCGGCACGGTGGCTCAGTGGTTAGCACTGTCGCCTCACTGTCACTGGTTCGAGTCCCGGCTGGGCCAATTGCCATTTCTGTGTGTAGTTTGCATGTTTCCCCCGTGTTCGTGTGGGTTTTCTCCGGGTGCTCGGGTTTCCCCCACAGTCCAAAGACATGCGCTAAAAGTGAATTGGGTAAACAAAATTGGCCATAATTGTATGAGTGTGTGAATGCGAGAGTATATGGGTGTTTCCCAGTACTGGGTTGCGGCTGGAAGGGCATCCGCTGCGTAGAACATATGCTGGAATTGTTGGCGGTTCATTCCGCTGTGGCAACCCCTGATAAATAAGGGACTAAGCCAAAAGTAAATGAATGAACGAATGAATGTCTTTTGTATTACTTTTTTTTTTTTTTTGCCACTAGTTTTGTTTTGCTCCTTTTTATATCACTTTTGTTTTGCTTTGTTTCACTTTTATACCACTTTTGTCTTGTTTTGTGTCAGTTTGGTTTTGTATGATTTATGTTTTATTTGTAACACTTTTTGTGTATTGTTTACTTTTATTTGACCACTTTTGCTTTTTTGTAAAACTTTAGTTCTGCATCATTCTTGTTTTGTAGTTGTTTTGCGTTACTTAACGTTTGTATCACTTGTTTAGTTTTGCATTGAATCTCACTTGTTTTGATTTTCTCTCTGTTGTATCACTTTTGTTTTGTCACTTGTTTTGCTTTGCTCTCTTTCATATCACTTTTGTTTTACTCTGTTTTTGATGAGTTGTTTTGTTTTACTCTGTTTTGTATCACTTTTGTATTGTTTTGTTTGACTGTTATTTTGTTTTTGCTTTTTTGCTTATCCCTTTGTGGGACTTTGTGGTTCCCCAGGTGCTAGTTTGACATCCTCTGCCCTCAGTGACTGACTCATTACATTTGCCTCATTACAGTAACCACAGGCGTAACATTAAAGTGAAAATAATATCTGATTTCTGTAGGGCCTGTTAATTTGTATGCTTTTGTGCAGCAATAACACACTGTGTGACTTTGCTAAATGTGTGCATTTCCCAGGATTTGTCTTAAGGCCTTTGGATAGTCATAGTGTTTAATGACACAGTGTTGTGGCTTATTAAACACCTCTAAACAGCTCTGCGGGTCATTTGCGTACATTTTCTTTGGTCTGCTTTCTTTTCAGCAAGCTCTGGATGAAGGTAATAAGGCGTACAGTGAGTGGTCAAATTCTTTGGTCCGTATATCATTTATTAATGCTAACATGTTAAACGTGGCAATGGCTGTACAGATGTTCCAGTACATTAATAAATATAATTTCCTCAATAATTATTCTCAATTGGTGCAAGCTGGAGGCTCATCACAATGGCATCCGGCTGGTGAAGACAAACTCGAATGTGAATGCTGTTCTTGTTGTTATTCAAGACACACGTGCGGACACGAAGGGCCAGAGGTTTGGAGCTAAAAATAGACAACACTCACTCCAGCTTTTCATAAAAGACCCGCAAATTTGTCTGTGTTTGTTCCTTTCATCATCATCTCTCCTTTCCTCTTGTTAATACTTTCTTGTGTTTGCCAACTTTCTTTTTTTTCTGCATCTCTTTCTTTTCCTCCTGTCTTTGCATGTCTTTGCATGTAAGAGGACACGTCATAGGAGCAGTAGCTGTTGGTTACAAATGACTGGCATACATTGTTTATCTGCTCCTTTTCTCCCTGGGTTTACCCTTTTTCTCATAGAGGCACTGATTTTAAAAGAGAGTCAATTGTTTCCATATTTTTTTTTCCATAGTTATTAAATATTGTTGCCATTGGAACATCATTTGGCTTTTTACAGTTTTACAGACTTTTAGTTTTACAGACAATTTCACAGATTTACAAAAACAAAAAGATACAGATCTAGGTTTTCTATAAGGGAAAGCAGAATTAAACAGAGCATATTGGAAATAGATTAAATATTCTCAAAAATATGTATATTTTATGTCTTTTTTGAAGTTATTTTGTGACTTTTATAGACATGTTATCAAGAAGTATACATAAAAAATCTACCTAAAATTTTTATTGTACTGTTTCCCATATTAAAATATACAAAACAAATTATTTTACTTAATTAAGGCAATTATATACAAATTTATTAAATGAATTAATTTAC
>CAIGQV010017386.1:17443804-17492839 GCA_903798115.1 Danio jaintianensis | reverse complement strand
CTGTCTGTCTGTCTGTCTGTCTGTCTGTCTGTCTGTCTGTCTGTCTGACTGTCTATCTGTCTGATTCATCAGGCTATTGTGGAGAAACTCTATGAAAACTTATAAGAAACTCTTTTAGTTATGAGTATTTTATGTTCACATAAAAAGTTATCCTGTTTGTGCATATTTTATTTCCAGAATATGCTTTTCTGACATTGTCCTTAAAGTTCATAGTACCACTTTCTTATGTACATCCAATTTTAGAGCAAAAAACAAAACATGAATTATCTTAACATTAGGTTGCTACTTCATTCTGCGGCCACTAATAGCATTACGAATTGTTTGTGTAGTGGAGGCTCTTCATCTGGGCACACTGATGGCAGCTCATGGCTACTTCTTCCCCATCTCTGACCATGTGCTCACTCTTAAAGACGACGGCACATTCTACAGGTTTCAGGTTCGTTGTTTTGCTGATTTGTTGAAACAAGCAGGACATTTAAAGGCACAGTGCATGCTAAAGACTGCATGTTATTAAAGTTAATTATACAGTAGCCTAATAACATGTAATATAGCAAGAGCAGATAACGCTCAAACAGCACGCATTAAGTTCATTAGAATTAATCAGTGCTTTATATTATAAATATACTATAACACAATCACTGAAATGTTGCAAGTTGTTTTTGTTTATAAAAAAACTATGTACACTCGAAAGATGATATTTGATGCTTGTTCAAACCTTAAAATGATCTGAAACCACACAACTCTTGAGGGTTTTTTTTTTGGGACGACTTTTATGGTTTTATGGTCAATCCATTAAATTTAATTAAAACTTAATCGATTTGTGTTGAAACAACATGAAGGTATTGTGTGGAACTCAGCATTTTGTACAGTGTTTGTGCGCTAAAAACTGTCAGTTTATGTTCAGTTTATACATCACTCTGCAAATTAAATACTTTTAATGAATAATTGTGCTCCTTTGTCTGTCAGACCCCGTATTTCTGGCCCTCAAACTGCTGGGAGCCTGAAAACACAGACTACGGTGAGTAGTTGTGTACGTGTGTGTGTGTATGATCTGTTATCTCTGTTTTTTGAGACCAGTCTATATGAACATGTATTTAATGAAATCCTCCAGATGGCTGGAGATCAGCTGGATCATGGAGTGGAGTGTTTGTGCTTTAATAAGACAAGTCTATATAAACGCAACCTAATCAAATCCTTCTAGCTGGTGTGTTTGTTTGTGTGTGCGTGTGTGCGTGTGTGTGTGTGTGTGTGTGTGTGCGTGTGTGTGTGTGTGTGCGTGCGTGCGTGCGTGCATGCATGCGTGTGTGTGAAGTTGTCAATGCATAAATCCTTATCCCTTCAACATTATATCTAGGTTCCCAGTAAAGCTGTATTTTAATCTCATTAGTTCCTATGTGAGATGTGGCTGTATCAAACAGTGTATAAAAATGCAAACAACTGGAACTGAAAGTTTAATTACTTTTAATATTAAAAATGGTGGCAGAGCAACTTGCAGTGAAAAAAACACTCCATTTTATCAAGTTTAATAACTGATGAAAAAGGTGGATCATTTAGAAACAAGTATCGTTTGCACACCAAGGCTGCAATTAATTTAGCAAAAAATACAATAAGGGCAGTAATATTGTTACATTTTATTAACATGTAAAGTATCTGTTTTCTATATCAATGTATATTTAAAAAAATCAGCAAAAACACACTTAAACATATGTTTTACTGCAGTTTCTAACTAAAATGAACACTACAGGGCGGTATGATGCTAACAACTTTTGTTCCTTTTCACAGTAATGATATTCACAGGGACTAATTACCGATGAATAAATTATTATTTTTAAGCAGTTCTTTACACTACACCAAATAAATACCACAAAGCAACTGAATGATTTTTAGATTTATAATTAAATATGTTTGCCTCACCTATCTATCTCCATATGGACAACTTTTCTAACATGGTCAGTTTGCTCATTAGCTCACGTTGTATGTGTGATGCAAAGCACTCGGGTTTAAGTTTAGTGAAGCACGGTTCCACAAAACAGGTAAAAACAATAAAAAATCAAGGTGAACTACTTGGTCATAGTGCACTTTTCCCTCACGTTTGCTTTTCATAACATTATTGTATAGGGTTTAGAGGGTTTATGTCAGTGAAACATTTGAATATCTGAAACGTGCAATGAAATGTACCCGGAGCAACATATTTTATGTTTTGCAAAAATTTGGGCTGATGTTTGGGCATGTATTTCCAATGACCCTGGGTTGTAAAAACATATTTATTCCTGTGATGGCAAAGGTCATTTTGTTCATTTGCCGCTCAATAAAACATTCCTATCATCAATGCTGAAAACAGTTGTGCTGCTTAATATTTTGGAGGAAACTGTTGATTTTTTTTCACTATTCCTCAGTGAATACCATGAAAAAAGTTCAAAAGAATGTATTTATTTAGAAAGGACGCAACAAAGTGTTAATTTCTTTAAAAATTAACAAAAATCTCACATTTATGAACATTGAATAGCACATTGTAAAAAAAAATCCACTAATTAACAGGTTACATTATTCATGATTTACAGTTTTTTTCTGTTTGATTACGGTTGTGAATTGTATTATGGGATGTTGATCTCTGCTCTGTTGACTTTTGATGATGAAAATTCAACTATGCATTTTATCAAAGTGACTATTACTAAAGTTTTAGTGGTTTGAAACTATATATTGTATAATAAATAATATATAGAGAATTAAGTCTGTAAAATCATAGAAGAAGTACTGGCAGTTTATTAAAAGGGGTTTTTGTATCATAATTTACAACACCAAACATGCAATATATCAAATTATTTAAAAAAAAGTCAATAGAAAAAGTCTTTTTCTAACTTTTCAACATCAAAAGTTATTGGAGGAAGGATCAAGGTCCCATAATGCAATTCAAAAGCATAAATAAATAATAATAATAATAATAATAAAAACATCACCAAATACGGAAAATTGTTCATTTACAGATGTTTTTTTACAGTGTGGTCTACAGAACTAATAATATAGTCGTCAACATTTGAAGTGGATCAAAACCTTTCATCAAAGTTAAAAACAACACCCATTCTTGTCTTAGGACAATTTTGAAAAACATTTTTGATCCACTTCAAATGTGCTATACATCAATACATAGAGCATCTAAAATGTAAAAACTTCTACAATTGATGTAAAAATCTGTACAATACATGTACACAATCATATATGACGGAATGTATTGTTCATGGCAATTTTATACATTATCATACTCAACAAACAAATATCTATAAACGCAATTGCAATCATTCTTCTATCATGGTTGTTTGCATGACTCTGCCACGGGTTAGGTACTGTAAAATAAGCTTGTTCTGAATCCTGCAGATAGAACAAAGCAACACTCAGGCACTCAGGTGTAAATCACAACAAGCTGGTGTGAAATATGTTAAATGTTTACTAAATATTTTAGTGGGACTTATTTGAAAAGCCTGAAGGCTGTTGAGGTGTGTTTTTCACAGTCATCTCGTGTCTCTCTGCAGCTGTGTACTTGTGCAAAAGAACAATGCAGAACAAAGCACGTCTGGAACTTGCTGATTATGAAGCTGTAAGTAATCCCCCCCCCCCTCTCTTTCTCTTTTAATTGTAACAATGCACATCTCAAGCTTTGTACTTCAGACATTATTAGATAGAAGATATTAAGGAGATAATAAGATAATGACAATCATTAAAAGAAAGTCAGGCTAATCCAAGCTGGGCTTTAAATGTCAGGCTTTGTTTGCATAATCCATGTAAGCTCTCCAGTAGGTTTATAGAGATTCACCAGCGTCTTTCTCGTATTGAACTCAGAACTGTAAACTTGTAATACTTTTTCAAATAAACTTTAAAAGCTTTTTCATTCTATAGAATAATAATTGTAAAAAGGTAATTATGTCTTTTAATCTGTCAATTCAGTTTTTTTTCTTCTCACAAGTTTACAGTATGTCTAAATCCTTCTTGCCCTGAACCACAAAACCATCTTATGTTGCAAAGGTATATTTGTGGGAATAGCCAAGAGTACATTGAGCCAAATTATTATTTTATTATTTTACTTTTTTTTTTTCATGCTAAAAATCATTAGAATATTAAGTAAAGATTAATAATTTTGTACAATTCTTACTGCATATATATAAAAAAAAAATAGATTTTGTTTAGAAATATGCTCTGTTAACAACTTAATTTTGACAACTTAGAAATATGCATTGTTAAGAACTTAATTTTGACAACTTAAAAGACAATTTTCTCAGTATTTAAGTTTTTTTAAACCCTCAGATTCAAGAATTTTAAAAATAGTTTATAATAATTCTCAGCCAAATATTTTCCTATGACCCTATGACTAGTTTTGTGGTTGAGGGTCACACATTGTCTAGGAACTTCCAACTGCAGGAAATCACAATAAAAAAAAATAAAATAAAAATAATAAATAATAATAATAATAATAATAATAATAATAATAATACATTTAAAAGTAATTATTGTGAGATATAAACCTACAATTGAGAAAGTCATACAAACTCAGAAATCTGAGATAAGTAAGAATTCCAAGTAAAATTATATGACATAACTCTGAATGTTGAGGGAAAAAGCCAGAATTGTGAGATAAAAAAAGCTACAATACTATTTAGTTTTTAGAAATAGGCATCTTTGGCATGAAGAAATTTAAAGGAAGCATATTGCAAATTTTTATATCACAATAATGACTTGTTTCTTGCAATTAGAGAACAGGTTATAATTATGCATCATAAACCCAGATTTCTTTCTCGAGTCTGAAAATGCCACAATTCTGACCTGTGTTTGAAATGTCTATTTTTAACTAAGACTTTATTCTGCATTCATTATTATTCTTGATTGTTTCTCACTACTCATCTTTCAATTCTGACATTACAGCTCAAAATTGTCACATACAAAGTTTCACAGTTCTGTAAAATAAAGGTCAGAGATGCTAAATTTTCACAATTACCTTTTTATTTTTTTATTCTGTGGTAGGAACAAGTTTCCCCAATAAAACATCATTCATTCATTCATTTTCTTTTCGGCTATGTCAATATCTTTTTTTTAAACATTGGTCATTTAAAATGTTATTTCCTCTTCCTCTTTCAGGAGAGTTTAGCGCGACTACAGCGAGCTTTCGCCAGGAAATGGGAGTTTATATTTATGCAAGCAGAGGCTCAAGCAAAGTACGTATCATTCAGATCGTGATCATTTCTGCTCTTTTCTATTCTTTACTGGCTGTTTTTTCGTTTTGTGCATTCGTAAAAGCATGCCATCCCGTCTGAAGACTAAGACTTTACACAGCAAGAATTCAAATATTAATAGCTGGATCTCTTGAAATATCTGTCAAGCGGTTCTTATGACGTCTGTGCTAATGGATTTTAAGAGTCTTGTGGACATAAACCACACAGTTAAAATTGTTTTGGGATTGCACAGAACTTGAATTTATAAGCGACTTTTGCTGTTTTTCCAAGATTTTTCCTTTAAACTCAAGGCAATTCTGTGAGCCAAAACATTAGGCAGCTTTATGACTTTTCAGCTCGGTTACACGCTTCGTTGCATGCTTTGCCTTTTCTTTTGCGAGTTAAATGTTTTAATTGCTTTGGCTTTGTGTTCTGCCTGTACAGAGTCGATAAGAAAAGAGACAAAATTGAGAGGAAAATACTGGACAGTCAGGAAAGAGCCTTCTGGGATGTGCACAGACCAGTGGTGAGTAAGTGTGTGTGTGTGCGTTCGTGTGCGTGCGTGTGTGTGTGTATGTGTGTGTGAGAGAGAAAGAGAGAGAGAGAACAATGAAGCTATTCTCTTTTCTTCTTCTGAATTATTCTTTGTTGTTGTGTAGTGTTTGAAGTTGTTACCTCACACAGGAATGACACAATACTGTTGAAGGCCCACTTGAGCTGATGGAATCACCTCTGGGCTTACAGAAGTCCTGCTTAGCCATAGAAGTACAGCACATAATCTAAAAATCCTACATCATTCATTTCCCTAGCCGATATTCTACAAAGTAAAAAGTGAAAACGTGCAGTTGTCCCCTAAGGAGCTCTTCCTACCTTTGAAACTCGTCCTTTTAAACTTTTGTTTGATGTATCTTAATGTAGTCAGGTTAATACAAAATACAAATTTGGGATCTTTTAGTATTTTAATAAAACTAGAATATGTTTTGTTAAATTGTTTTAAATTTGCTATTCAGCATATTTTCTGTATTACCTGACAGCGTTTTGTAGTATTTTATTTATGTTGTATTCATTAAACAACTTATAGAAAACCACTATGGAGATTGAATATGATTTAACTGGCTACGTTTACATGCTACATGCATCCAAATAATTCATTTATAATTAGATTGACAGTTCAATCGGATTAAAAAAACATTAATGTAAACAACTTAATCGAATTTAATCGGGGGTGGGGGGTTGGGGGGGACTTGAATCCAACTACTTTCTCAATTGTAAGGATTGTACTTTTGCTTTTTGTTTTTCTGTTACCTTGTATTCATTGGATATCCCAGTTTAAAGAGAGTGCAGGGGAGGGGGTGGGGGTACTTGAATTGATATATGTCATTATATTGTTATTTCAGCCTGTATGCTTTGTTTATAATAATTTTTAAAAAGTCTCTGGGACACATGTGCAGTGCAATGCTGGCACACATTAGCCTGCGCACATTTTGATAACTGCTTGATAAAACATGTAAAACTGCTAGTTGTGAATGGTTATCAGGCTGCTTGTTTTTTTATTTTACAAATGCACTATACTCTAAATATCAGATTGAATAAATAATAATATGTAAATAATATGATTAAAATAAATACAGTAGAAGTAAAATTTAAATTAAGAATTGAAACAATGTTAATCGGGAACACAAAAAAGAGACAGAGCACAATGTGAAAAGAAAACAAGAAATAAATAAATATATATACAATATTTATACTATTACAAATTATGATGCAAGAAATTTACATCATATTTATGCATGACATTTACAGTACATATAAGGGAAAGCAACATATATATATTTCACATTTCACTGCCATCAGAACTAAATGTAAGCAAATACACTGACATGCTTGCTGACCCCAGAGGCTACTTAAGTAGTATTTAAAATGTATATAAACATTACAGTTAATATTGTAGCAGTCCATGTGTGTACAAATCACCTGATGTGTACCGCTTCATGCCTAGAGTGTATGTGAGCTGTTTGTTTTGAAGGAAGCAGCAATTTCTCCCTCAATTACACTGAGCTGATCCTCCTCATTAGCAATTTCATGCTAACTTACCTTGATCTTTCGAGCTGATGTGCAGTAGCGAGATGCTGCAGCTCTTGTCCATATTTAGCTGGTGTGGGTTCAGATGGGGATTATTATAGAACTCAAAGTGTCTGGAGGCTGTTTTCTCCCTCTTGCGAATATACATTGAAGGCTGCAAGCTAAAGTTCATCCTATACCGGAGTGTAGAAACATCGAGTCCTGTGTGAGATAAAACAGAGTCCAACCAGCAGGAAACCATTTGATTGACAGCTCAGTGCCTTTTAAAATATCAGCTTAGTTTCCCAAAACAGGGGGGAGTATGTCGGTAAGGTGCACCACGTCAGGTGGTTTACAGTCCATGAAACATGGTTGCTTACCAATCCATAAACTATAGGTCATCTTGAAAACTAGCAGTTATATTGACAGTGTGTGCTGTGTGTGTGTGCGTGTGTGTGTGTGTGTGTGTGCGTGTGTATGTGTGTGTGTGTTTCAGCCAGGGTGTGTGAACACAACAGAAGTGGACATAAAGAAATCATCCAGAATGAAGAATCCTCACAAGACAAGAAAGGTGATGCAATTCAATACAGCATTTAATTTAAACAACAGTCACACTTTACAATAAGTTGTATCTAACATGAACTATTAATACAGCATTTATTAATCATATTACTAATGCATTATTAACATCCAAATTCATGCTTGTTAACATTAGTTAATGCACCAACAATAAACAACTGTATTTTCATTAACTAACATGAACAAATACTGAAATAATTGTATTGTTCATTGTTTGTTCATGTTAGTAAATGCATTAACTAACATTAAGTAATACAACCTTATTATAAAGTGTTACCTAAACAACTTCACCTTTTAATGTCCTAAATCATGTGGCTAATTACTAAAACAGATTTTCCACATTATATCATTGAACCTTTGTGTTTGATGAATCAATCAACCATCAGAAGAACAGCCAATCAGTCCTGAATAAGTCCACCAATCAGGGAGCCTCATAAAATCCTGCACCTCACTGGTCAAGGACCGCTCACCGCAACAATCAAACGACTGTCCATGTAAAATCCTTCATCACTGATGCAATCACTCGGAAATCTACTGTATGTAAAGTTATGTAAATGTGGTTGTAAATTATTCTAATTTTCACAGTCTGTGTACGGCCTTCAGAACGACATTCGCAGCCATAGCCCCACCTACACGCCAGCCCCTGAGGCCAAGCAGCCAACCGAGGAAGAACTTCAGGAACAGGTAACGTCTGATTGGTTCTGTGTATTTATAGGCAGAGTGTTTTTTTTTTTTTTGCTTCTGCCCAAAAAAGCGCATTTACAGCTTGGAATAATAAATGATCTGGTAAAGATTTTGAGCTGAACAATAAGAGACACATTCTGAGGACATCTGTGTATTACATTTTTTAAAAAGGACATAATGGGTACCCTTTTATGTGTTTGGTTTCGGCAGATTCGATCTAACTATCTGCTGCAGTGCAAATACAGACGTCCTACTGTCGATATGTAGGCAGGCACACTGCATTCTGCTGCTGCATTAATAGGGATTGAGAAATCTCCTTACAGGTAGAGCTGAGAGAAGTGGAGGCTTACAGAGAGGAACTGTGATAATGGACTGGCCTACAGTGAAACTGAATCAAATAAAATGTTGAGCAAGCAATCTCACTGGCTGCAGAAGTAGCAGCAGCCAATAAACATGCCATATAGTAATGATGTGGTTTCTTTCAGACTACATAAATACAATGAGTCTGTGTCATCTAGAATTTCATGACTGAATTATATGGGATTTTACTTTGCTAAACTACAGGGATTTGTGTTCATGATGTTGCACTTACTGTACTATGACAAGTTTCTTTGTAAAACTTAAATATGAAGCTTTAAATCGCATGCTTCATATACAGGGAGGTGCTATTTTGTTTAGTTTTGTTTAGCATTTGTCTAAATAAGTTTGAAAATGCCTTTCTGTTTTGGTCACTCTTAAAATCAGTTGGTTAGTTGGCTTTGGTCCCAGCCTAGCCAAGATGATGTTTGTCTTACTTGTCTTTTGTCAGGATGAAAAAGTACAAATCCTCATATATGATTTTGAAAGAAAAAAAAGAAAAGAATTTATTTATAGAAGATATTCTTGCCGCGAATTGAAGAATTGTTTTTCATGACTTATCAATTTCCACTCTACTACAAAAATGGTGGCAGTGTTGTACTAAAGCATTTCCTTCTTTTAGTACAATAGTAACCACAAATTAACAAAATAAGGAAAATAACTAGTACAGTGTATATGATTCTAAATTAGTACAGTGTGGACTTGATTTAAATAAAATGAAGGAATGAGTTGATAAAACATGCCAAGGAACATGCCCATGAAAGGAAACTAAAGACTGCACCCTTAAGATTTGTTCTTGTATCACAGGAGAGTGTGGTTTCATTTTTTTTTTTGTTTCTCATGACCACACTCTCATCTGGGTCATGGCACCAATTTAACCCCTTCGATTCTACCATTTCATGCCGAGTCATGGAATTGGCATGGGAAGTGTGCATGAAGGATATTAATAACTGCAGCTTCTAGCTTGGGTCTTGAAGGAAGGTATAGTTGCGCTCTTAACCCTTACACTCACACTCACATCCAGGTCATGGCACCAACATAAAACACACCAAGTCCGGTATGGTTTTACCAAAGTAAAGACACCAACATATACAGAGTCTGAGCAGGATTTTGAATTTGAATTTATTTATTTGGAAGGGACATGCACAACGACACATTGACCTCAAAATGAAAATATGTTTTGTGCCAGGCTTTAGCAAAAACTGCTATTTTCCACCTGCAGTCCCTGGACAGGTAAATCTTAAAACTTAAAAAAATATATTACAACTTAAAATATACAGGCTCACTCACACAAATTACACACAAACAATCAAACACAAACATTCTCTTAGTGTGTACATAATTGTTTGGATAGGAGCCACTTTTTGGACAGGCTTTAAAACATCTTGAAATTTGTACATGCAATTAATTCAGTTGGCCCGCGTTGTTCTAGAGGTTATCTCTGATGTAAACATTACAAATGTTCTTAAAGGAGGAGCAGCAGAATTTTGAATGACTTTCATTCATTCATTTGCTTTTCGGCTTAGTTATTTTTAGCTTTATTAATCAGGGGTCACCACAGCAGAACGAACCGCCAACTTATCAAGCGTATATTTTACACAGCGGATGCCCTTCCAGCTGCAACCCATCACTGGGAAACACCCATACACTCTCATTCACACATATACACTACGGACAATTTAGCTTACCCAATTCACCTATAGCGCATATCTTTGGACTTGTGGGGGAAACCGGAGCACCCGGAGAAAACCCACGCGAACATGCAAACTCCACACAGAAATGCCAACTGACCCAGCCAAGGCTCGAACCAGCAACCTTCTTGCTGTGAGGCAACAGTGCTACCCACTGCGCCACCGCGCCGCCCCTGAATGAATGAATACAAGGCAAATGTTAGGGAAAAAAAGTAAAAACTCAACAGGTTATATTTTTTAAGGATGTTACAATGATGGTACATTAGTGTTTGTTTGTCAAGAATTGTAAGTGCTCTCTTGTATAATGACTCCAAAGATGTTAAATATGTTTTACATGCCAGAGACCAACTCGTTATACAATATTAAATGTGTGGAACAATCATAGTATTAAAATACATGCTCAAAGCATTATTAATCAGACAATCTCTAACATGTCTAAAATGTCTAAGATTGAATATTAATACATTACCAAGTTTTTGGATATGACTTTTAAAACTAAGATTGCAATCAAGCGATTGATTAAAACCAGCATTTTTATTTGTTTCAAACTAAAGTCAGCAGACTCTTGCATCAGCCATTAGTGCACCTCTTTAGGCCAGGTGACTGAAGTTTACAGCTCCTACTAGCTTGCCTCCATTAATGACCAGTCAACAATAGGAGTTAATTCCGCATTCATTGCCACAATATCTGTTCCACAAAGGGCACAAAAACCTTCATAAATAACTAAGCCCACCTGACCACCTTTGATTGTTATAAGCTGTTTTTTTTTCTTCTTCTTTCTCAGCAGCTGCATGGAAAAGAGTGGCTGTATTTACCATGCGTTTTCACACACACACACACACGCACACACACACACACACACACACACACACACACACACACACACACACACACACACACAAACTCACCCTGACTATTAGCATTATTGTCTTTACAGATCAAGTTTTGGCAAGCACAGTTAGACCGCCATCGATTGAAAATGTCCAAAGTTGCAGAGAGGTAAGTCGGAGAGAGAGAGCCTGTGCTGTTATCGATCCACAGGTCTTCATTATTCTACAGTGCTTAAACATTTTCTTATCGATCTCTTTAATGGTTTGTGTAGATATTATTCATGCTGACAAACATGTTTCTGTTTCTCGTCCTCAAATTTACTCCGTCTGCGAGATCAATGGCTCACTTAGGATGCCACATCTCGAAGCAGTTTTTTTAATGCCACGTGAAAAAGAAACTGACCTGCGGCAATCAATTATAGATCAAAATAAAAAATGTCCATCGGTGTTGGAGGTAACAACTTGGATGTAACATGCATTATGCTATACATAATCAGATTACTTAAAGTGCCCCTAAATGATGCATATCCGGATATTACCTTTCTTACATTGTGTAATGTAGCTGTTTGTCAATATAAAGGGTCTGCAAAGATTCACAGATTATCAAAGTGCGGGATTTCAGGTTGTTGATAATGTATGTCACTTTTCATACACACACAAAAGTTAGTTTAAACTAGGGATTAAATTGAGACTGTAAAAGTGGTGACAAAATAACTGTTCATATCAGTGTGTACAAGCTAAAGAAGCTAAAATATTCAAATATAGTAATGGTCATTTCAATTCCAATGAGCGTTCTATGCAGTAGAGCAATTACAGCAGAGAAAGCTCTTAAAAAGGAGGAAAAGGCTGTTTTAGATTGTAAGAAAATTGTGATTTCTGAAATACATATTATTAGACAGTAATTTTTTTCACCTTGGATGGATATACGTCTTTAAAATAGCACGATAGGGCCACTTCTGTGTTTTATGCACACTATAATAACTATAGTACGTAACTTTTTCTAATATAAAGTGAAGGTAACTTATCTAATAATTTCAGTTACAACAAATCATTTAAATTTATTAGAAACCTGGGGTGAGGGTTATATTTATGTTGCAAAATTAATATAGAAATAAAGAATTGAAATTAATATAGTATTGCATTGTGTAAAGTCATATGATGAGCATAACACATTGATATGAATATGAGCATAAGTCATGAGCATAACACATTCAGAGAGGTGATGAACACTAATGCACATCAAAAGTAACAATCAACACAAAAGTACAGTAGCTTACTTTCACTATTGAATTATTTTATATAAATAATACCTAATAATAATAAAAACAATGTATTAATAATAAATACAATACCTAATAATAATAAATATGAGTAACACAATAAAAGTTAAGCAACATTACTCAACACCAGTGCTTATGCTTTCTTATTTATTAGTATTAAACCCTAAATTTAAATTGATTAGTATGCACGTGAACATTTTTAAATGTTTTGGTATTCTATTTTCCCTTACAGAAAACTATGTGAGTGCTTCACATGTGTAGTCGTGGTAAAATCACGTGTGAAACACACATGGAACAAATGTGGCACACATGAAATTTGTGGTTTTGCTAACTTTTTATGTAGGGAAACTTTATATGTGGTTTCTTTCTACATGAATTTAACGTGATTTTAGCATTAAGTTCATGTAACCCTCAAGTGTTTTTTTCTGTGACAGTTATTAATAGATACAGATTTTTCTTCTCCCTCTATTTAATCCATTTGTTTTTATGATTCTGTTGTAGTTTGCTGAGCTATACGGAGCAGTATTCAGACTATGACCCTTTCTTGTCCACTCCTGATCCCTCCAACCCCTGGATATCAGATGATACAACACTTTGGGAAATGGAGGCCAGGTTTGTTTCAAACACAGACTTGTATATGTGGTTTATGAGGACTCTCATCTGTTTTATGTATTTAATACTGTAAAACCACTTATTATATTGCCTTACCCTACCCCTAAACAGGGTGCGAATTACAGGGGAGTTTGGGGGGGTCAGACCTCCCCTAATTAACGCTTGATCCCCCCTGAAGGACATCAAAACAAGATGTATGGGGGGTCTGTCCTTTAAATAGTTAAGAAATAGTTTGCTCTGATCTGTATTTTAAATAATATTAATAATTAAAATAATAGATAACTTAAATATACATTTGACCACCCCTGTAATGGTCCATACCATTGTGAATGCATGTTTGCGCCAAAAAATATTAATTCATCGGTTTGAAACCGGCAAATCTAGAGCACCAACAGACAGCGTAAGTGTTCGCAAAACATGTTTCTTGTAAAATAGGCATATGTAGGTGTCTGTGAACTAGATGCATAGTTTGTATTTTAATATACAGTCGTGGCCAAAAGTTTTGAGAATGACACAAATATTAGTTTTCACAGAGTTTGCTGCTAAACTGCTTTTAGATCTTTGTTTCAGTTGTTTTTGTGATGTACTGAAATATAATTACAAGCACTTCATACGTTTCAAAGGCTTTTATCGACAATTACTTGACATTTATGCAAAGAGTCAGGGTTTGCTGGCCCTTCTTTTTCAGGACCTCTGCAATTCGACTGGGCATGCTCTCAATCACCTTCTGGGCCAAATCCTGACTGATAGCAACCCATTCTTTCATAATCACTTCTTGGAGTTTGTCAGAATTAGTGGGTTTTTGTTTGTCCACCCGCCTCTTGAGGATTGATCACAAGTTCTCAATGGGATTAAGCTCTGGGGAGTTTCCAGGCCACGGACCCAAAATTTCAACGTTTTGGTCCCTGAGCCACTTAGATATCACTTTTGCCTTATGGCACGGTGCTCGATCGTGCTGGAAAATGCATTGTTCTTCACTAAACTGTTGTTGGATTGTTGGAAGAAGTTGCTGTTGGAGGGTGTTTTGGTACCATTCTTTATTCATGGCTGTGTTTTTGGGCAAAATTGTGAGTGAGCCCACTCCCTTGGATGAGAAGCAACCCCACACATGAATGGTCTCAGGATGCTTTACTGTTGGCATGACACAGGACTGATGGTAGCGCTCACCTTTTCTTCTCCGGACAAGCCTTTTTCCAGATGCCCCAAACAATCGGAAAGGGGCTTCATCTGAGAATATGACTTTGCCCCAGTCCTCAGCAGTCCATTCGCCATATACTTTTTGCAGAAGATCAATCTGTCCCTGATGTTTTTTTGGAGAGAAGTGGCTTCTTTGCTGCCCTTCTTGACACCAGGCCATCTTCTAAAAGTCTTCACCTCACTGTGCGTGTAGATGCGCTCACACCTGCCTGCTGCCATTCCTGAGCAAGCTCTGCACTGGTGGCACTCCGATCCCGCAGCTGAATCCTCTTTAGGAGACGATCCTGGCACTTGCTGGACTTTCTTGGATGCCCTGAAGCCTTCTTAAGAAGAATTGAACCTCTTTCCTTGAAGTTCTTGATGATCCTATAAATTGTTGATTTAGGTTTCTCACCTGAGTTAACAGGACGAATACTGAAATGATCTCAGCAGGTCCTTTAATGACAGCAATGAAATGCAGTGGAAAGTTTTTTTTTATCAGGATTAAGTTAATTTTCATGGCAAAGAAGGACTATGCAATTCATCTGATCACTCTTCATAACATTCTGGAGTATATGCAAATTGCTATTATAAAAACTTAAGCAGCAACTTTTCCAATATTTATGTAATTCCCAAAACTTTTGGCCACGACTGTACACTTGCTTGCACATGGAAGTTAAACAGTAAAATAAAAAATACCTGCAGTCTTTCATGGTCATCCTTTAATAGGTTTATTTAATATCACAAATGTCATTGAGAACCACTCAATATCCCTCAAAACACTGAAAACATAAGAAAAAGTTTGATTAATAAATTAGATGTGATTGAATTAAATATATAAATTTGATCCAATGAGGCATAAACCACATAAACCAGAACACACACGTGCACACACACACACACACACACACACATACTATTATTGTCTTTATTGTTGTTGTATCATTTATTTTGTGTGTGTGTGTTTGTGGGAGTAGTAAGGAACCTGGTCAGACTCGAGTTAGACGCTGGGGTTTTGGGATCGACGAGGTGTTGAAAGATCCGGTTGGGAGAGAGCAGTTCCTCAAGTTCCTGGAGTCTGAATTCAGCTCAGAAAACCTCAGGTAATCCTCCAGCACACTTCCCCTTCATGCCCCCTGTTGGCGGGTAAGGAGAATCACTGTATCGCCGCTTCTGCTCTATGTAATGGTTTTCTGTTCTGCAAATGAATTCTCTTTTACTGTTCAGATTCTGGTTGGCTGTGCAAGAGTTAAAGAGAAGGCCGATCCGTGAGGTGCCAACGCGGGTGCAGGAGATCTGGGAAGAGTTTTTGGCTCCTGGAGCCCCCAGTGCCATTAATGTCGACTCCAAGAGCTATGACAAAACCACACAGAATGTCAAAGACCCTGGGCGATACGCTTTTGAAGATGCACAGGTGAGGAATGTGTGTAACAAATCAACATAACAGGAACAAGCCATACAATATTTGACTGTTTGTAAATGTGTGTCTTTCAGGAACACATCTATAAGCTGATGAAGAGTGACTCTTACAGCCGGTTCATTAGATCCAGTGCCTATCAGGAGCTTTTGCAGGCCAAGAAAAAGGTATTTGACTTACAGTCACAAAAACTGACAAATTCTGACTAGTTAATCTACACTACTATTCAAACATTTGGGGTATGTGATTTTTTTTGTTTGTTTGTTTATATGTTGACCAAAAGCTTAATTATTGTTGACCAAAACCTAATTTATTTGATCACAAAAACTAATATAGTAATATTGTTAAATATAATCACAATTTTAATGTTCTCTTTAAATACATTTAATTGATTCTTTATTTGGTTTTTGTCTTATCAATGTTGAAAATCAATGCTTATTATATTTCCATTTACCTTTTTTTTAAACCTTTTGTTTTTACTGTCACTTTTGATAAATTTTATGTACCCTTGCTTGTTTAAAGTATTATTTATATTTTAAACAATTCTATCTGAGCCCAAAGGTTTGAGCAGTACTGTATGTGAAGTTATCTCTCAAATATACAAAATATGTAAAATGTAATGCTGGCAGCTCATTATTTTTTATATTTTTATGGTTTTTATACCATAATTTACATGACCAAATAAAAAAAAGTCACTTTTTAAAAGTGCAGAGTAAAATCTTTAAAAGAAGAAGAGCAAAGATCAAGGTCCCATTATGCAGTTCAAAGGCATAAATGAGAGCTACAGTATGATTAACTTTTGTTTTACACATATATAATTTTTAGGTTTATTTTAAATTGTTGCAGCAGCTCCTAAAGAGATGGCACATGAAAAGACCTAATATTTAAGGCCAGCAAAATATAAACATTTGGCATTAATTTACTCACCCTTAATCCATCCAATATATTCTGGTGACTTTTTTCTTGACTAGAACATTAATAGGGATATTAGCTGAAATGGTGGTCCTTTGTGATTTCAGTTAATGCAAGTCAACCTTTGACACTTTTACAGTAAAAAAATCATATACAGGCAACACAAAATTGATATCAGAGTCTATTAATTCTATTTAATGTACATAAATCCATATTCAGACACAGCATGCTGTAGTTTTTCACTCTTTATCTTGTTGACTGAAGTCGGGAAGCATACAGGATCGCAGAACCTCTTTTGAAAAGTTCACTCGTAATGTGGTAAGTGGTAGTGGCCCCGCCCCCTCAGTGAGATGACCAATCAGACAGCAGCTCTGATCAGATGACTCTTGTCTGGTCCTTTATCCCGCCCCAAACCTTGTGATGTCACCTTAAATCGTGTTGTCATGACAGGTTTAAGCTCTTCTCTTCTCGTTATGTGTCATCTACAGATGAGCTGTTTGTCATTGCATGACTTTGCATTTTGGTCTCCAGTTGCCAAAATGTGTACCTGTTCACTCTTCTCTATCTTGTCCACAGAAAAGTAAGAACTTGTTTTGAAAGAAGGCATTGCTTCCAGGTAACCCTGCTCCTCCTCAGCCTGTATGTGATGCTCCTGTTCTTTTTTTGTCTGTCTAGTTTACTTCTGATTTTTCTGTTGAAGGAATGGATTACCCAGAAGTGAAACTAATTCTGTTTTTTTCATGCAAGACAAATGAAGATGTTTGGCAGAATGCCAAAGCTACTGTTTTGAGTCATATGAATCAGAAAAGGGATTCATATGACTGTTGAAAAATTAAGTTGTTGCTGGAAAAAAAAATCATTAAAAAAAAAAAATATTAAGCAGCACAACTGTTTTAAACATTGATAATATGAAGAAATATTGTTTTCAGCACAAATCAGTATATTGGAATGATTTCTGAGGGAACATATTCCACTAAAGATTGGAGTAATGATGCTAAAAATCAGCTTTACAAGCACAGGATACTGTATAGTCTAAGTATATTCAAATTAGAAACAGTTATTTTAAATTGTAGTAAGATTTCATCAATATTAAAATCTTATACAGTTATGGACAAATATAGAATGTGCCTAAATATATATAATCTCTCTCTTTGATATTATGATGAACAAGGTGGAAAAATGCAGCTATTTTGAGTTTTTTTTTCTAGCCAGCTTATGAGATATGGACATTGAGGGGCTTTTCTGTGATAAATGTACAGTACATTTACAGTTATGCATTATACATTTCAGTAATTTGTTCTGTATCTGTCAACAAACCATCTGTTATATATTCATGCTAATATACTGTTGTAACTATAGTAGTAAAGAAAGATATGCATGTGCGTTTGATCCACTTTAACAGACGTGGTTACAGATAAATTTGAAAGTTAAAAATTTTGTTTAAATATAAAAGTAACAAAGCACAAAGCGTGGATTAAAGCTGAGAAATCAATACTGTCAACCTAGAGTTGGAGTCCGCACAGCTGCCATGTTATAGTTTATCTACACTGAACAGTCAAGCAGAGAAACGTTACTGATTACATGTATGCCAAACTGAAAATTGTCGTTTTAGCAGTCAACGTTTCTGTGTATCTTGCAAATTCACATTGACTGATGTATGTTTTGTGTTAAAATAGCCCTCCCATCAGTTACAGATTTGTCAATTTGTGTTTAGCATGCTTAAAACATATTTGCATCGTAGGTTATAAAGTCATTGGTTGTCTCCTTGATTGCGTTTCAGGGGAAATCTCTGATATCCAAGAGGCCGCCTGCTGTCGTCCAATCTTGCTGAGCCTCAAACAATCCACCGAGGATGAGGACGCTGTCATCTTCATCTCTGTCGTCTGATTGGTCCAGCTCCCAGATTCCCTGGACAACGGACCAAATCACATGCATGTCCAAGAGACTGAGTTTTTACATCAGTTTCTACTTGCTAGTTTCAGTCTTTAAGACAGTTAGACTTGGACTTCTACTATCTGGGAAATGCAGCAACGTCTTTCAAAAAGAGGAAAACGATCTTCTCCTCTCCTCTTCTGTCTGTCAGGACTGTCTCCAAATGTAGACTGATCAAATGATGTCAAAACCAGAAAATTTAAAGTAAAAAAAAAAAAAAAAACAGTTAAATATAACAGCGTAGGCACATTGTGTAAAATCGAGAAGCTTTAGACAGAGATGATCTCTTCCTACTCACCTTTCATCTCTTTTTTGCATTGATTTTATTGCACTATAAAGGATCTAGCACACGTTTGCTTATCGCACATGTGAAGTCGCATGGGATATATCTGAAAGCGACTGGTCTTGCAATCTGTCTCGTCGTTTCTTCTTCGTTGGCTCCCTCCGTTTATTTTTTTATACCATGTGTAAACACTTTTACTTGAAAATGTATTAAAGTCGGTCCTTTATCTGAAAGTCACACACTGATTTGTCCTTCACTGTACAGCTGTTAATGACTACTGTAGTTAGTTCAAATATTGGAACAAATTTCGAAAACATTTCCGTAGATCTTTCCAGCTCTATTTCCAGATCCATTCAGCTACCCTGTATGCCTGATTTGTCTTTTCTTAACCCCTTAACTGTCAGACACATTTTTTGAGCATAAATACGAAAATGACGTTCAACAAAAGGTTGAAAAAGTACAAAAAAATTAAACAATTCAAAAGTTATATAGGTTACATTTATGAAAATTAAACAATGTATATATATATATTTTTAAGCTTTAATATATTATCATATATAAAATATGTATTTTACAAAACATGTTTTACATTAAAATTGAATATGAATCATATTTTTCATCCTTTTCACAATTTTTGGAAAATAGACTTCAGATTCTAAAGTAGCAAGGGCAGTTTGGTGGCATCTCAAACTGATAATCTAAAGGGGTTAACTAATTAATTTTGTAAACCAGACAGTCAAATGAACAAATAACCCATAAATCAGTGAGGGTGTAAAAACTTCACAACAACACTTTAAGTGATGCTTTTAGTTATTTAACCAACTGTACATCTATCTATCTGTGGCAAATTGGCTATCACTAGCAATAGCAACTAGTCTTTGACACCTTAAGTCATTAGTAACATGGTAAAACATCTCAACATGTTAATTCATGCTAGTGTTGTGTTATGTGAACAGCATCTTAATCTAAATGGACTACAGTGATCATGATAAACATGTTAGCAATATGCTAGCATTGTGGCAAACATGATAGCAGCATGCTAATTCACACTGCTGTAGTCTTAAAACACCAAACGCCGGCAATGAGCAAATTTATTCTAGCAATGCATTAAAGAAATACTAGCTATGTATTAAAACAGACTGGGAACATGCTAAGGACAAGATAGACTTATATAATTATAACGTGAACAGTGTTGAACGGGGTAGCAACATGTTAAACATTTTACCCATTAAGACATGATAGAAACATGTTAGCAATATCCTAATTCATGCTAGAAACATCTTTCTTTCCGCTTCACTCTAAGCTTTCAACATTCAGGTGAGGTTTTACATTAGTCATATGAAATAATCAAACATATTTTCACAATTATAATAAAAATAATCTGAGCATAAAATTGACAGTCTTGTATTTTGTTTTACCGTTTGTTAGTTTTTTATCTGCATATAAATAAATATATAAAATAACATTTTATATATGTTGTTACATTTACAGAATGCTTGACTTTATATAGCCTACTGCATAACAATTTACACGAACTTTTTGCAAAAACAAAATACAAAAAAATGCCAATTTACTTTAAACATATGTTGCTTGGATTTAGTCTTAAATCTCAATGCTGGAAAAATAGATCCTTGCACATTGTCAACTACCCAAATACTGTACATAATAAACTGGTTGCCATTGCGTTTTGAACCACTAGAGGGCAATGACTCCATCCACCAGGTCTGTGTGAATTTGATTATTTGGTCAGTCTGGTGAGAACAGCTCTAAATCTTGAGGTCCAGACCAACCCATCCAACACTAACAGTCGGCTCTGAACCAGAACCATCTAGATTACTGCTATCAATACAATTTAACATGACATCTGAGTACTTTAGTTTCTTCAGTTTAAACCAAAACATGTTTATATGTGTGTCTGCTCAGAGTGTAAAATTTCTTTTTGGGTGTTTTCAAGTTCCCCACACAAGTTTGTCTGTGTGCATTTGAGAGAAAAAAAAGAAAAGGAACAAGAGAGGGATGTTATTCTTATTGTGGTCAAATGGAGATGAGTTCAAAACCACAAAAACAACAGAATGGGAGAACGAACGACTGAATAAGCAAAGAAAACAAAAGGAGAACAGTCAGTAATGTGTATCATCCCAAGCCAAATGAAGATTTATGGGTGCGCAAAATTTCAACTTAAAAATGATCAACTGTGGAGTGAAAGATTAATGATTTAGCATCTGAAGGCTTTTGTCTTTTTAAGGCCACATAACACATCTGCTTTGTCTTGCCTTGATGTGCTGTCAAAGCTTGTTTATAAAACCATTTTGCATTTGGAAAGACACTTGAGGAAAAACCTTCAGGCGGGACCTCAATAAAGCCACAGTGTCCAAAATGTTCCAGAAACACAAGCCCACACATTTTGGATTGAAGCAACATGAATTCAGAGAGATCAAACCTATCGATGTGTTTTCTATATTTACAAAGACGTTTAACTTAAAATTTGTTATCTGCAGCAGTCGAGACGGACGGGGTTAAAATAGGGATGCAAACTCATGTGCGTACTACAGTTCAGAGAGAGAGAGAGAGACAATATGTTTTCAGGACTGGTTGATTAACAGTGGGCTTCTGGGGGAGGTATCAGACCAAAAGAGAGGGAGGGAAGGAGAAAGAGAGAGGGAGAGAGAGGTGTAGATGAATCTTTCTGTTACTTGTGTGCAACTGATGATTTTCTTTCTACTTTCTTCACACTCACACACTTCTCTTTGGAGAGCCAGTGGGATGTGACAGTAAATCAGAGAGAAGATGATTCAAAGACTCACCGGGAAGGACTCAGTAAAACAGAATGCGAGCTGGATGCCACATAAATGAGTGAAACTTGGGAGCTATGAGCCATAAAGCATGACCGCTTGAGTTTGGCCTCTGCAGAGCTGTGGACTCGAACAGGAAAGGCTGGTGGAGACGCACACGACAGCATCTTCAGGAGCGCTTCAACACATTCTGTACTTCTGATGGATTTCCACACTGCCTCTGTACATCTGGAGCTCTGAGCCTCGGCTGATCGCTGACCTGCTGCTTGACCTTTGACCTCTGAGTGACCTCTTTAGGAATCACAGCAAGAAGACAAAACTCGGGGCTCCAGATCTGCAGGTAAATTCCAAAAAGAGTATTCTTAACATTTTATTGATTCTATTTCGAATCTTAAAGCACCTTTCAATTAATATTTATATAAAACAAATGTTAACATAAGGCTCTTGTTTCCTTATGAAATGTTCAGTTCTTCAAAGAACCATGTTTTTATTTGATTTGATAATTTTTCATCTCTTTAAGAACATTTAGTAATCTAAAGAACATTTTGTGGAATGGGAAGGTTGCATAGATATTAAAGGTTCTTTGTGGAACCATCAACGCCAAAGAACCTTTATTTTAATAGTGTAAAGTACTTTTGGTGCAATACACTGTAAAAAATGCTGGGTTCCACACAATCGAGTTGTGTTGGGACAACTTGAAGGAATTAAGTCAACTTATTAGTTTTTACAATTTAAGTAGATTGAACATAAAACAATTAAGTTGTCCCCAAAAACCTCAAGAATTGTGTGAAATGAGTTCAACTCATTTTAAATAAGTAGTT
Organism: Danio jaintianensis; assembly: GCA_903798115.1. Lineage (NCBI taxonomy): Eukaryota > Metazoa > Chordata > Actinopteri > Cypriniformes > Danionidae > Danio > Danio jaintianensis. The sequence continues at coordinate 17,470,214 of CAIGQV010017386.1, read as the reverse complement.
TGAACAAGCACCAAATGTCATTTTTTGAGTGTAGTTAAGGTTCTTCATGTAATCAGATATTCATTTTATGTTTAAGTCTAAAGAATTCTGGAATGTTTATTTTTTTTATTTCATCCTATTTAAAATGTTATTATTGTCATCTAGTGTTTTGATGAACATTTAACACCCATAGAATATTTCCACGAAGGATTATACATAGTGAAAAAAAAGGAAACTTTGTTTTTCATTTTATGGTTCATTATATTAGCACCTTGTGTTATAATGATTTACATGATATAAATGGTATTATCAGGATATTGACTTTGCTGCAAAAAAGTTACTTTAACAGGTATAATAACCATTTTTAGTGCACTCTACACTAAAAATGAAGGTTTCATAAGAGAGTTTTAACAGCAAATACCATAAAATAACCATTTTAGGGTTCTTCAAGGACTTCTAAGGTTAATCATGTATTCTAAGTGTAAAACAACCTTTTTGTCCACTATTCTAAGAGGGTTCTGTTACTGTAGCAAGCTAAAGAAAGAGTTTTTACAACCATTTCCTGCTCTAAATCAATTACTGATGTTGTATTGTTTTGTAATAAAACAAATAATGTAATGAAACTGCTAGTGTTTATAATATATCTAGTATTGAGAGACAGAGAGTGAGCGTGAATGTCTGATGATAGGGAAGTGTGCATAAGAAAACGTGTGACAGCACTGGCTTCAGTCCAGCTCAGGCATGATTGGCATTATAAAGGAGGGCATGGAAAAGGATCAGCCGCGACTCAGTTCAAAGTGGTGACTGCCCCTCAGAGCGCATTAAACCGAGCGGATTTGAGTCTGACAGCCTTTGAGTTTCCCAGTGACCTTCTAATTCCCCAGCGCCATTACTACTGTAGCAAGACTGATGGCAATGCAAGTGGCTGTTATTAAGAGCTAGAGCACAGTTATAATTATGATTAGCATAGGGTATGGTTACGGTTATATGCTAGGGGAGGTTTATGTTTCGATTGGGGTTGGTTAGGAATCATTTGCTGTAATTACCTTACATTAACTGCTGTAGATGTGAAATGGTAAATGCTTGTGAAAGACACACTCGACTGCGTGTGTGTTTGAGGGAGTTGAAGTCAGACTCAAAGCAGTATGTGACGACAGCCATCAGAGAATTCAGTCACTGATATGGTTGAACTGTTCGATCACACTTTAAAACCTCAGCTATGTATCGTGACATGAGTCTGACCTAACAGTCCGAAACCACAGATATTCCATCTCTGATCAAGATAACCATACTCCACATGGTGAAAAATCACACCATACTGTTCCCTTACTCTGTGCTTTAGATCAATTCTTGTTTAAATTCATTTGGAAGCCTATGTGTATCATTTCTAGGCTTATGACGGTGTCAAATTGTCTTGTGATTAATTGCTAAAGCGTTTAGCATGATATATACGGTATTATCACGATATTGACATTGTTGCAAAAAGTTACTTTAACAGGTATAATAACAAAAAATAGTTCAGTGTTAAATATTGCCCGTTTATTTATTTATTTTTTTAAGTGATGGCTGGACATTTGTTGCTCAGCAAGTAGCACTGAAGCCTCACAGCAAGAGGATCCCAGTTTTTGTCAATTTTTCTTGTGATTAATTGCTAAAGCTTTTATCACGATATATACGGTATTATCGTACGGTATTATATATTAACGCTGCCACAAAAAAGTAACTTTAACAGGTATAATAATACTTAGTGTAATGCTTTATTGTGGATTATAGTACAATATAATTGTGTAACTATAACATTACAATTAGTTAGTACTTACTTGATTAGTTAGTAGTTAATTGATTAATCAATTAATCAACAGTAAGAAAAGGCCAGATTTATTACAGCTACTGTGTTAGTATTAGTTAAAAAATACAACTGTATTTTATTAGTTATTAACTCCATTTATTAATATGATTATGACTGGTAAGCAGTTTACGACTACAATTTTAATCTGTTCTTATACATTAACTGAGAAATTAACATCACCTAAAATAAAAAAGCTAGTTTTCATGATGAATTCAATTCAGTTCAATTACTAATTGAGCCTTACTGCAGTGTTAACAAACAATAATAGCCCTATAAATAGTCAATCAATATTTCAGCATGTAGTAGGCCAGATTTACATGTGAATGTGTTCATGTTTGAACTATTAAGCTAACCAATTAAGTCTCCAAGCATTTGGTGCTGTGATGAACAACCACTGCAAATACAGTTTAAATATTCTTAAAAGTTCATTCATTCACTCATTTTCCTTCGGCGGAAATTCGTTTTCCACGGGGAAAACATGCAAACTCCACACAGAAATGCCAACTGACCCAGCCGGGACTCGAACCAGTGACCTTCTTGCTGTGAGGCGACAGTGCTAACCACTGAGCCACTGTGTCTCCCCTTAAAAGTTTACACTAAAAGTTAGTTTTCAGTATTATTCAAAGAATTTTTAAGTGTCCACAATACTAATATTGCGCATGTTCATTATCACGATATATTGAATTATTGAATATTGTCATATGTCTAATCATTTCACTTATCTGAAATGTGCTTTGGCTTTTTGTTGATGGTCACTTGTCTTTAGTTTCAGGTAATAATGTTCATGTTTCTTTGTTCAGCTCTTGATATTCTCAAGGCAGAACATCCCGATTGTTGTGGTGTGAAATAAGACTTGTGCATGAACAATGCACGTTACCAATTGTAAAATATGTTGTTCTTTTCTATGCATTCTATAATGTGCCTACACACATTCACCCACTGTAATCGGTAATGTTTCTGCTGTGACTACATATAGATGTTTTTAAAACCACTGGAAGTGGGAATAATATTAGAAAGAACTTTTGACAGCTTGATTAATTCACGCTGCCATCTATGTAGATGTTTAGTCAGGAATGCACATGGCAAGTGATGGGTGAAACATCTTATTATCCTTTTATAACCCTTGCTATATTTTCTAGAACGTGCCCACCAGTCACTAAAGTTATTATCTTTACAGCACAATGAAAATCGACTTCAATTGCAGGCATTTTTACAGTATGAAATTATTCAAATTACAGATGTCCCTGGAGCAAATCCAAGCACTTAGACTGGGCTTCAGGGCAGATGTAGTCTTGGCGTGTTTCAAATGCATTTACATTTGTCAGAAGTGACGCACACGTGTCTCTCCATCACATTCCAGTGTGCAGTGGCATGGCAACTGGACTCGAATAAAAGAATTTGGCATGCTAGCGCTTTTCTTGTCTCCAAGTGTGTTTGTAATTATAATTTAAAGCTGAATCTGTGTTCATTAAAATATGTTCTACGCGGGTTGATTCCCCTAAAAAGCGTAAGCGCAAATGTTTGGGAAAATTGGTGTGAATGCAATTATTATTTCTGGAGACGCACTTCAGCTTTGCATGTTTCATAAGACATTTTCTTGTGGCAGAGGGAGGTACATAATTGCTGTGATGATAACTCCTGTCAAATTCATAATTTTGTGGCGCCAGATAGTGTTTATGCGTGCGATGGTGTTTGTGTGTTTTAATGTGCATATATGGGTGTTAGAGAGAGAGAGAGAGCTTCAGGGTCTGACGTGTGGCTTCGTATGACTTTTGTTATGGGTTGGTGATGTTGTGGAAGTGTTAGGGAAGAGTCGCTGTGGGTTTTGACACTGGTCGGTCGAATGCTGGTATCGCTGGCTGTGTCGGAGTGCATGCTGGCTTCTGCTCAATGAGAGATGCTGGTACTTGCGGTTTGGTTGTTTTACGCTACACTTCTTCTCTTACATCAGTCATTTGACTCAAACTGTTTTTAGCAGCTGTGTTCTGTGGGAACAGGATTCTTAAGGAGGTTTCAGTGTGAAATGTCAGTTTTAGAGAGCTTGATGTACAGTTGAAGTCAGAATTAGTACCCCCCCTGTATATTTTTTACCCAATTTCTGTTTAACAGAAAGAATAATTTTTTTTCCAACACATTTGTAAACATAATAGTTTTAATAACTAATTTCTAGTAACTGATTTCTTTTATGTTTGCCATGATGACAGTACATATTATTTTACTAGACATTTTAAAGATACTTGTATTCAGCTTAAAGTGCAATTTAAAGACTTACTTAGGTTAATTAGGTTAACTAGGCAAGTTAGGGTAATTAGGCAGGTCATTGTATAACAGTGGTTTATTCTGTAGACTATTGAAAAAAAATATTGCTTAAGAGTGCTAATAATATTGACCTATAAATGCTTTTTAAAAATTAAAAACTGCTTTTATTCTAGCCGAAAAAAAATATTATCGGAAATATGGTGAAAATGTCTTTTCTCCATTAAAAATCACTTGAGAAATATTTGAAAAATAAATATTTCAGGAGGGCTAATAATTTTGACTTCAACTGTATACTAATTTTATTCCATGAGCAATAGTCCAGTGTTAAATATTGCCAAGTTGTTGTTGTTTTTAGATTTAACAATGATGGCTAGGCCATTTGTTGCTCAGCGGGTAGCACTGGAGCCTCACAGCGAGAAGATCCCAGGTTTGTTTTACAAGGCCTTTCCCTGTGGAGATCATCACACCATCTCTTTCCACTTCTGTGAGAACATACATTCTCTGGGTTTCCCTTACAATCCAAGACAGGGAGAATAGATGACTTGGAGATGGTAAATTGTCAGTAGGTGTCATTGTGAGTGTGTGTGTGTTTGTGTGTGTGTGTGTGTGTGTGTGAGGCCTGTGATGGGTTGGCCATCTGTTCAGGGTATCTCCACTGCCTGTGGCTTGAGATATTGACTTCAGGATACACCACTCCTGTGACCTTGCAGAGCATGACCATTTGGAGAAAGGATGGATAAATGGCTAGGTTTTTTTTAAACAAAATACTGTCAAACACTATGACAGAGATACACTGATAGATTTCTTAACTTCTCTAACTTTATTTTAACCTTGAATTAAAAAAATAAATAAAATAAATAAGGTTTACATTCTCACGTCAAACACAAGCATCTGTGCACAATCACATTAGTTGTTTAAAAGTTTTAGTGCTGCAGAGAAGGGCCTAAAATCTGCAGTTTTGTCACCCAATTTAAAGTAATTCCCTGCATTTTATTTATACATGGTACAAAATAAATGTGTTTCCCTCCCTCTTTTGATTAACAGAATAATGTTAGCTCTGATAATCAGCTGTTTTTTTTTTCAACTAATACCAATTATTGGCCGATGTATCAGTGCATCTCTACTAAGCATAATCAGAATTTAATGATTCATAAAATGTTAAGCAGATGAGCTGATAGTTATTGGTAATTTTTTGGTATATGTAAACCACAAACACTTTACAATTTGTTTATACAGTATTAGCTACTGTAAATGTTTTTTTTGTATTATGAACTAATTATTAGCATTTTATTAAAACTTAATTTATATAATAAATTAGAGCTTCATATTTAATTGTTACAAGATCAGAATCATTATTCAAACATCCATTATTCTTAAAAGGCAATGAATTAAAAGGCAATTGAATTTAAAACGACAGTCACCAAAATGGCACAATTTGGATCAACGGCTAAAAGGGGCAGTTTCAAAGAGTTAAAAAAACATTTTTGTGGGATATTTCGAGATGAAACCACATACACACACTATGGACATCAGATACTTATTTTACATCTTGTAAAAAGGCCCCTTTACTTCATTAAAAAGTAGTGCTCACTACAGAGTCAAATAAGCCCCTCAGTGGACATAAAGGGTGGAGATTGACCTAATCCAGCTTCACCTCTCTGGACTATGTTTAGCAATAGTGTAATGGTTAATGTGTGGTTGGACTGTCAAATTCCACCTATTACATCCAGTGAGATGGAGCTGGACATCAATTTCCACCCATTGGCTCTGCAGTGAGCAGCCTCTCTAAACTGAGATGGTTTTGGGCATAATGGTCATAGAGCTGGACTTGCAACTCAAAAGTTGCTGATTCAATTCTCTCAATCTAATGCTGTCCACTTTGATGTTTAAATGCAGGACAAATTCCAAAAATTGGTTTCAAGTCACTTTCATTCATTCATTCATTCATTTTCCTTAGGCTTAGTCCCTTTATTCATCAGGGGTCGGAATGAACCGCCAACTTATCCAGCATATGTTTTACACAGCGGATGCCTTTCAGCTGCAACCTAGTGTGTATGGGAAACATCCATACAAACTCATTCACACACATACACTATGCCCAATTTAGTTTATTCAATTTACCTATACCCACGCGAACACAGGGAGAACATGCAAACTCCACACAGAAATGCCAACTGACCCTCTCGAACCAGCGACCTTCTTGCTGTGAGGCGACAGTGCTAACCACTGAGCCACTGTGTCACCCATGTCACTTTCAATTGACTTTAATAATTTGTTTATTATAATAAATCCAAGGATATTGCTGTAAATAGCATACTATTATAACTAATTAATTACCAAAAGCTACCAGCACACTTCTGCTATGTCAGCTTTTGGCAAAGTCACAGCCATAATAAAGTGTAAAAATGGCAGTGAGTTTACTCTGCAAATCCACGCATTGTTTTTACAGTCTCAGTCTCTCACATACACAGACAGATGGGAGAGAGATAGAAGGGTTTGTGTTTATTTTCTTGCATGTGTTCCAACTAGACACTGTCATTATCTCCAAACCGCAATTTTTCTCAAGGGAGATTTATAGCCCTTGTGTGTGTCTGTGTGTGTTTGTGTGTGTGTGTGTGCGCTTCACTTTCACTCACAGTGATCTGAAATCAGTCTCAGGTATGGACAAGTGAGCTCGACGTTGTTTGTGTATGTATGTCACAGGCCTCTGAGTCACTGTCACATCTCAGCATTCTCTGCTTCTACACACGTCATTCTGTGCTACCAGTAAACCTGAGTCCTCCAGTCAGCCTGTGGTCATCTGAAGGAGAGAAACCCAAGACTGCTAAACTTTCCACATCCTGATCTAATAATGTTCACATGGTGCTCTCCCCACTGTTTACATGTCCCCTGCATATCTCACCACTGGCGTTAGCAAAGCCCTCATTATTTAACCCTGCCTCAGCAGAGACATGAAGGCCACTTCCTCGTAACCTCATGGCTTCTGTGACGTTCCCTTTTGATAGGCGGCCCTGTTTATTTGCATGGCATTCTGGGACTGTTGTAAAAGTAAACAGCATTAATGGCTGCCGGCGACACTGACGGAGGGAGATACGGATGATTAATTCATTCCTTTCTGCCGCCGTGTGAGTCACAGCTAACTGTAGCCTCAGAAGTAGCCGATTCTCCTCAGCAACCCGGATTTATAGAGCTTAAAGGGGCAGCTCACATGTATTTATGGCTTTACTCATCTTCGTGTTTCAAAAATTAATTCTGGAAAAATGCTGTTTGATCGTTTATTTCCGTGCAGTTACAATGAATGGGGAATTAAGCACTGATGATGCATTCTAGACACATGCCGATATTCAATAATTCAACATATCATGATAAAGAACATGCAATATATTGATATCGTACATTGACAATTCTGACTATTTATAGACTTGTTTGTTAACTCTTTTCAGTAAGGCTCTTTTTGTTAACATCAATTAATTTAATTAAAGTCAATGTAATGACAACTACTAAAGCATTTCTTAATCTTAGGTGATGTTAATTTCTTATTTAATGCCTAATAACACATTAAAATCAAAAGTCATAAAGTGAAGTGTAGTGTGGCCAAGTATGGTGTCCCATACTTGGAATTTGTGCTCTGCATTTAACCCATCCAAGTGCACACACACAGTTAGTGAACACACACATACCGTGAACACACACCCGGAGCAGTGGGCAGCCATGCTGCGGCGCCCGGGGAGCAGTTGGGGGGAACGGTGCCTTGCTCAAGGGACTCACCTCAGTCGTGGTATTGAGGGTGGTGGAGAGTGCTGGTCATTCACTCCCCCCACCCCCAATTCCCGCTGGTACCGAGTATCGAACCAGCAACCTTCGGATCACGAGTCCAACACTCTATCCACCAGGCCACGACTCCCCACGACTCCCCACTGATAACTATAATAATCAGGCTATTTCTCACTGCTGATTGCAATGCATTAACTGATGATTGCGCATGAGATTTTATTGTAAAGTGTTACCTATTGTACTTTATCATCCTTTTGCAATTTAATTTGGTTGAAACATTTGTCTACACATGTACAGTGCTTAACATAGATGAGTACACCCCTCACAAATCTCTCATTTAAATGAATATTTTTATAGGAAGCTTTACAATATTATATTTGTGCATATACATTAGATTTGTCAGTACTGAAGCCAAATCTGGAGCTAATCTAACAAAATAACTTATGATAACAGTCCAAAATTAGTACACCCAAATGTATATGTTAGGGAAAAAGATTAAATAAATAAAAAACTTAAAACGCAAAACTCAAGAGAAACAATTTTGTAGTTTCTCATTTTTTCCCCAATATTTCACATGAATTTAAATGTATTATCTTTTTATTTCTAAAGATGTTTGGTGACAAAAAATATTTATTTTGTTCAAAAGCACCAAAATATATTACCTATATTCATTGAGAAATGGATCAAATATTCATTTTCAAAATGGGGTGTACTCATTTATGTTGAGCACTGTATGTACAATAAAGCAATACATTAAGTATTTTTTTATTACACCTGTTAAAGTAATCTTTTTTGCAGCTTAGGTCAATATCATGATAATAGTTCAGCAATTAATCGCAACAAGAAAATCTCATACTGGCAGAAGAACAAGAACTAAAAAAAAAACCAAACTCCATTAAACTGTGATTTTTGAGTAAATGAGTTAATTTGAGATTTAGATCCCATTTCTGAATGAATCTCTTAAATTGGTTTGGTGAATCAATTTAATTTAGTAAAAAGATTAGATATGACATCACGCTCCAAAATATGCCAAGAGGTCAAGATTTCCCATGAATAGTAATCTCCACTTTAGTCTGCTTCTCATACAACTTCAGAAGACTTTTAATATTGTGCTTTTAGTCTTTTTTTTTTCAAGATTGAATGGTTCAGTCCTTTGTGGAAAATAACTCAATTAGTATGACAAGCGGGAGAGTAAATATCATGAACTTAACATTTTGGATGAATTTTTTCCTTAAATGGAATTTAAAATACTTGATGTTTAAACAAAACCCCAAACAAGCAGGTCTGTTATGTTTCATGTAAGCTACAGTATGTTTTCCATCTTTGGAAGATAGATTAGCAAGTTTTCTTGACTTGAATGTTCTTTAACTCTTGTTGTTTTATTGTATGAAAAGGATCGTTTATGTAACTTTCTGGTCTTGTTTAGTTCCAGGCTTTGTGTGAGCTTTTCTGGTTAGTCTGTCCTGAAAACACACTCATATCCTCTAAAAAATGCCTTTAGGACATTAAAACAAATCTATTGAAAGCCCCTCTTTTAAATACATGAAATACTCTGGCTTTTGCCCCAATCCACCAAGCAGACAAGATGAAAGAGGATGCTGGTCTTGAGAAGAGAGAACATGAATTAAACAGACAATGCCAGTGGTTGTATGGTACTAGAAAAGTCAGAGGTTATCAGAGGGTTATCTAAAGGAAAACTGACAGAGGGCACCATGATAAACATTATCGAGGGTTTAGACAAAGGGTTTAACTTTATCAGCATTACATAAGAACCACTCTGCTTTTTAAGAACAGACAAACTGCTTCAAGAAAAAAAAGAAGAAATAAACGCTGGTAAACGTTATCACCAAGACTACCACGATGAAACTGTATATGTTATGTCCTATGAGTTTGACTTATGTTAATAGCCTACCTCTACTTATTACCGTGTCTGTGCCTTAAGAATGACACCAGGTTTCGTGTTCTGTCTGCTGCTTCACTGAAATCTGACAGAATGTCTGTCGTGCTGAACTACCCTGACAGACTTTCCTCAAAACGGATGACGCTGCTACTCATAAATGGCTCGAAACAAATCAAAGTTGTTGTTAGCAAATTCTTTTCAGTATAACACACAAATGATTTTATTCGGTTCTTTTTAGTTTGCAAGTGATGGACAGTAGTCATGCGTGTTGCATTCGTGATGTAGACTGAAGTTAATTTTGGTTAAACGTTTACTTTTTACATTTTAAAACAAAATAAGCAAAGTGTGTGTGTGTGTGTGAGTGCGTGTGTGTAGGCTTTTCGTCCTACTGTACTTGCTAATGAAAAAAAGATTTTAGTTATAAAATTGCGGATTAGGCTATGGATTATGAGTTATGAGTATATGATAGCTATATGACCATTATGTGGTGACTCAGATGGAAGAGAGTTTTTGGAGCTTTGATTCAGGAGACAAATATTTGCAAAATGAATCATTCATTGTTTTGACACTTTCACTTTTGAGCATTTGGAGCCTATGCTGACAACTGTAAATACAACAAAAACGTAGATCAAAACTGGCTAAAAGTTATAGAGCTATATGAAATGTATATTATTCAGTTTAATTGGTTAAAGGCATTCTTTAGATCCATGGGTTCACAAAAAAATGCAAGAATGCCCTGGGTGTAAACCATTGAACTTTGGCAGTTTGATACACATTTGAAGCCACATGCTTAGAAAACAAATGATTCATAAAGATTTTGAAGGTTTGGAATTATTCTGAAAGCACCTGTTGCATATATTGAGTTTCTTCTGTATAAATTGGTTAAATAAATGTTTATGTTATAGTCAAAAGAATTGATAATTAATTGGTATTTGAACATAATTTCTGTGTTAAGTGGACCAGAATAAAAAAAAACAAGCGTTTACAATCAAGCGTTGCTTGTTTGCATCTCTAACACAAGTACTGAAGTTTTGTTCCATTTTGAATCTTTTCCCAGAATGTTCTGGAAGTTGGCGATACCTGCCATTTTGGCATGGACCTTATTCGCATCTACAGAGACCAAGAAGCAACGTCCTCAAGGTTCCATCCCCTCCCCTTACAAGCTAAAGGACAATGATTTATCATCGCCATCCCATACGTTAGCATCACTGCCCCAGCACACTGCATCAGCACGAAGACAGAAAGGTAAACATGACATGCTGTCATCGAGTCGTGAGGCTCTGGTGGTCACTGAGCGCAAGTATCTGAAAAGCGACTGGTGCAAAACACAGCCGTTACGCCAAACCGTGAGCCTGGAGGGCTGCCTGAGCCGAACCGTTATCAACCGGTTCTGCTACGGCCAGTGTAACTCCTTCTACATCCCACGCCACCTGACATCTCAAAGCTCCCATCGAAGTCGGAAAACAGTGTCCACACCAGACCACACCACTTCATTCCAGTCCTGTGCTTTCTGTCGACCGAGCCGGATAACCACGGTCACCGTCCGGCTTCACTGTCCTGGGCTGCAGCCACCATACCGCCAACGGAAAGTGCAGCGGATCAAGCAGTGCAAATGTGTGTCTGTTAATGTCAATGCTGCATACTGAGATGAAACAATGCTTTAGGGTGTTCCTTTTGGAAAAACTGTGGCCGCCCGACAATCAGTGTGTGAAACGTGCCAAAGACAACAGTTAATCAGAAGCCTGGCCACCTTCAATATGTCTGGACTCTACCACAGAATGCTAAGCGGGAATACTTATTAGCTGCCGAGCAGCATTGGAAACAAAGCTGGATTTTTCTTCTTTTCTTGACAATATGAAAGAGCTGAGAGTTCAGTTACATACAAGACCCAAACTGTAAATTGTGTTTTAAATGAACAATGTTTGATCTTTGACCTCCTGAAAGCTTTTCCTTATCAAAACATGGAGTGTCTGTTCTCCTGCTTTACCTCAGTGCTGATTCTCTATAGAGTGCAACAGTCGGGTTCTGGAAGTAGAAATCCTATTCATTTTCTCAATAAGGGAATTGATTTTTTTATTGTTTTTGTGACAGCTTATTAATCTTTTAAGTCTTACTGTGAGCTACAAGTAGCTGTATGATTCTGTTGAAGACATCAGCCTGCATTATGTCTGAGTGTAGAATTCCAGATGAAGAACTGCATTAACCATGATTCTACATGAGTGGATAAAAAAAAATAATAATAATATATATATATATATAAAAAGAATCAACCACTATAATACACAGCAAATCACATTCTCTAAATAATTACTTTGAGTAATTCATTTTCTATACAGTATGACTGAAAAATATCCGCCATGTTGTCAGTCACATGACCGAACAGCATCAGTTGAGCTGCTTAAGCGTGCTCAGTAGTTAGCACTGTCGCTGGTTCAAGTACCAGAAGGGGATTCTGTGTGGAGTTGCAAGTTCTTCGTGTGTTTACGTGTTTCCAACAGGTGCTCCAATTTTCCCCACAGTTCAGACATGCGGTATAGGTGAATTAAATAAACTAAATTGGCCTGTGAGTGTGTGAATGAGAGTGTGTGTGGGTGTTTCCCAGCATTGAGGGTTGCACTCAGGGCTGGGTTGCAGCTGGAAGGTCATCTGCAGTGTAAAACATATACCAGCGCAATTGGCAGTTCATTCCGCTGATAAAGCAGGGACAAAGCTGAAAAAAAGTAAATGACCTGCTTTACATTGATAAATCTCACATGTACTGTAAACACACTGTAAATAAAAATAGTTGCTATTTCAGTGTGTATAGACAAAATTTTTAAATCAATTTTATTTTTATACATAGTAGTTTTTCAATTATACTGTACACATACATCTTTTAGTTCTTTCCTTTATTTTCCCTGCAACAGTGTACTGTCGTGGCCAAAAGTTTTGAGAATGACAAAGTTTGCTGCTAAACTGCTTTTAGATCTTTGTTTCAGTTGTTTTTGTGATGTACTGAAATATAATTACAAGCACTTCATACGTTTCAAAGACTTTTATCGACAATTACATGACATTTATGCAAAGAGTCAGTATTTGCAGTGTTGGCCCTTCTTTTTCAGGACCTCTGCAATTCGACTGGGCATGCTCCCAATCAACTTCTGGGCCAAATCCTGACTGATAGCAACCCATTCTTTCATAATCACTTCTTGGAGTTTGTCAGAATTAGTGGGTTTTTGTTTGTCCACCCGCCTCTTGAGGATTGACCACAAGTTCTCAATGGGATTAAGCTCTGGGGAGTTTCCAGGCCATGGACCCAAAATTTCAACGTTTTGGTCCCCGAGCCACTTAGATATCACTTTTGCTTTATGGCACGGTGCTCGATCGTGCTGGAAAAAACTTTTCCAATTTCCAATATTTATGTAATTCTCAAAACTTTTGGCCACAACAGTACATTTTTGATTGTCAAAACTGTTAAGCAAATTTGGTTTCTTCAAATCATTGTTTGTGATATTTTATCTCACAGCAAAAAAAAAAAGATTTTACTTTAGAAACTTTGTCTTGTTTCTTGTACAAATATCTAAAAAAAAATCTTAAATTAACAAGTAGACAAGTAAAAAAAAAAAACTATTGTTTTCAGAAATGTCAAAATTAAGCTGGGTTTTCATTAAAACAAGCAAAATAATCCGCCAATGTGGTAAATAAAATAATCCTTAAAAAAAAAAAAAGGTTATTTGGCAATCCATTGGCTGATTTTTTTTTGTTATTTTTTTGCCTGTTTTAAAGAAAAACTCTGTATTTCTAAAAACAATCTTTTTTTATTTACTTGTCTAGAAAAAGCTTCTCGATGAGCCTTCCCCCTCCCCCCCCTCTTTGGTTTCATGGCATAGGCCTATAATGTTTTAACAGACTTTAAAAATATTTATGGGACAAATACTTCAAGAAGCAAGGCCACTGAAAAAAAATGAACGAACACTGTTGCACTCTTTTAGTCTTCATACTTGAGATCAGTGGAAAGAGTTTGACCACCATCTATCTTCAACATCTTGTCTAACCTTTACCCAGCCGTTGTTTACATCAGCGCTAATGAAGGACAGAAGACATGAAAGGATGCTGGGTGACTTTGGACCTTATCGACAAGACATTACAGGGGGCGTCCATTTTATTTTGACTAAGGACAGTGGGGGATAAACTATATTTTGACTTGGTGCTGCCATTGGACATGCTACATCTGATGGAAATGATTCTGTTGGTTTCAGTTCATTCCAGACTGGGCCCACTTTAACCCAAACCCAAAGAGACTTTGAGCCTGTTATTATGTCATGATGAGTTATGATGATTCACAATGTGCACAACATAAACAGAGAATGGTAATGTTATAAATCTTTACCTTAATGTCTAACAGACACATTTTCATAATGACAATATTTAACAAAATAGCAAAAAATGTGTAGATTTTACAGAATTTATGACAAATCAACCATAGAAAAATCTATAAATATAAATGTAAAATATATAATGAACATTCTATAAAAAAAATAAATAAATCTATATTATTTCACATTATAATCTTGAGTTTAGCTTTTTTTTTTAACCTTATTCTGCGTTGCGGAAGTGTGCTCGATTTTGCGATTGTTTAAGTACTTCCAATTTAGCTGCCTATGGGAGAAATGACTATAATGAACGGCAGAAAATGATCAAACTACTTGCTCTACAAACAAGTGTGTTCATGACTACTTAAAAAGTAGAATAATATAATAAGAAAATAACAGTTTGCAACAGGAAGCAGCACAACAAGCTGCTTTTAACATATAAAAATCAATAGAAGTGAATGAGACCGGAAGTCTCTAGCCAAAAAGCATCAAATGGCTGCGCCCGCTCATACCTGAAGAATAAGTTCATTATATATGCTTCTTTGTTTGTATAATTCTCTTACAAATTTCTCTGCAGATAACGCCATATTATTCTACACCATGCCAATCATGTTCTTTTCTTAACTGCATACAGCAATAACCATGCATGAAATACAAAGCTGTCAGCTTTTTTAAATTGAAAATACATTTAGGTAAATCATAAAGGTTATTGTAAACAGTGAACTACTGACAACAGCTGTACACACAATATGAAAAATGGCATAATATTTGCATATGTTTCTCAGCAACTGTTCATTAAACACAGTTCTGTTGTTATAGAAACTCACAATATATCATTCAGTGATCTGTAAATTTCACAGGCTGAAGTAGATAAACATCTGAAGAGGAAATTAAAGAATATATATAAAAATGTAAATAAATTGAAAGAATAGTTGAGGTGTAACCTTTGGAATATTTTTTGGCCCCCCTATATGAACCACATAAACATTATATCTGGATATTGCCATTTCTTTTTCATTATTATTTTTTGTATTCAGTTCTTCTTAAATGGCAGTGACACACCAGGTAAGCATAAATATTCAAAGGCAGATTATTATTTTTTTTAAATCTTTTTATTTATTTCTTTTTTATTAAATATTATGGCTTTTACCTTTTCACCTAAAATGTATGGTATGGTATTTTACACCATGTAAATACATATGAAACAACACATCTTTCACTACAGAAAATATGAAAATAAGTGTGCACATTTACATATTCTGTGGGCTGGCCATCGAGTATACTAAATATTGCTAAAAAGTTAATACTAATTAATTACTTATAAAACTAATTCTAAAAAGTGCATTTGTAAAACTGAGAATAAGTTATCTTTTTAGTTTTAAAGGAGGTTCATCCCTCCAGCAAAAGACACTTGCCTGAAACCCTTCATTTGTAGTCCTGACATTATTTATATGATTTAGCTACATTTTCACAATTATTAAACTGTTGCGTCATTTCTGCCCCAAAATAATTGGATAAATGATTTTGTTACATTGAGCAGACTGTTTTACCTTTTAGTTGTGATGCCATAGTTACACATTCAGGTCAGTTTTGACCCAGGGGAGATAAAAAAATTAAAAATAAAATAAAATTGATAAAAAAAGTAAAAGCTTCCCAAAGGATTTACCCCAAAATACCCCATTTTGATCCCCAAAAATCACAATTTCTTTTTCTTCAGATCAGACATTTTTTACAATTATATTTATGCAATATAGCCAATAAATATATAACATAATTCATATAACATATTTCACGTTCAGTTCATTTTAAGACCTGATAGTCTAGTGGACACTGTGCTGACATAGAGGGCAACTGCATAGTGTCTACTTGCAAATCTTTCCTGATCCCCCTCTCTCTCCATTTTCACTTACTGTCAATATACTTTCCTGTCATAACAAAGACCAAAAAAAGATGTTTGTATACATCTTTTGGTGTCAAAATACTGTCAAGTTGTATTAGTGTCAAAAAACTATTTATTTTCCCCATTTCTTACCCACTTGATAGGCATACAGAAATGTTTATTGATAGACATATGCAGTATATGGTTAGGGACATTACTTTTTTTGAGTAATGGTAGAGGCTTGTTTTTTTTCCCCGGCAGGACTGCAAGTAGTTAACCAATCAAAGCATGTTTTTCAGAATAGCACTTCTGTCAGAGGATAAAATAGATGTTGCAGCAATGTAGAGTATGACCTAAAAAAAGGGTAAACACTTTAGTTGAAGTGGTTCATACGACTCTCATGAAACTTTTATATTCATGACATGACACGTCATGAATATGTAGGAGATATTATTTATGTCTATGACAACTGTCTGTATGTGTCATTAGCCAAGTTAGGTCTTTTTAAATGCAACGATGACATTGTTTGAAATGTCTTTGTTATGACAACTTTACATAAACAAATACATCACAACCTTTGCGATTGTCATGATGAGGCTATTATAATTGTGTCATGAATTGTATAATTGTATACAGTAACAGTGCCATTCATATTTTTCTTGGCCTCAACTTCAGTGTTACATGCTGTATATTTAACTTCAAATTTTAACGACAAATTCAGTTTGTTCCACTTTTTTAACAGGAAGTTATCAGTAGCTATGCTTCCAACCAAAGATGCGAATTAAAATTTAACTGGAATATTGCATGAAAGACGTGCGAATAAAGCAATGTTTCCATCCAATGAGTCAAAGCGAACGAAATCACCACTTCCTGATTAACTGGCGCCAAATATCAAAAGTAAAAACGGAATTTGCTGCGGTAGAAGCTGCGTGAATCTTTTCTTAATTTAATAAATTACTTGCGCCTCAGAAGACAATGCCGACACGCAATGAACGCATGGTGGCGTTTGAAGACATGAGATGTGGAGCGCAGATGCTCTTGACAATTCTGGAGGTAATTAATAATATAATAACACGTTTCAGAATGACCAAAACAACATTTTAGATGTTTTACAATGTGGTCATCCTCTTGGTTTGTCCATTCACACACATTTTTATCATCACATGATCTCATAACAAAATCACATTACTTTTTTTAATGCGCATATTGGAATTTGTTTGGTAAAAGTGTTTCTATCGTAGTTTATGCGCATCTTTTCTTATCGAATTAAAAGCTTATCCTACTCAGTTATGCGCATACATTTTTTAATGCGCATTTTCAAAATGTGTGCGCATCTTGGTGTTTCCATCAACCTTTTATTTATGCACATATCCAAAATGCACATAAAAATAGGTGATGGAAACATAGCTAGTTGCCTCATGAGAATCATGTTTATGACAGATTTATGACAAGCTATGATGTCTTGCTAATGTAAAGTTGTCATGACAAAGACAGGTTGTGATATTTGTTATATATTTGTTTATGTCACATTGTCATCTTTGCATTTAAAAAGACCTAACTTAACTAATGACACTTAATGACAGTTGTCATAAGCATGAATAAGAGCTCAATATTTGTGACATGGCATGTGATGATTAAAAAGTTGTCACGTCAGTCTTATGAATGCCCTTTCAAATAAAGTGTTACCAAACAGGTAAAGCTTCTAAACTTTATGGGCACTTCAAGCTTGGATTGTCATTACATGAAAATACAGAAATGACAAATGTATTCAGGTCATACAATAACATTAAACCTTTTTAATCTCATGGCTATTAAGTGTACACTGAAGTAACTTATTATTATTATAAAAAAAAAATAAAAAAAAAGAACAAACAGACACAAACAAGTCTTGAGGGATTCGGTACAGCAGAATTTCACATCTTCTGTCCCAGCTTAGCTTTCTGTGAGAGGGAAGAACCACAAAACATTATGCAGTAATAAGAATTTAGAGTTGTTCATTGCTTATAATGTGAATCACAATAAAAATGCATGTAATGTTTGTAAAACGTACGATTCCTGATGCATGTTTAGGTTTTATGTTGTAGGTAGCCTTCTCTCGTGCTTGTCTGAAAGTCTCTTCTGCAGCTTTCAACCTAAAAGGTATGCAAAAAATTTGAGTGAAAACAATCAGGCAAACGAAACGGTAACAAGAAGCAAATTACTCCTCACCGCTCCTGCAGGAGGTTTTTATTCTCTCTCTTCCACAGCTCCTTGAAATCTGACGAAAACTCGTGCCACACTGTGAAGAATGTGTTCGGTGAAACCTCTTTCTCTCCTGCCTTAGGCTTGACCGAGAAAAACACGCTCAGCTCCAGAAAACTGGAGAGCATTCAGAGAAAAGCATGACACTACGAACAAAATATTACTAAATAAGATTAGAAAGTTTACACTGAGGAATTGTGAAATTGATCGGCTTGCTTCAAGCATGTGAAATGTGAAATTTTAGCTTGTAAAAATAATGCTCTTACACAAAGAACGACAAGTGTAATTTCTTTTTCGCCCACAGCAATCTTTTGGTATGCATTAGAATAAACTGCGGCAGTCAGACGATGAACACAAAGATCTTTCAAATTAATTGACGTGTAATATTTGCTTTTTTTTCCAGTCCGAGAGCCAAGATTTTGAAAAGAGACAATCTACTAAGTGTCAATCAATATGAGTGAATTGCACTATTAGTAGCAGGAGTGATGGAAATACGTAGTAAAGAGAGTGAAGGACAGATGGACACACTCAGAGAAAACATGACCAATATGATGCAGTAATAAGTCAACAAGAGAACTGGCTCAATTACAGCAGCAAGAAAACTTACATCCTCTGCGTGTCAGTGAGCTGTTTTTCCTGGAGCTCCAGCTCTGTTTTGGCTGTGGGGGTAAAAGGACAGAAACACTGTAAATGTGACACCGTATTGTTTTATACTTTTAAAATATGTATATGTACTGCTTGTCATCGAATGAAACATGCTACCATAAAAATGTTATCAATGATTTGTTCCAGTTTGAAATTCGAATCTTTTGAAGGTCTTTTCAGGTTATGATCTTTACGACAAACATGAGCCCTTCAAAATCCGACTGTACATAAGCCCGCTGTAATCCGCTGACATAAAATATCAAAGAGGAGATCATTGTGAATCATATTTGTGAATATTCTCCTTGTGAACATTTGATGAGGGGTAGTTTGACTGCAGAAGGAGAAGCGGGTCTCTGAAGTCATTACCGCAGTAATGTCAGTGTCACTTCATTTACTGCTGCTTGGAGAGTCTCCTGTGATTTACTAATAAATTGAATGACGAGCCCAGTGTTCTCAGCAACCACAATTCTGTGCAAGCAGAGAATCCCCAAAACAAAGATCACTTCAGTTCCCACCTCCTCTGGCCCCAACATGAGATCTACAGCTCATTAAACTGATTTAAAATGTTGCTCAATACATTTGTTCTTCTAGAAAATCATGATAGTGGTGATTGCTACCATTAGAGCTCATACTCAAGTGTTTGAGCCATTGAGCATATTGCAATTTAATGTGTGGCTCCAACATCATAATTTGTATAATATGAACTGTAATATGAACACCAAAGATAACTAAAACTGACTTGGTGAAGAAAGATGTGAAATAATGTGATGGAGGCAGTTACATGTGGAGATTTAGAGATTGAGCTTCGTTGCTGGTGTGCAGTTTATTAACTGTTACAATATAGACTATATTCTAATCTAAATAAAAATAACAAAGGTCAAAGGCACAAACTGGTCTAAACTTTGAAACTTTCTAAACAAAAGTCACACAGGTTTGGGCCATTCCTCAAACTTACCACAAACCACAAAGCAACACTACAATTTCCACAACCACTGAGCATTTCCTATCAATCACCTGACAACCCACTAGCAATCATTCAGAACACCCCAGCACCACAAGGTAAAACCTTAGCAACCCCCTACATTGCCAAAAAGTCATTAATTGCTTCCCAAATGACAATCTCAGCAGTGTAATGCATATGTTTAGTGTCATCCCAAAGGAAACACTAAAGTTTTTTTTTTTATTTACCAGAAATTCAAACCATTACCCAATCAACGTTTAGTGGTCACCAAATTATTAAAAAAAAGAAAGACCAAACTACAAATATTCACGACTAGAACTCCTTTCACCAACAAGAGGTGATGTAATCATTGCTTGCAAAATTCTAAATAAATAAAGCAATCCAACCTTATCCAATAATAGTTCCTCCCCTTCCACTAAATGAGCATAGCTGCAATCTTTGAGTGCATAAAGTGTTCAGCATTCCACACTTCTTTTTATCGGTTGAATCTGTGTATTGAAAGTGCACTTATTCTTTTTAGATTTTTGGTCTGAATGCACTGTTTAGACTATTTATACTGCAACATGACATAGAAAAGGGCATAAACGTGATTTGGGACAAACCTACTGTATTAACTACAACACAATAACCCAGTGTCACGTCTGGTGTGTATGTTGTTTCCATGTGCTTCTATTGTTATCATGTGACTCCTTTGTTCTGTTTTCCTGCCATTAGTTAATGTTCATTAGTTTCACCTGGGTTTCTCCCCTGTGTGTTATCAGTTTAATCATGTCCCTTGTATTTATACCCCTGACTGTGTTTAGTTCCTTGTATGGTATTTAATTGTCGATTCCAGTGTCTGAAGTGAGTGTTTGTCAAATAAATCTGTGTATTTTAATAACTCCTGCGATCCAGTGCGTCTCTTTACAGAGTGAAAGCATGACACCCAGAGCACCCTAAAAACCACAAGGAAATTTACTTGACAACCAGCTACAGTAGAAACCACTCAGAACACCCTAGAGATCACACAACAACAACCTGACAACAACCCACACTTAATAGAACCTAACAACCATTTATTAACCAACTCATAACATGCTAGAAACCAAAGAGCAACACCATGGAAACCAAAATGAAAGGCCTATTAACCACTTAGTAACCCTCTAACAACCACCCAAAATAACCTAGCAACCACACAGTAACACCCTGGCAATGACTCACACCACCCCAAAAGCCCTAGCAACTGTATCAGGACCATCTAGCAAACACAATACAAAGCTATCACAACCACACATATATCCCTGGCAACTCCTTAGCAACTTTACAGAACATTCTAGCAACTACAAAGCCATACCCTAGCAACAAAATAGAATTAGTCCCATTGGAACCAATTGGTATTTACTTAGTAACCAACCAGAACATCTTAGCAACCCAATAACAACACTCTGCACTCCAAAAAATGTTGGGTTATTTCAACCCAAATTTGAAATGAAAAACAGACACACAACTGATTAAAAAAAAAAAATAATGTAGAGCTTTAAACCACCAGTTGGGTTTGTCCATATTTTACCCAAATTCTAAATATAACTCATCATTTGTAGAGTGAACCAATAACCAAAGAACACAGAAAGCCACCTAGCTAACGCAAAACAAGAACAACACACTACACTAATTTAGTGATGAAAACTATACTAAAATCCATATCAACCACTTGGCAACCAGTAGCCACACAGAAACACTATAGCAAGTATGTAGAAAGTCCTATTGGTAGTGCCATAACAACCAGACAGAACACCCTAGCAACCACATAGCAACACCCTGACAACCACCAAAAAAAGGATTTATGAGTTTTGCATGGAGCACTCAGAATTGCCATGCTTTTTAAACATACGGAACCATCAAATGACTTGGTATTACCATCTCACATTATAATTGTGCTAATGTATTGCCACAGTACTGTTTGTACTAAAATGGCTCATCCGTTACTGTAGCTCTTCTAGAGTTTTCCCCATCTTCCGTACCTGTTACTGTGGTAAATCGATTATCACATTGTTTCTCAGTGACCATGCAGGCCAGTGGTAACGGTACAACATTAAAAATGATATCAGCAGAGCAAGCGTAGACCAAACAGCACAGAGACCATCTCTCACACACATCCGCACACCCGCCTCACTCCATTTTTTCTTCCTCTCTTCCTCTCTGTAGTTAATTTCATGCTCTGAAAAATAAACAGTAGTGGTTGAAGCGCTGGAGCCAGAGACTGTTACTCTCCTGGAGTTTCAAAAATCATACAAATAACACAAAATAAGGCCGGGTCTTTTTTTTTCCCTCCAATCTCCATTCTCTAACTGGAGGCAGTGTTGAAGGTGGTCTTTCCATGGTCATGTCACCCATCTGAAAGCTCATGAAGGAGACCCACGAGTCTCCAGATCAAAGCAGTAGAGACGTTCAGCGAAGACCCCACCCTGCTGCCCCTGCCGCCACTGCACATGTGGCTTTTGTTACCGAGACCAATTTGAATACAAAGAAAGAGAGACGGCAACACATTCAGCATTCGCTAAAGCCTGTCGTGAAGCAGAGAATGAAAAATAGAGAGACAACTATACAGAGACGCTCCAAGTTGAGCGATGGAAAAAGAAGGTTACGGCATGGCGACTGAAGATGATTGGAGTGCGAAAGACGTAAAGAGGCCAGGCGAAATGTGGAGGAAAATAAAGTGCTGACAGGAACAGTCTTCAGTGCCACAGACAGATCAGGCCAGTTGAGTCAGACACATTTAGAGGAAATAAACAAGAGGACAGAAACCGTACAAACAGAGATGGATCGAAGCAGAGATGGAGAACAGAGAAGGCAAATAAACAAGATGGAGAGCAGCTATAAGAAAACACAATCACCAAATTGTTCAGCTCCACTTCATCAGAGAAAGAAAATACCGAAATGCGATTAAAGCGCCGGGATGGAACGTGGGTAAAATTAGTGAAAGTAATAGAATTAAGGACTCTCACATTTCATGTCACTAGCTTTATACAAATAATGTAAAGCAATTGAGTCTAGTTCAGGCCAGATATATTTCCCAGAATCCTTGTGGGCCCTGTCACATTTATTTTTTAACACCTCATCTCTCCTCTCACACAGGGTCACTGTACATCCATCCCAAAATTATTTAGACTTTAATTGATTCCCAGGGTGATGCATGTAAAGGAACATTTGGATGGCTTCATTTTAATAAAACATGTTCAGATGAAGGAGTGATGTCGTTTTATTTATTTAGCCAATACTGTTGTTTTTCTGGAAAATATATTCTGATTAAAAAGAAATACTGAATATGGCTATATTTGAACATAATTATTCCATTTAGAATTATTAGGTGGTTATTCTGGAAAATATATTGGCATGAAAAATAAAACCAATTTAAAAGCTGAAAAAGAGGACTTTTTGCTCTGAGGATTTTTAAAGTGCTCTGTATTCAGATTATTAAAGAAAAAAAAAGAAATATATTGCTAATATCTGCGTGCTAATATTACTTTAGTTTATCGTTTATATCCATAAGATGCCACAGGGAAAAATTTTCCAAATGTAAAAAAAAAAAGACCAAAAAAAAGTCAGTAAACGATAACATTACACCATGTACACATTAAAAAAAATATCTGGGCCTTCTTCTTTCTTTTTTTTACCTTTAGTTAGAAAATCTTCCATTTTGTCCTTAAAGGGCTGCAGGTGCTCATCAGACGAGATATTACACACCTTTTCTGTTTCTCCAGAACAGGCTGTAAAATAGAACAGAACAGGAACACAGATGAAAAAGAAAAACTATTATTTTAAGGAGCTGAGGAGCTGTTTATTTTAACTATACAAAATACAACATCCTTTTCTATTTCAACAACTTTTTTTAGAAATATCTTTAGAAATACAGTAATGACCACAAGTCTTTATAAAGAAGTGGTGGTACTAGCCAATCTAATAATAATAATTAAATAAAAAGATGATTATGACCTCTGTGACATTCTTTAAATTAATGGCTCTTGAAGTAGGTGTTCACAGAGAATCATTTTTTTGGTTCCCTAAAGAACTGTAAATGTAATGTTCTCTTTAATAAAACAAACATATTTTTATTTAATTGCATTTTACATTTTAATAATCTAAAGAGTCTCTTTCCACTATAAATAACTTTTTGTGGAACAGAAGGTCTTCGCTTATGCCAAAGGTTGTTTATGGAACCATCAATGTCAATAAACATTAATTTTAAAGATAAAGTTTAAAAAAAGTAATCTTTATTCTGGTATGTTAAATGATAAACGCAAGAGCTGTAAATCTGAGCAATCAGTCAAATTCAAGTGTGTTCCCGCTGTAAAACTGGCCCCAATCGGTCTGTACTTGTTGTCTCTATGGTTCCAAAACTGTGTTTTCAGTGATGCAATAGAAGAGCCAGTTTTAGTTCCTCAAATAACCTTTCTGTGAAAATAAAACATGTTTTTCTTAGTGTGGAGATTTATCTGAAGAATCTTTTTCCACTATGAAGAATGGTAACTTTCTTTTTCAGCAATATATGACAAGACTTTGTGACACTTAAAAGTTCACATCTTCAAGTGAAGTCATATTTTTAGTTTATGAATATATTATTGTCTCATTTTCAAACCGTTTTTTCTTTCAGCCAAAAACTGATACCTTTTTTCAACTGTCCTTGTATCCCTATTTTTATTTTATGTATTGTAAGAGTATGCACTTAAGTTTGCAGAAAAAGCTATGCTTTCCATTTCTTGCCTCCTCACTACCACCATGGAAATGTATTAGCAGCTCTTACAGAAAAATCATGAATGTTAAAATCACATGAAATATATGTGTTTTGGAACATTCATGTGAATAAAACGTGTGATCACATTTTTTTTTTACATGAAAATGTTTAAAAACCTTTTTACAAAAATAAATAATAAAATAATGTGTGTTCCCCGTGTGTTTCATGTGTGTTTTGTTTCATGTAGTTTTAATATGTGAAGCATGTGCTCACGTGATTTTTCTGTAAATGAAGGAAGCTTCACTATTTCAAATATTTCAAAAAGTCTTATAGAGATGGCACTTTTTATGGAAATGGTTTATGGAACCATCAAAACCTGTATATTTAAGAGTGGTGTTACAACTTCCTCGTCTGCATTTCACAGACATATCAGTATCCAGAAAAATGTGCTCTCTGTGACCTGTGCAAAACAGATGCTAATGAATCCCATTTGATGAACCTTTCGTTCTCTTCTGTTGACTCTACACCTGCTTGTCACACTCCATCACTACAGCTGGTGATGGATCACAGCCTCACATGCCAATCAGCGCAATGCAAACACAGTCAAGCTAATGTCCCTGCCAGCTGGATCAAGGGCTATGTGAAAGCGAGGACCTGCATAACTCTGTGCCCGTTCCAGCTGTCAGTGTCGCACATCTGCTGTAGCGCTTAGCTTAGCCTGCTAATGTAGCGATGATCCATTTATTGTATGAAACTGGCTTAAGAAAGAAGCCATGCTTATTGGGCCACAGGGAGATTTTAGGGACATGAACTGTGGAGGATTCAGAGAAGCGCCGAACATTGCCAGAGAAGAAATATTTGCCTGCGTTAAACAAACGTAGGCTTGATCTGTTCCACAGGTGTACGCCAAAACGATTTAGCTAAGCATACAAGCTCTGGAAAAGTACATTTTCGATTTTT
The DNA here is from genome assembly GCA_903798115.1 of Danio jaintianensis. Taxonomy (NCBI): domain Eukaryota; kingdom Metazoa; phylum Chordata; class Actinopteri; order Cypriniformes; family Danionidae; genus Danio; species Danio jaintianensis. The sequence goes on along the minus strand of CAIGQV010017386.1, from coordinate 17,444,704 downwards.
CAAACACATGTATAGTGGGCCTAACTAATTAGCTTTTGAAAGATTAACAATGCAAATCGGCGACCAGGGATTCGAGCTAAGGCAAGCACAAATATGGCTAACAGCATGGGAGAAGCTAATAGGCTGTATAGCGATGCATCAAACGGACCATCCTTCAATCGAAATGTCCATGAGCCAATCCATCAGATATGTTTGACTGCTTCGAGTGCAACTAAAAAGGCTTGGAGGTTATTATTTTTGTGTGGCAGACAATCTCACTCTGGATAAATGATTGATGGTAAATGTGTTTTTGATGTAGGGCAGTGTTCTAATTTGACCACATCAACATCCACAAGTGTTTCTTTCGAGGAGCTAAACAAGCCAAACATGCCGACAGAGGAATGTGAGTATTTCCACATCTGTGCGGGTGTGTATGCGTGTGTTTTGTGTTGGCAATGAAAATGTTTGCAGGGATTTAAACTCGGCTTTGAGCATGTAATCGGATTCTTACACCTCATTCACACTCTGTCGTGCACTTAAGCTGGGTCGTGCAACCTTTGACTTTTGGCACAAAGCCGAACCAATCTCACTAACCTCCTGAAGACCCTGATAAATTGCTTTACTGGTCAAGGAGCAAAGCAAACGCTGCTTAAGAGGCAGTTTAAGCCCTGTACCTGCCTGCTCGTTTCATAATAATAATAAATAAAAAAAAACATACATGAAAGCTGATGCTTACCTTCACAAAATCGTAAACCAAAATTATGAGGATTTAAATTTAAATAAGAATCTCTAACAGTTATATGAAACTCAAACCAATCAAAATAATTAGAATTTCGCCAGTATATACTAATTTGCATAAACATTCAGATTTTTTTCTATCTATCTATCTATCTATCTATCTATCTATCTATCTATCTATCT
>CAIGQV010017386.1:17429500-17443794 GCA_903798115.1 Danio jaintianensis | reverse complement strand
ATCTATCTATCTATCTATCTATCTATCTATCTATCTATCTATCTATCGATACTGTAGATAGATAGACAATTTTTTTTTAATTTTATTTACTTACAGAGGAGAAACAGTGATTTAAAGAGTTTTAAAGATAGAATAAATTCTGTACTTAATTTTTTTCAACTACATATTCAACAGAGTCCTAAAAACAAATAACCGTTTACACAAAAAATATTAGGCATGACGGCATTGATAATACAAAGAAATGTGTCTTAACAACCTTTTGTAACATTATTGTATACATATAGAGATAATTCACCTGCAGAAACCGAGAGTTAAGTGCTTTAGGCCTGTAGGAACAGGTAAGCCCGCTAGGAAAAGTGCTGAAAATGACCCTCTCTCTCATTTATTTACATGCTGGGGCCTTTAACAAAACACATTTGCAGTATTGATCATTGTGGCAGCCAGCTGGGGGCTCAATAAAAACAGCCATTTGAAAATCAATGAGCCTTCTAAAGGAGAACACGGGTCACTGGCGCTGGTGTATACAAACGAAACATGTCTGTGTGTTTTTGTATATGCACACTTGTATGAGTTGTCAATATGTCTATATGTCCACATGTGTTAGCACACATGTGACACCATGTATATGCATGGCTTGTGTGTATTAATCTTCTCCATCTCACCATTTAGATCTTTCCGTAGCTTGCGGAGGTCACGTTGAAAATCTTCAAACTTCATCTGCGATGCCTGAAATAGATCCTGAGGTTCTGGAAGTGGATACGCGCACGTTTCTTTACCTGCATCCTGACACACAAACAGTGGAAAGTCTAAACCGTAATCATACAAAAAATAAAACAAAGAATGTTGTGTTTATGAGATCATATCTCTGGGCAATTGATTATTTTATTTAAATGTGAATTCTGTTCAAATGGATCGGTGTGCAAAGATCATTATAATTCCAGAAACAATAAAAAACATCAAAAACAACAAATCAATCTCAATATCGCTTCATCTGTCAGAGATCAGAGCTGCTCGCATGAATACACACACATGCACACACGCTCTCCTTATTATTTGCCCAATGCTAGAAGCACTTCAACAACCTGTGGATCATATTTTATCAATTTGGACATGGCCTCATAATCACAACATCTGGACCCACTGTTGACGGTATTTATAATACAGCCTTTTAATCTGCGTCCAAAAAGGGCATCGAGCAATCAGAGGGCTCTGCTCATTCACAGCGGCCATTTGTCTATATGTGAAGGGAAAGCAAGGCAAATCAAAGTGATGAAACCAAAAACAAAGCCACATTTTTTTTGTCTACCATTATAGGTTATTTAAGGGACCTGGGGGTCTGTTAGTCGAGCCAATGAAATAAACAGTTGGCTAAACCTACCTCATCAAAGTGTCGCAGATAGTAAGCAACTATGTAGGACAGGAGGCTCTGAGAATTATCCTGATGAAGCGAGAGGAGGAGGAGACGAGAGATGGAAATAAACACAGGAGAATAATCATTTTTCATGTTTTGCTATTGTATACACTATTTTAGCTCAAAGACATGCTGGCTTTTTTCCTATTCACATGTGTGCATTCACAGACCACATAAGATGTGAATATAGGCTACTTCTTTGGCATAATGCTGTATGGACTGCTCAGTGTGATACTAGAGTCCATTTATGACCTAGTTAATGGAGACCACTAAACAATTGCATGGAGTTTCTATGTGCTGGTCTAGCTGGTGGATCTGCAAAGCCAACAAAATGCTTATTTAACCAGATAGTTCAGCTATAATTAAAGTTCTGAAACTGCTCATCCTCATGTCATTTCAGAAACAAGGGGGCAGTGCATCTCCTAATGAGCTGCAAACAGGTTTTATAAAAGGATTGTTATTCTTAAAATAATAATAATAATAACAATAATAATAATAATAATAACACATTTTATTTTATATAGCGCCTGTAAAAGTAGCATCCCAAAGTGTTTTACATACACAAAATAAGTATAGATGTTAAATATACATAAAATGTCACTGCTGAAGGCACCAACTAGACAAAAAACAAAGCCAAGATGATACAAAACAGAAAGATATTAAAAATCACATTAAAATATCACATAAAACTACCATAAAAAAGTAACTCTGGGATTCAGCATTCCAAATATCAAAGGGCAGAGAATTCCACTTATTAGGTGCCAATGAAGAAAAGGCCGGATCTCCCACAGATTTTAGTCGCATTGACTTAAAGGTCCCATGAAATTACAGTTTTTTAAATGTTAGTATCAGTATTGTTAGTTTTTAGGATATCTATATCTATAAGCTAGTGTGCTCCAAAACAGTGACAAAATTTGCGTTTAGAAGATATAAAACTGACATAAACATGTAAGGCTTGTAGTTTGTCACTGCCACCTAAATGGATCAACGTTTTTTTCCACGTCACCTTATACTTCAGTTTCTCATCAAATCATGACCAATCAAATGCTCTCTGGTATCTGACATGCCTCGCCCTCTTCAAGACGCTTCACATTTGATGCACTTGAGCTCAACCACTCTCACTGGCAGAGCGGTGATAAAGCAAAACGCTATTGGCTGTTTTTTAGAAAGGGGAGGAGCTACACTATGTCCCACGCTCTCTTCATGTTTTGGTTGAGATTACATCAAACATCGAATAAAAATGCACATTTCAAAGCAGTTCACGAGACCTTTAACATTTAAAAGACCAACATCAGACGAGCGTAAAGCACATGCAGGGGTATAAGGTACTGTAGTAAAAGCTCAGGCTGTATTAAAAGCTTGCACTGTTTTTGCATGGCAAATGTGACAGGATACACATTAATATCCACTGCTGTATGGATATCCGTTATGTTAATGTACAAAATAAACCTGATTTAACGTCCACAACCCGGGATTGAAGCGTCTTCTTTTATAATTGTACTGACACGTGGCTGTGGTGATAAAGTAAAGCTGAAGTAAATCGCTGTAATTCATTACAAACATGCACTGTTTTAAAAACGTGTTAAACTTGTAAAACTCACTCTTGCTCACATTTGATGATGATTGATGATCCTAGCAAACTGAACAGATCTTTTATTCCCGGTTGCTTTGCGTCCTGTCTTGTTGATATGATTATACGCGTTACTACGAAGACATGTTAATACGCAGCTGTCAATCAATTCGGTGGGCGGGGAAACCGCACTCCTACGTCAAGTTGCGGTCGGCCTCAAAACGGGAGGGATTTGGATGCTATTTTAACGTCAGGAAATTTTAAAAAAGAGACTTATTGTCTTTATATCACCCCAATATGACTGTGGACACACTATACCTACACACAGTTCTGTCAAAACAGCTTAAAAAAGATGATTTTCATCATAGGTGCCCTTTAATAAATGTTGCACAGAAAATTGGTGTGATATTGTTTGAGACTCCACTGACTTGCATTGCATGGACAAGACAGACAGAAACATTCTTTTGTGTCTGACAGATAGTTAGGAACAGCATGAGGGTGGATGAGTGATGACAAAATTTTCATTCCTGGGTGAACTGTAACTTTAAACTAATGTTAGGGATCTGGTTTTTACTTACACTGCTCTTGACATCTTTTAACTTGGGCAATATGTCAAGAGAAAATCCGTCTGCCTGTCCTCTGCTCCGGTTGCCCCCATTCATGATGTTCCCGAAAGCTAGAACCAAACCTAGAACCTGCAGGACAGCTTGACCTGATTGTAGAGCCTGTAAAACAAGTAGAGGGAGAACTCAGGAGTGAGATGTTTTCTACACTGCTTTCAAGATGAACTTTTAACTTGAAATATGACAATGGTAAAGCGATCTGTCTGGTGTACTTCTCACCGTACAGACTCTCCCAAGTGTTTCTAGCTTGCGCTGAACGGATGTAACACACTCTGTGAAGGTGGACTGGAAGAGAATACAGAAAACCCGCTCTGAGAACTGAGGAGCCTCTGACAACTGAAGCAGAAACCTGAAGGAGAGAGACGCAAAAACAGAGAGACAGTCAAATGAGTGAAATGCAGCGAATAAGACAACAAATAGACTAGAAAGACAGGGATGGACATATGGGTGGACGGATGGATGGACGGACGGATGGATGGATGGATGGATGGATGGAAAAATAGTTAGATACTGTATATGGTTAGACAGACAGGCAGACATAAATTGACGGACAGACAGACAGACAGGTAGATAGATACTGTTCAAACAGAGAGAGAGACAAATGGATGGTATAGTATATATATAATGGATGATATAGTTGGATATATTGTCAGACAGACAAGGATAGATAGATAGATAGATAGATAGATAGATAGATAGATAGATAGATAGATAGATAGATAGATAGATAGATAGATAGATAGATAGATACTGTTCAGGCTTGTCCAGTGGTTTTGGTTTTTCTTTGTCTTTTGAAGACTTGACATGTTTCTCGATCTGATCCATCTCTTCTTTCTGAGCTCTCTGTGATGTTGACAGAGGAACAGAAAAAAAGTACACTGAATAAAGGGAAAGTGTGATTCATGTTGGCCAAAAAACTTGTTGAAAAACTTGTTATAAAACATTTCATAACCATCCAACAGTGATATAAACTCTAATGAGGGATAACAATGAGTGTGCAGCCAGCAAACAAAGTGAGATCGTGGAGTAAGGCAACATCAAAAAAGAGAAAAGAGAGAACAAGTAAAAAAAAGATGGGATATACTCTCTCTCCTCTCTGTGTGTGTGTGTGTGTGTGTGTGTGTGTGTGTGTGTGTGTGTGTGTGTGTGTGTGTGTGTGTGTGTGTGTGTGTGTGTGTGTATGAGGGGTGTTCTGTGGTTTTGGTTGAAGGAGTCAGAGACAGCGTGGAGTCTCGCACACTAAAGAGAAACAACCTCAACATTTAAACTCAACAACAGCGCCTCAAGCTACAGCGGAACGGGTGGGTGGATTGGAGGAAAAACAGAGGGATGGAAGGAAAGATAGTTTTCAAGAGAAACGTACTACACATGCACATAGTTCCAGGCACATAAATTGTTAACGGTAAGTCATTAGCGTTACGTACAGCCCTCTAGTGGTTAAAAATGAAACTTAACAATGTGTTTAGCGGAAGAACATTGTTGTGGTTGTGCTTCAGCAGATGCATGTGGTTGAAGGCACCGATGAACAGCATGAATACAGGACATATTAAGAGACCATAGACAAAAAAATACATTTACAAAATTATTTGTTTACAACCCGTGATTCCCCAGAGGTTTTTCAGCTCCATTACACACACAGCTGGAACTACTTGTCTCAGCTGATGTAATGTGACACACACAGGTGAATGACACTCAATGGTCCTTAGGGAATGATCAATTACCAATATTATTATTATTAGGTGGTATTATAATCAATGTTAAAAAATGTTTTTTTTTTTTTGCTGTTCATATTTTTTATAGAAACTGTGATAAAGTTTTTATAAGCTATTAGAATCAACCCACTGTAAAAAGTAATAGTTGACAGCTTAAAAAAGTGAATAAACCCATTGCGTTACATTTATAAATTAAATGAACTACGTGCATAATTATAATTAATATACTGTAGTAAAGTTCGTTTTGTGGGAAGAAGAAGACAGGGTCGGCGGTATCAGGTAAGCACAAATATTTTATTTTCTCGTTTTTCTTTCTCTCTCCTGGCACTCGTGCGTGTGTCTCAGGCTCTCTCCTCCCCCTTGGCTGCTCATTCTTCTCTTATGAGGGTGTCTCTCCGGCCCAATTACTAGAAAATACAGGTGTTACTGATTATTTACGATTGGACCACTGACCAGCCGCCGGTGTCTCCGCTTGCTCTCCCCCCTTTTTGGGTGTTCGATCATGTCTTCCCCACCACATATACAATTATAAAAACTAAGTTAAGTCAACAATTTCAAGTTACAATGGAATATCAGCTTGTCGCTTTTAAGGGGTTTACTCACTCGCAAAGTAACTAATCACATTTTACAGTGCAGAAAGTTCACAATATTACAATTTATTTGTATTTGTAACTTTACAAAAGATCTGCTGCGTAAAGCTAGAGTAGTTGATGGCTCATTCCACTGTGGCGACCCCTGATAAATCTGTGAGTAAGCTAAAGGAAAATTAATGAATGACTTGAAGGAAAGTCTTTACTTTTACTTTTGATCAATTTAATTTGTCCTTAAATAATAAAGTATTTTTAAGGAAAAAGTAACTGAAGGATCCCAGCAGGCACACAGCGTCATAAGACGTTATTATTAGGTTAGATTTAGGCTGTGAAGTCGGGTGACAAAAATTCAATGTCTAGCCAGCTTCAAAGGACAATGTTATTTTGATGTCCAATAACAATGTAAAATGACATTGATATTTGGTTGATTTTAGATTGTGTTGGAAAGTGACCAAAATCCAACGTCGAGCCAACATCTTAAACCAACATATATTGATGTCAAATACTGACATTTATTTGTCAGGTTTGGCAACCAAAATCCAACGTCTGATAGACATCATAGTGGTAACGTTGTGGTAGACGTTGATATTTTGTTGTTTTTAGGTTGCGTTGGAAAGTGACCAAAATCCAACATCTGTCCGATGTTGGACACTGACCGATTTTCATTTCCACCCAAAACGAAACGTCCCCACGACGTTGGGGTACAACGTCAATCTGAAAGACTGGAATAATGATGCTGAAAATTCAGCTTTCAATCAGAGATAAATAATTGAAATTGTGAAAATAAGTGAAAACATTAAAATAGAAAACCATTATTCATTCATTCATTCATTCATTTTCTTTTCGACTTCCTTCGAGTTCCTTTATTAATCTGGGGTTGCCACAGCGGAATGAACCGCCAACTTATCCAGCATATGTTTTACACAGCGGATGCCCTTCCAGCTGCAACCCATCACTGGGAAACTTCCATACAGACTCATTCATACACATACACTACGGACAATTTAGCCTACCCAATTCACCTATAGCGCATGTCTTTGGACTTGTGGGGGAAACCGGAGCACCCGGAGGAAACCCACGCGAACACGGGGAGAACATGCAAACTCCACACAAAAACGCCAACTGACCCAGCTGAGGCTCGAATCAGCGACCTTCTTGCTGTGAGGCGAGCGTGCTACCCACTGCGCCACCGTGACGCCCAGAAAACCATTATTTTATACTGAAATAATGAATCTCACTATTATTATTTTCATTGTTTTTTTCTGATCAGATAAATAAAAACTTGTTTCTGACAAACAATTGACGGCTATTAAAAATAATACTTTGAGCAAAATTACAAGATACCCCACATATATGGCCACATATAATAATCAGACATGTTTAAGAGAGCATTCTTGTGTTAATATGATTTGTGGTTATGACGGCCTGTCTTTATCTCGTCATAATGACATGCAGACTTGCTGACATACAGAAAATGGACCTCTTGCGTTGACAGCAAGATTTATGACTGTTGCTGAAGTGCTAACGGCCATCAATGTTGTGCAAACTCATCAGGGCTTAAAGAAGTGAAGAAAATCAGCATTTTAGCAATCGGTCGTTTAACGCGTGATTCGCGGATCTTCCAAGTAATAGGTTTGATTTATGTCGCCATGTCAAACTGACGTAACTGCAATTGCCAATAAGTTGCATAAGTTACAAATCCTTCTTTTTTTCTCCCTGGTTTTTGAACTCATAGTTTGAGGAGGGAAACCTCATCCTCTCCATTTGTCTTCCCGTCTGTCGTCAGTTTCATGTCTGCGGGTCTGTCTGTTTCCCTCAGACAGTGACACGCAGCCTGGCTCCATGGTAAACCTGACTCATTCCAGCGGCGTTTGTGGCCTGCGTGTTTGTTTTGGTATTTAACACACATTTCCGAGGCTCTCTTTTGGAGTGGACCAAGTCGAGGCAGAGCTCCAGGGTAAATCCCGTCCAGAACTTGAAGAGTTTAATGATATAAATGGAATTCATACTTCATATGGCTTGCCAGGATTCGTCACGATTGCTTATGTGGACTGTCACGTCTTGTCATGTTGCGCACTTACGTTTTCATACAGAGCCTGGATCGTCTCCAGATCCACCACTGTGCAGTCCATGTTCAAGATGGCTGAGGAGAAGAAGAAAAATAATGAGAGAATCCATCACTGACTGACCAGTATTTAGATTTATGCTAATGGTTTCTCAGATAAAGGCCTTCTTTTACTGATGCCTCTGGATGCTCTTAGTTTCTCTGCTAAGGAAATCTATGAAAATTAAGGTACAGTGTTTGTCAACTGTCTGAAAATTAAAACAATTAAGACAATTTATTGCTAAAATACCAAAACACATTTTTAATGATATAACAGCTCAATAATATATTATCTGAGTCATTCTTAATTAAGTAGTGATAACAAATTATCACAATGTCTACCAACCAAAACATTAAGTTTCACAATTTAGAACAAATAAATAATTTAATATGTAATATATTCAATAATATGGATTAATTTTAAAAATATTTAAACACGTTTATTTAAATTATTGAATACATTTAGTTTTTAGTATTTAATAAAGTATTTTGAATTTTAAAAATCAAAATGTTTTTTCTTGAAATAAATACTTTGCTTCAACAAAAACTAAATTCAGTTGTTCAGTAAATTCAATAAAGTTGCAAAATATTTTTACTTCAAATAAAATATACAATATAATACAATATACATGGCTCTTTGAAAATGCCAATTTGTTTATGTTTATTATTTTTATAGTTATACAGTATATAATTTCAAACATCCCTCATTTCATTATTTTTAGTCATTTGAAAATAAATCAGAAAGCTTATTAAATTATTTAATAACATAATGATGAAATAATAATTTTATTTAAAAACAGAACAATAAGAAAATGTTACATTGTAATATTATTGTATTGTATTTTAACATACAATGCAGTCTTAAGCATCTTTTAGATTTTTTTTTATAGAAAATAAATATATACAGTACAATAAAATAACACAACAAATGCTTTCAATATGGACACATGGCACAATATAAGCAAACAAGCTGAAACCTCAAAATCCTCTCTTTAACTTAGTCTGTTATATAATGTAACAATCAAAACGTTATTTATCCAGCCCCAAACATTTATTTTCCAATGCTGTTTTTACATAATAAAAGCATTCGAGTCTCTAGCAGGGCTGTTATTGAGCTGGCTGGACTGAACCCTTTTTCTGCGCTAAATAGAGCTATTATGGGCTTACTTTTTTGTGTGTTCAGTCATTTGGGGAATAGAGAAATTGATCATTGGCACGTTCCAGAAACCACACAAGAAAGAATAACAAAAACATCCATATCTGGGCAACGCTCAGACATATAAAATGGAGACAGACAACGAAGCATTACTCCTGTTATGGGAGAAAGATATAAAAAAAAAGAACAAAGAAAAGATGAGGAGGAGAAGAAACACATGACAGAGAGAGAAACAGGCACAGTCTATGACTTGGCAATTGAACCTGTCATCAACCTGACAATAATATCCAGCAGATCTACGGGCCAATCAGCTCATACACAAACAACAACAGCGTAATCCACAAAAAGCTGTCAACGAGCAGAGGATCTGTCCCTCCATGTCCAGAGATTCTCCCTGAAACACTGCTGCTGCTTGAGTATAATGGTTTTTAGAAGAAATGCTGTATAAAGTATTCATACTGTATGTTCAGTTACTGTATAGTCTGTGTGTATTAGAAGTACTAAAGAATAGCATAATATTCATTTAAATTATTTGACTGTAATAGACATTTGCAAAATTTGGAGCATTTACATAATAATAATAATAATAATAGCAATGGGCTGCACGGTGGCACAGTGGGTAGCACGATCGCCTCACAGCAAGAAGGTTGCTGGTTCGAGCCTCGGCTGGCTCAGTTGGCGTTTCTGTGTGGAGTTTGCATGTTCTCCCCGTGTTGGCGTGGGTTTCCTCCGGGTACTCCGGTTTCCCCCACAAGTCCAAAGACATGTGGTATAGGTTAATTGGGTAAGCTAAATTGTCCGTAGTGTATGTGTGTGAATGAGTGTGTATGGATGTTTCCCAGTGATGGGTTGCAGCTGGAAGGGCATCCGCTGCGTAAGGTAAAAGCATATGCTGGATAAGTTGGCGGTTCATTCCGCTGTGACGACCCCAGATTAATTAAGGGACTATGCCGAAAAGAAAATGAATAATAACAATAATCAAACTAAAGTTATTGTTTAAAATATTATAACAAATATATTAAACGTGCTGCAAATAACAATAAAGGTTGTCTGTTTCACACACATAAAAAAATTCTGTTTAAATAATAAGGATGTGAACAAATATATGTATTATGAATATGTGATAAAGGCATGTGTGCTAAAGTAGATGCTAATATAATAATAATAATAATAATAATACTACTACTACTAATAATAATAATAATAATAATAATATTTTGTTTACTTTGACAAATACCATTACAAATATAATAATAATAATAATAATAATAATCATAATAATAATAATAATAGCAATAATTAAACTAAAGTTATTGATTAAAAAATTATAACAAATATATTAAACATTATGTGCTGCAAATAACAACAAAGGTTGTCTGTTTCACACACAAAAATAAAAAGGAAGTAAATGTATCTATTTTATCTTCATTTAGTCAAGCCTCCTGTGGACAGGCAAGTCTGCTAAAACACTTAAACAAATGCATTTGGTTGTCCAGTGTAATTGTGATGTCCATGTCAAATAAAGAAATAAAAATAAATAAATATATGTATTATGAATATGTGATAAATATTCATGTGTGCTAAAGTAGATGTTAATCTAATAATATTAATATTTTGTTTACTTTGAGAAATACCATTACAAATATAATAACAACAACAACAATAACAATAATAATAATAATAAATAATAATATTATTAATAAAAATAATAATGAGGAAGTAAAATAAATATGTCATGAATATATGATAAAGCAACAACAACAATAATAAAAACAACAACAATAATAATAATAATTTACGTTTACATGAACAAATACCATTACAAATAATATTATTAAATAAGATAAAACAATAATAATAATAATAATAATAATAATAATAATATATATGCCCATGTAGAGAGACTGAGTGGCAATTATAATAGGAGTATCATCATAAATAAAATCTCACATTTCTTAAACAATAAATATAATTATACACTTTACAGCCAATAACTATAATTACCTGAAATTCGCTCACACTTACTGTTATACAGCTCATCATTTAGCAGATGCTTTTATCCAAATAACACGGATTACAGGAGGAATTTCCCTGCAGCAGCCCTGGGTTAATGCCCGGTTAAAGTCAACAATACTGGTTTATACTGTAAGTCAGGTCTCAACCTCTAGATCTGCTACACTACCATTCTCTAACTCTTCGTGTACATATTTCATAAGCCAGTCATTTAAAGTATTTTTCTCCAAGCAGGTTTGAAATGTTTTGTTTATGCCAAGCTCCCATAATTACTATCTTTCTAATGTACACAACCAGACAAAGAAAATACAACGAATGCTAGCATGTTTACGATTCTTCAGCTGTACAGACACACACCACATTTTCTCTCTCTCTCTCTAAAAACAACTATATTGTCTGGTCAACAAAGACGGAAGCAAGGATTTTATAGGACATAAATATGTTTTTTCTTATTGTTTTCTTTGTGATCGATTGCTGCCATGATTCAGAATGTTTGCACAAAACAAAGTCTGAGTAAAAGCATGCACTTATTTTGATAAATCACTGTTCAGTTTCTGGGATGTCCTGTATGGAATGAATACAATTTGCCAAAAATCACACTATGACAAATAACAAAGTATCAATTTGAGATTTGTCACAGAGTTATCAAACATTAAAAATATATATATATTGATTATATATTATCATACATATAATCATGTTTTAGGAAATTGTATTATATTTTTATTATGTTTTATAAAAAAGGTTTTTTAAAACATTTATTTTTGTTTTGTTGACAAAAAACCCCAAAGAACTGATTTTCTTAGTAGATTCTTAGTAGAAATTTTGTTGTTGTTGTTGTTTTTCTAAAAAAATGGCTTATTAATATATTTAGGAGATTCAGGATCTCCTTTATCATGTGTACAATTTTCAGTCAATTATTATCCTATACCACATGTCTTTGGACTTGTGGGGGAAACCGGAGCACCCGGAGGAAACCCACGCGAACACGGGGAGAACATGCAAACTCCACACAGAAATGCCAACTGACCCAGCCGAGGCTCGAACCAGCGACCTTCTTACTGTGAGGCGACATTGCTACCCACTGCGCCACCGTCGCCACTGTCGCCCACCTCCTGCTTATTGTTTAGTATAATTAATTTGGCTGGATAGCAAAAAAATGTAGTCATGTTTTTCTCAGTTCCACACTCCAGATAGTAAAGGTATTTGAAGGACAGTATTTACATTTAATAATTGAATAATTTAGAAAGCATAAAATGAATGCCAGCATTTTTCTGATTATTGTGCTGTACAGACACACACCACCTTCTCTCTATATATATAAAATGAAAGAATATTTGGTCAACAAAAAGTGTAGGAAGGATTTTATATTAGGACATGATCATACGTTAGTTTTTTTCTTGTTGCTTTCTTTGTGAACTCCACAAATTAATCGGGTATTTCAACCATTATAGCATCCATGGAATCACTACAAAAAAATAAATGAAAAATAATAAATAATAATGTTTTAAAAAATTTGAAGTCATTAATTGCATGTTATTTTTTACAGCTTTAATTTTTTTTTACATTTATGATAAAAACCTGAGCAATTTAATAATGCTGTATAAATCCATTTCATATATATTTACATTTAATAAGAGCAAATGCTAGTGTGTTTACGATTCTTCAGCTTTACAGACACACATAACTGAATCTCTCTCTAAACACAAGTTTAAAATGTTCAGCTAATAATAAAACATATTAAATTAGGAGATGAAATACAAATGTTTACTTCAAAACGTCAAAGAATCAGGTATTTATTGTCAACCATTTAATAATAGCTGAACATTTGATTATAACGACGTTTTTAACCACTTGTTTTGAAGTGGTTGTTGTTGAAACTTTGTAAAAACAAAAATCATTCTGGCTTTCTTTGCCTTTTTTTTAACATTTGTGCTTAAAACATCATCACTGAACAATTTAATAATGTTATGAAGAAACATTATTATTATAAAGAACGTTTTTCTCTCTCTCTCTAAACACAACTAACTCTAAAATGATACAATGTTTGGCCAACAAAGAGCAAGAGAATGAAAGATGTTATATTAAGACATGATCATACACATATGTTTTCTTGTTGCTGTCTTTGTGAACACAGCCATGATTCACAATGTTTGCACAAAACAATGTCCTGTGACAGTTCAGAAGACCCAAACAGACAGACTGTGAGTCACTGGAGAAACACAACAAACAAATGGTCTGGAGGGGCTCGGCGTCACTTGCGGATGAATCCAATCTTACACACACACACACACACACACACACACACACACACACACACACACACACACACGCACACGCACAGGCACACAAACACACACACAGACATGCATAAACACTGAGCTTGACTTGTGAAACGCAGAGACGAAATCAAAGGCTTGTCAGCAAGTGTGTTGGTGCAAGAGCCGCCTGTGCTATAGTCAGTCATGCAGGGGTGTTTTTCAGCTCGTCAAGGGCTCAAACATGAAATCTTATGAAAACCAGCTGAGTGAAACAAGAAAGTTGACACAAAGGGAGCGATTCAGTGCACAAATCCACTGAGGAGTAGCACCAGATTAGGTTCCCTAATAACCAGAAGTGTTTTTCAAGGGTTAGTTCACCCTAAAATGAAAATGAAGATATTATATTTACGCATCCTAATGCTGTTTCAATGCTCTATGTCCTCCTTTATTTTAAGACTATACTGCAGTATTTATTAAAATAAAAAAATATTTATTCAAGTAAAGACTATATCTTTAAAGACTATATTAAGTTAAAATTGACAAAAAAATGTAAGCATGCTTGTTTGTAGAATGGCTGATGTAAATATGCCACAGTATGTGTGCCGTATATTTAATGTGTTCTGGGGCATACAACATGGTTTGGTGATATTTTATGTACTTTTTTGTGCTATGGTATTTTGTCTTTTTGCAATAAATAAATATATATATATATAAAACCCACAGGAACTGTCCTCTACAAAAAATCAAGTACTGTATATTCTGTATATATAGCTGTATATAGCTGTATATTCAAAAAATCCATATATATACAGTCGTGGCCAAAAGTTTTGAGAATGACACAAATATTAGTTTTC